>JARYZH020000234.1:0-544556 GCA_030021035.2 Notholithocarpus densiflorus | reverse complement strand
TTGTTGGGGAGATAAACACCTTGGGGAGACTCCTTGAATAGTTAATACAATATGAGCTCAACTGTGGACATCACTTAACCCAAAAGGCCTAAGCCCTATAGGTATGAGCTCAACTATGTTATCTTAACCACTCATTCTTCTCATCATTATTCAATGTGAATCTCCACTCACATGTGTACACCCAATATGATATACAACAAGTCATGCATTTCTTCAAAAGCAGTGGGAATTAAACTATAGAGATATTGTGGGAGAAGTTCAGCAACTCCAAGCTTTGTAAATTTCCAATTTGGAAAGATATCTCTCCCTTAAGAAAGTTATAGCTCAAATCTAGTTGGGATAATAATGTAGGAGCATAACCAAAAGTTATTTCAATATTCCATTTTAGATTTTCCGTGGATAATTTCATATTGTAACATAGCTATTTGTTTAGTTTGGATTGATATTTGAGTTTGGTTAGGATTAGTTCATCATTATCCTTTGTTTAGGATTATCGGATTAGTATTTGAAATTGTTTAGGATTATCGTATTAGTATTTGAGATTGTTTAGAATTTGTTTAGGAGAGTTTAACTTTATCATTGTGATTCCTGGAAGCTAAATATAAAGCTCCTGATAATTTCTTTTGTATTTTACAGACTATTATTATTAATATTAAGATTATTGCAGAGATTGCATAGTGTTTGTTTGGTGGTGATTCCAAACACCTTAGGTGGGAAGCCTAAGGTTCTACGGTAGGACTAATCTAGGTGGGAAGCCTAGGTTGTCCTGCATCAATTTGGTATCAGAGCCCAACCCGATCACCCCTTTCAGCAACCCAAAATCACTACTAACAACCCACTGCCATACTCACCATCAGAAAAAAAAAAATCAACCTCTAGACATGCCATTACTCAAATACTTACCCCACGAGATTTGCAAAACCAAAGCAATCCAATTTCTTACCTCATGAGATCTGCAAACCAGAACCAGAACCAATCCGTACTATATACCCCCTTTGGCCACACGAATTCTTCATCCCAAAACCAACAGAGAAACCCACTACTCCCTCCAAGCCCGTGACCCCCATTCGTGCCTGACTCTAGGACCACCACCAGAAAACAAAACAAAAAATTCAGATCCACATCTTCAACCTGACAGATTAAGAACAAGAGAGTTGAAAGCCAACACCATGCCGTCGATCCCACCAACGGAATGACACCATCGCACAACCCACCGCCGAAACACTGCCCGCCGCCATGCCACTTCATGAAGCATTGCGATTTGACTCACCAGCTTTGATCTCCACCTTCGAGTGCCGTTGACAGTCATCGCCGATGAGCCCATGCTGCCTCTTCACCGTCGACTCCAGCGATGTTTCGTGATTGCTTTGCCGCTTCTTCTCTTTTAGTTTTCCTCTGTTTCTAGTTTCTTTAGTTTCAGTGTTTAATGTTTCAGTTTGATGTGCTATTGTTTGACACTGGCAGATTTTAGTTTTATATTGTAGTCTTTCTTTATTGTATTTCCAAAAAAAAAAGAAAAAAAAAAGTCAAGTCAGGTCCAAAAGCAAGCAGAGTCCCAAGAAAGTTCCAATTATGTGTTTTATGCCCCTAAGTCTGAGCTAAAATATGACTTCCTTTGATAGAGAACTTGAGAAGCAGCTTAAGGAGGCTGGGAATAGACTCCTTAACCCTCCTTCCTGCATTGATGACCTCCTCACTCTTCTTGATGAAGTTGAAAATTTGTTAGCATATGTGGAGCAAGCACCATCCATATTAATGCGAGGTGCACTTTTACCTTCAGTGAAGGCACTGATTAATAATAAACTTTTGTGACATTATGAAGTGGATGTGAAGGTTTCAGTTGTATCTTGCATTATTTAGATTATAAGGATAATAGCACCAGATGCCCCATATAAGGATAAGCAAATGAAGGAAATATTTCAGTTGATTGTGGCAGCATTTGAAAATATGTCTCATGTGTCTACTCGCTCTTATAAGAAGGTGGCTTCAATTCTTGATATCATTGCTAAGGTCAAGTTAAGCTTGGTAATGCTGGATCTTGAGTGTGATGCATTGGTTGTTAAGATGTTTTTTAATGCTCGAAAATGTGTTAAAACACAAGAGCTGTTTAGACCCCCAAATTAAAAATTACGGCTCGATAGATTTTACTCTAACTTATACTAAATGCGGAATAGAGTAAATATGAGTGGATAAACAAATAAACTACTCTAAGCCATTATCAAAATAACACAGCAGTAAAATGATAGCTAAAATAGTAGGGAAGAAGAATGCAAACACAAGATAACACGCTGATGTGTTATCGAAGAGGAAACCAAAGAACTTGGTGAAAAACCTCTCCGCCGCCTTCCAAGCGGTAATCGATCCACTAGACAATCAGTTGTGATACATGGGTTAGCAAGAGACCCTCCAAGTCTAATCTATCCAATGCACCTAAGCCTTCCGCCGAAGCTTGGCTTCTTCCAATGCTTCCCAGCAATACCAAAACCTCACTGAATACTCTGAAAGGGTGTGGTAAGTGTTTGTGTTTTCAACCTCTCAATGGTATGGAAATGGAGAGGTAGAAGTTGAGGAAAATCCACAAGAATTTGTGTAGAGAATTATGGGTATAACAATCTCTAACTATCAAGGTTTGTGGCTAGGGTTTTCTCTCTGAAGCTCCTCAACATCTGTGGGTAATGTGGGTATAAATAGTGTAGGCAGAGAAAGTGTATTTCAGAAATGACAGTCTAGCAAAACAGAATGTTTCGCGGGTATCTTGCGGGAAGGCCTTAGCCGCGAGACACTCGCGAAACACAGCTGTCTCCATCCTATCCTGAATCTTCGCATTCCAGTCATGTGCAGGGCACGAGCTACCCACGAAAACACTTTAGTCTTCAATTTTCCTTGAGTTTTCACAGTCTCTCTCTCTTTCAAAAACAACCTTTACAAATAAAACCCACATAAAATACAGGGTACAAAAGATTGAACATAATTACAATCAAATTTGGCACGGAATAAAAGCCAACAAAACACATAGTTTTAAATTACAACTTACAATCTCCCCCTTTGGTTATTCCATGACAAAACTCCTAAAACAGACTCTAGACTTAGATGTGAGTTTGGGAACAGTGGCAAAACTCACTCATACCTAATCTAGAAGCTGTGAAGCACTTGCACGTATATACCTGTAACTTGAAACACTCGCACACAAACAAAACTTTCATTAAGCTTATGACAAGTTGAGTACATGGTACGTACATGAGCAAGTAAAGTGCGATCAAGTTTGTAAACACTATAAAACATGTAAGCATATCTTGATCAAACAAGTTTAGTCATTTGAGAATGACTACAATGAACATTTAGCTAGTAAATGCTCATCCGGACATGCAATGCAATAAAGACCAATCACAATGATCAATTGCATGTCCAACACACAACCAATGCAAAATACACGAAGTATATGCATCTAGGATACAAGGCTACAAGATCCTACAAGGCTACAAGTGTGAGGTACTTAAGATGTATTATCAAAATCTAAAAGTACTAAAAAAATGCTACAAAGCATTGAGATAAACACAAGTACTGAATATTAGACTGAAATTAAGAACAATGTACTTAAGCATTAAAAGAAAGCAATAACACTATAAACCAATAGTTATAAACACTAAAAAAATTTAAACCAAAACAAAACACTGCTAAACCGGCTAAAATGAGCCAATATCTATGGTCTAAGCTATGCTCCCCCTCAATTGTACAAGCTCCCCCTCAAAATTTTCTCCCCCTTTTTGACCGGAATGGCCAAAGAGGCTAGAACTGGTCAGACTCTGAATTTGATCTCTGCTCCGTGGACAAATCATCAATCTGTGAAGATAATGCAGTGATCTGACCTTGGATGTATGCAAACTGGTCCGCGGTGTGCTGCACATGGGAGTCTAGCATAGTATACATCTGCTCTACTCTGGCAATGAGGCGATCCAGTCTGTCGAGCCCCGTACTGGTGCTGAAGATGATGGCTAAGCTGAAGTCTCTGGAGCAGTGTGAATCTCTCAATCTCCTCCTCTGTATCTCCTCCCTCCACCTCAACACGATCTCATGGTATTGAAGACACACCTGTTTTGGAGCCTTTGATGTGAACCGTGCTCCGAGTCACTGTGTGTGCACCAATAGGATAGTCTCTTTGTACCACAGTAAGACCACTTGAAAGTTTAAGCCTTGCCTTTGCAATGAGACCCATGATGAGAGAAGGGAATGGCATGATTGTCCTTGAATTCAGCTTCTCAATGCTCTTGGTCAAGAGGTGGAAGATGTGTCCACAAATATCAATCTCCTTATGAGTGAAAAGATCGTACAAGAAGATTGTCCTAGGAGCGGACAATGTCGTCAGGTTGGTGACCGGATACAGATTATGGATCATTACATAAGCTAAAGTCCTCATCTCCGGATTGAATGGAATTGTGTTCATGGAGGAATTCTTAAATGTACCACCAAGAATCGTTACCATCTCCTCAATAGATTCTAAAGGATCATCATACTGCACAGTGATTGGCTGAGAAGGAGGACGAACTTCAAGAAAGTCTTGGATTGATTCCCTTGTAATCACAAACTCCTTGTGTCTCATCTAGTAGTTAATATGGTCTCCATCCACACTAGCGTTGGAAAAGAACTCTTTAATGATTTTCGAGTACACATTTCCAGTCGGAGTTAACAGCTTCGTCCATGTCCTCTCCTTGAACATGTCAGGAATGAAAGTGTCCTCAAGGGTATCCAATTTGACAACCCTTTCCATAATTATTGTGGCTCGCTTGTGCAGTCGTTATAGGCCATGTTTGCTTCAACAGACTTGAAGTTGTCAAAATCTGTGCGAGCACGCTTGGAGGATTTCTTGGACGCAGAATGCTTGGTGGGAGACATCTGCATAAGTAAACAGGCCACAAAGAAAAGAAACAGGTGCACAGACACAAAAACAGAACACAAACATGATTAGTTTCATGTTAGTCCAAAACAAAAGTAAAAATACTCAAAACAGAGCATAACAATGTTAAAACAACATGCTTAAAGTGCTAAAACATGTAAGCTTTAGCAAAATGCAAGAAAAATAACAACTGTGCATATGTTGTGCATGTGTGTGCAGCAGGTGATGCATAGTGTGTGACTAGTGTGTGCCTAGGTGGTGCATGGCATAGCATTGTGAGGCACAAAATGGGCACAGTGTGTAAAAACACACACCCAAAGATCAAAACATGGTAACCAAGTTCAAACAAGGGTATTGCTAAGAATTGGAACTCATTTGAGTCCAAAACAATACAAAAATGTCACTTGAACATTTTGACAAGCACTTGGCATGCAACACTGCAAAACACCAATGGACAATGCATGAACACATGTAAAAATGCCTTAATACATGATTAAAATGCCACAAGGGGCCAACACAGATACACACAAGTGAAATGGGACACAGCCCAATCAAAATTTTGAAAATTTTTTTTTGGTTAAAATTAAGAACCCAACCCTTGTTTCGAAAATCCCCAAATTTTTAAAACCTAAGTTAATTTCTACAAAATCTAAGACATAAATGAAAAGAATGTTTAAGAAAACATACCTTCAAATGATTTTGCAGAGATTTGTGCTTGAAAATGATGGGGTTTGAGTAAAAATCAGTTTTGGGTTGAGAGGGGTTCGAGAGAGGCAAGGCGATTGAAATAGAGAGTGTTTGAAAAACAGTCACATCAGCCTTAAAAAATTGAAAACACGCGTTTTTCGCGGGTTAGACAGTCGCAAAATTAGTTACAAAAAACACCACTGAAGCACAGAAGCTTTCGCGAGAAGCTTTTAGTCGCGAGACAGTCGCGATAGCCTCTATATGAAACATGTGATTTTCCAGTTTTTGCCTAAAAAACATTTCGCGGGAAGAGCTTGGTTGCGAAATAGTCACGAGGTAGTCGCGATACTCTATGTATGAAAATCAAATTTTTAGAATTCCCTTAAACACTTTTCACAAGAAGCTCTAAGTCGCGAGCTTCTCGCGAAACTGCCTCTAAACCAGTTTTTGAAGAAAAAACACAAAAAGGCATTTTGAACAAAAACTAAAAGCACAAAAGTATAAAATCATTTTCAAAAAAAAATAAAATACTCAAAAATATTTTTGTGTTTAATCGGCAAGCAATTGAGCATACACATCACATTTGATTATGTACAATCACACAAATGAGATAAGCATTCTTTGAACAAAGTCTTGTGTGTTATGGGTGAGTATCAAATGTGGAATAGTTCTTAGACCAGAGTGAAGCTTCAATGATCAATTCAATCAAGTCTTACACAACTGGTACTAAATTAAGTGGTTTATCTCAATTATAGAAATGAACATATATGACATCCCACAAGAAAATGATTACAAATCTTAGAAGCTTTTCATTTGGCTTCTGCACAAATCATAACATTTGATCCTTTTTGGACAATACATCTCTTTTTGAGATCGGTGCTTGAAATTTTTTATATTTCAATATTGAGAGTTAGCCTTTAGCTTTTTGAGCACCATACAATTCAATTTAAAATGTCGCTTTCCCTTTTTCCTAGTCAAATACTAGTATGTGCAACGACTTTTGCAGCTTATAATCTCTTTTTCATTTTGAGATTTACATTTGGTGAGCTCTTTAAGAAAAAACATAAAAATAAAGTAGGAAGAGATATAGGCACAAGTCTATGCAAGTATCAAGACCATCAAGACTATTGACTAATCATTCATGACAAGCTTGAATATCTATTTACAACAATCACACATAGTTTTCAAGATTTCTCTCACAAAGATATATGTGCATACATAACAAGCTAAACTCGTAAATGCACTACGCCATTAGTATGAAGGTACTAGGCCAAACTCATATGTGATATACACAACACAAGCGATCAAACTTTTTGAAGATTTTTCAATTTTTATTGGTTTTTGAATTTTTGAACACACTAAAAAACAAGACAAGTAAAGTAAGATCAACAAAAACAATTACAAAACAGAACTTGTAAAAGAAACATGCTATAAACTAGAAGCAATGCATGACATGATGCATGAACCTATGACCCTAAACATCGGAAGTATTAATGCAAGGACATAGGAAGTTATCATGCATAAGTACCCTTCTTCACCCACTCTTTATGAGTATTTTGGGTGAGAGCCTTAAATGGCGGGGTACGACCAACATAACTTTCAAACCTCAGAGTGAAGCTAGCAAGGCACAGTGATATGTTCTTCAACATCTCCATAACGTCTCCAATGAGATGTCCCTCACTATCTCCCTTAGCAGCTTGTGCTCCCTTTGGTCTCCTCTTTGAAGTTTCTTGACCACGCATAGAATCAGCCTTTTTGAGTGCATGAAGCTTGAAACAATTCGGCCTTGTGTGTCCTTGTGCGCCACAATGATGACACAAGTGCTTTACTCGGGGCCTCCTTTGATTTTTGGGTAATGACTTCCCTTTTTCCTTTAGCTTTGCACCAATGGTTCTCTTTACTACAGCAGGGGTCTCAATCTCAAGCTTCACTTCTTTAAGTTTCTCTTCATTCTTGGCTGATATGAACTTCACTTCCTTCTTGGGTTCGCTGCTCGAACTTCCTTCTCCGGTATAACCCAAATCGGTCTTATCATGTGAAGATTTTTGAGAGGACAACACATTGTCAAGTTTCTTGGTGGAGATGTGCTCGACCTTGACATTAGCTTGGATAATTTCAAGTTCAATAAACTTGATCTTAGAGTATGCTTCAACCAACTCTCTCTTAAGTCCTTCTACTTCACACTTTGCTTCCTTGAGTTGCACAAGTATTCCCCTATGCTATTCTCGCAAGGTTGGCAACTTTGGCATATTTGCCACAATCTTCCAACAGAGAATTATATGCTTTTGAAGGTTGTTCTTGCCTTCATTTTGGTACATGTCTTTGTCTTCCGATTCTTCAACTTCCTTATCCTCGGAAAGATCACCAAGTTCATCAACCAATTTGCTCA
Organism: Notholithocarpus densiflorus; assembly: GCA_030021035.2. Lineage (NCBI taxonomy): Eukaryota > Viridiplantae > Streptophyta > Magnoliopsida > Fagales > Fagaceae > Notholithocarpus > Notholithocarpus densiflorus. The sequence continues at coordinate 536,589 of JARYZH020000234.1, read as the reverse complement.
AATCATTTTTTGAATCGACAGAGGCAATTGTCATGAAGGCTCGGTAGTTCCCTTCACTGTCACATTCTCCTTCCGTGTCTGAATTTGAGCTGTTAGAATCACTCAGAGTAGTGGCAAACACTTTGCCCTTCCCTCTCAGGTAGTTAAGACACTCCTTTTTGAGATGCCCATGGCCATTGCATTCGTAACACACAATTCCTTGAGGGGATTGAAACTCCTTCCTATCACCCTTGGAGGATGAAAACTTTCCTTTGCTAAATGGCTTCCCACTGTTTTTCATCTTTAGAAATTCTTTGCAAGGAATTGTACCTCCTTCTCCACATCATCTTCTTCGGAGGAATCATCCATTCTCTCGGTGATGGTTTTGAGAGCAAGAGATTTGCTCGACTTATGAGAAGGCAGTCCCAGCTCATATGTTTGAAGAGATCCAATGAGCTCTTGGATTTTGATCTCATCCAAAGTTTTATTTTCCTCTATAGCTGTGACTTTTGCTCGGAAACTCTCCCGTAGTGACCTCAAAATCTTTCTCACCACCTTAGCATCCTCAATCTTCTCTTCGAGATTGAGCTTAGCAATTACAATTTCATTGAGCTTTCCATAGAATGAATCAAAAGACTCATCGTCACTCATCTTGAGCTTTTCAAATCTGGTGGTAAGCATTTGGAGCTTTGTGTCCTTGACTTTCTTGGTACCCTTATAGGTAGTCTCAAGAATCGTCCAAGATTCCTTGGCTGTATCTATATGCGATATCCTATGAAATTCATTAGTAGACACACCACAGAATATAGCGTTAATAGCTTTACTATTTTCATTAGCCAAAGCAAGAGCTGCCTTGTCCCACTCGGACTTGGCTGTCGTGGGTTTAACATACCCATTCTCGACGGAGTCCTATACCGACTCATCTATAGCACACAAGAAAGCCCTTATACAGACCTTCCAAAAGGCATAATTGCTCCTATAAAAAATGGTGGGGCATTGAAAGATTGTGACCGGTCCATCATAAAAGGGTTAAGGATCACACTCAGGTAATAAACCATAGCGAGTGTACCCGCTTTGATACCAATTGAATGCTCGAAAATGTGTTAAAACATAAGAGCTGTTTAGACCCCCAAATTAAAAATTACGGCTCGATAGATTTTACTCTAACTTATACTAAATGCGGAATAGAGTAAATGCGAGCGGATAAACAAATAAACTACTCTAAGCCATTATCAAAATAACACAACAGTAAAATGACAACTAAAAGAGTAGGGAAGAAGAATGCAAACATAATATAACACGCCGATGTGTTATCAAAGAGGAAACTGAAGAACTCGGCGAAAAACCTCTCCGCCGTCCTCCAAGCGGTAATCGATCCACTAGACAATCAGTTGGGATACATGGGTTAGCAAGAGACCCTCCAAGCCTAATCTACCCGATGCACCTAAGCCCTCCAAGCTCTTACTCCAACAAGGCTTCTTGGAACTGTGTCTTGTCTAGCTCTCCGAATCCCGCAATACACCCAATTGCATCCGCCAAAGCCTGGCTTCTTCCAATGCTTCCCAGCAGCACCAAAACCTCACTGAATACTCTGAAAGGGTGTGGTAAGTGTTTGGGCTATCAACCTCTCAATGGTATGGAAATGGAGAGGTAGGAGTTGAGGAAAATCCACAAGAATTTGTGTAGAGAATTGTGGGTATAACAATCTCTAACTCTCAAGGTTTGTGGCTAGGGTTTTCTCTCTGAAGCACTCCTTAACATCTGTGGGTAATGTGGGTATAAATAGTGTAGGCACAGAAAGTGTGTATCAGAAATGACAGTTTGGAAAAATAGAATGTTTTCTGGGTATCTCGCAGGAAGGCCTTACCCACGAGATACTCGCGAAACACAGCTGTCTCCATCTTGTCCTGACTCTTCGCATTCTAGTCATATGCAGGGCACATGCATCACTTCGCGGGATGCTTACTCGCGAGCTACCCGCGAAAACACTTCAGTCTTCAATTTGCCTTGAATCTTCACACACACTCTCTCTCACACACAACCCTTACAAATAAAACCCACATAAAATACAGGGTACAAAAGATTGAACGTAATTACAATCAAATTTGGCACGGAATAAAAGCCAACAAAACACATAGTTGTAAATTACAACTTTACAATTTCAAAGTTTCTTGAAGATAATTAGGTCCAACCATCCACCTGCTGTACTTTCAGCCATGGAAACAATTATGAATTTGGTCATAGATGAAAGTGAAGACATTTCCTAGGATCTTCTCAGTTCACTTTTTGCTAGTATAAAAAGGGAAAGTCAGAATGTTTCACCTACTTCGTGGAAATTTGGGGAGCAAATAATCATTAGGATTAATGCCCAACTAGAAAAGATAATGGCACCCACTCAAAAACTACTTAGCAAGCTTGAGGATGCACTTGATGTGAAAGTTGATTCTAATGAAAGTGCTACCATTAAGCCCTTCATGATCCATGAAGATCTACAGGTTGATGAAGTCCACAAGATTGATACTATGGTTCAAGATAAGATTGTACCTATTCAACACATTGATTTTGTGTTTCTAGAGGAGTTCCATGTTGTCGTGGAATTGAAGGTTATTCTACTCTCAGTGCTTCCTAGGGTGATTTTTGATTTGAAGGAAGTATTAAGCACCGAAGTCTTAATTCTTCATCACTACAAAACTCAAGGTCGAGTTTTCTTAAACCAGGGGAGTATAATGCAGGAGCATAACCAAAAGTTATTTCAATATTTCATTTTAGATTTTCTGTGGATAATTTCATATTGTAATGTAGCTATTTGTTTAGTTTGGATTGATATTTGAGTTTGGTTAGGATTAGTTCATCATTATCCTTTGTTTAGGATTATCGGATTAGTATTTGAAATTGTTTAGGATTATCGTATTAGTATTTGAGATTGTTTAGGATTTGTTTAGAAGAGTTTATCTTTATCATTGTGATTCTTGGAAGCTGTATATAAAGCTGCAGATGATTTCTTTTGTATTTTACAAACTATTATTATTAATATTGAGATTATTGCAGAGATTGCATAGTGTTTGTTTGGTGGTGATTCCAAACACCTTAGGTGGGAAGCCTAAGGTTCTACGGTAGGACTAATCTAGGTGGGAAGCCTAGGTTGTCCTGCATCAGACAAGTGTTCTAAATTACACAAATCAACTGGAATGCCTTAGCTAAACTTCTTGTTGCTCATAATCAAGTAGTTTAGGTTCAAAAGGTTCCCTATATATCTGGGGATTGAGTTAGTGATTGTTGGCAGATAGATCTAGATACTCAGGTTTTGTTAATGATCCGAGCACCAGAGGTATATCCCATGCAAGTTGATTTCCATTCAACATCAACTTGAACAAATAAGTCAACTTTCCAAATTACTTTGGAAGCTTCCCAACTAATCGATTATAAGAAAGATCAAGTAATTGGAGTTGAGTTGAATCTCCCATTTCAAGTAGTATGCTACCAATTATATTGTTCCCAACAATCCGTAAGGTGGTTAGTTGTGGGCACCAACTCCAATTGTGTGAGATTTCACCATAAAATCTATTGTAACTTAGGTCCATGTTTCGCAAGTTTCTATAGACACCGAAATCTTTAGATACATTTCCAAAGAGTTGGTTTCTTTCAAGGCGGACTCTAAATAAGCTTGTACAATTTCTCAAGGTTTTGGGTATTGTACCTATAAGTTGGTTGTTGAAGGTAGTGATGTTTTGAAGGTTTGTATCTAGTTGTAGCACTACTAACTGAGAAGTTTATGTTAATTGGCTTTATTCAGTGACAAATTTGTATGTATTTATTTTCAATTTTAATGTATCTTTCTAGGACTTAATTATATTTGGGGTAGAAGTACTTGAGCCTCATCTGCTATTTGGAAAGTTGCATTCAGAGTCATCTCACGACCTCAGGCAACCCTCTTTGCCTACGAGTGACATGTGGCAAAATTTCAAGATTATAGTCATGACTAAGCAAGTTATGATCATCTCACGAATAACCAAGCCGCGTCAAGGTTGCGAATTGCAAGCGGTTATTGTACTTTGCTCTTTGTACATTTCTGGCCACTATGATTATGCTAGCACACACCCTCACAACTTCTGTGTGTGGCTAGGCCTTTCAGATAAGGGTCTTAACAAACCCTAGAACATAAGTTCAATATACAAGAGGCCAACCTTTGTAAGAAAAGAGAGAGTTTTTAGTTTTGAGCAAAAACAACTCTATCATCTCTTTTCTATCTCTTTCAATCATTGATTAAGATTTTTTATTCCTTCATCTCATCCACACATAGACCCTGTGAGTTGAGTGAAGGTTCTTAGAAACTTGAGAAGTCACTTTCAAAATCCAATTCATATTGGTGGTCTTTCCATTGATACTTCAATCAAGGTTCTATGGTAAGGTAGAAAGAGAAAGGACTTGGTGAAGTCGGTTACTAGCTGGAGCTTGGAGGGCTCAAGTATACTTAGACTTATAGGCTTGGATAGTTCATAATGATCTATTGTACAACAACTATCTTGTTTAGTGGAGATTTCTGATAGGTGGTCGGGGGGGAGGTTTTTCCGCTCGGGGTTTCGGCTTTTCCTCTTCCTAAACACTTTTTGGTGTTTAGTTGTGGTTTGTTTGCTGTTTACCCTCTTTCCATATTGCTCTATATGACATGCTTTGTGTAGCTTAGTTCTTGGTGTAATGGAAATTGGTCATTCAATTATACTTGGACTAATTCATTAGTTTAGCTTAAAAGTGATTTAGCCGTAATTAGCATGGTTTAGGGTTCTAAATAGTTTGCTAGGTTTGCTTTAGAATCTTTCACTAACTTCATCAAATTTCCTATCTCTTGAGGGATGGGACCAAAAAGTTGGTTTTTACGGAAGAATAAAACTTCTATGTCCCTTAAATTGCCCAAGGATATTGGAATATTACCATTTAACTAATTGTTGTCTAGTTGAAGACTTATCATGGACTTCAATCTCCTAATGATGTGATAATTGAGCTAGAGAGGTTATTACATTGAAAGCTTAAAGAGAAAAGAGATTCCAGATTCCTTATTTCTGGGGGATGGAGCCAGAGAGCTGACTTTCATACATATGCAACCATGTAAACTTTTCTAAGCTTCTAATACTAGAAGGAATGAGACCTATTAGGCTATTGTTGTTCATGTCAAGTTCAACTAAATTGGAGAGGTTTCCTATTTCCCTAGGAGCAAAACCATATATTTGATTATCTTATGAGTACAAATAAACCAAGTTACTTAGATTACCTAAAGAAGAAGGAATGGAACATGAAAGGAAATTATCATTGAAAAACAAGTAGACTAGGTTGCTCAAATTGCCAAAAGATGCAGGAATGCAACCATGAAGATGGTTGGCATACAAAGAAAAGGCATTGAGAGACTTTAACTGATCTATTTCTGGAGTATTTGAGCCGTTTAACTGATTTTAAGCTAAATCTAACACCTCAAGATTGATCAGTAGTCCAATCTATGGTAGGATTTCCCCAGATAACTTATTAGATGACAGATCAAGGGGTGTGAGTTTGGATAGTTTACTAATTTCAATAGGGATTGTACCAAAGAGTTAATTCATACTGTGGTCCAAGATTTGCAAGGTTGGGAAGAGATGAGAATGAAAATCCATGAAGCGTACCTTCCAAGCCTGAGTTAGGGCCTGTTTGGGATCCACTTATTTTGCTGAAACTGAATTTTTTTTGCTGATAAAGGTAAAAGTTAGCTGAAATAGTATAGTGAGACCCATGAATAGTACTAAAAAGTGCAGTGAAGCCCATGAATAGTAGCAAAAATAAGCTGAATAGTAAAATAAGCTAGCTTCTTAATTTGGAGCCAAATGCACACTTAGTCATGTTTAAACCAATAACACTTCTTGCTTGGTTGCAAGAAATGCCTAACCAACTGCATGGGATTGAGCTAGTATTTTGATTGTTTGAAGAATTGGTTGCATAATTACGGAGATTCCATGAATGCAGGGGTGGCTGGGTTTCATTTCGAAGACTGGCTTTCCAATTGAGTAGAGCATCTGCCTCTTCATTCACCTAAAGAGAAGCAACATTGAATGAGGAATGTAACATGGCCAACATTACCAGAGAAAAGAGGGAAAACACTTTTTTTCAACCTAGTGAATGCCATGGGGCTTTGTTTTACAAGTTGCAAACTGGTTCAAAATTCTTCTTTTTTTTTTTTTTTTTTGGAGAAGAATTCTATTTAAAATGTCTAAGCCTCCCCACACTATTTAAAGTCTAAGATTTGGTTGTGTCTTGTGCAATCAGTTCTCACGATGAATCGAGAAAGAAAAAGGGATTTGATGCAATGGGATCATTGAATTTACAGTTTCTCTAATTTGATCTTGTATCCAATGATATAAGTGTTTCGTTGGATTCTTTTTGATCTTGTATTTTTATGTTTTTTGTGTTTTTAGAGGAGAGAGACATAAAAGTGGAACAAAACTATATATTTAATCTTGTTTTTAACAAAGGTAGGTTACAAAAATCTAACTGAGCTAATCTTAGGTGGGTAAAGTATCAAATTTCAAATCATTGGTAAGCAACTTAAATTTTGGCCAAACCACAAGTGAGTAAGTTGTAATTTGCCCTTAATAAAATAAAGGAAAATGTTCGGCTCTAACCACCAACAGGAAGATGACATGTGTCTTGGTATGTGTATAAGAATAAATGTTATCTTTCTATTGGTGGTTGGGGCAAACTTTTATCCTAAAATAAATACTTTATGTAGCAATCTTGAGTATAAGGGATTCAGATACTCTAGATTTTCTAGGATACTCTACCAATAGATTTCGTTAAATCCTAATCACACTTTAATAATTTAATGGTCTAGATTCTGCCATGTCAACATTCTATTAATAATATTCTTAAAATAATAAAATAATGTTGTAAATATCACAATTAAGATTATTGTTAGTGGAATGGAAGGAGAGGATCTCACGACATCTATTACGGCATTTACCAAACCAATTGCAATTAAGTCAGACATGGAAAAATTTAGTCCATTAAATTATTAAAGAATGATTAAGATTTAAGGAAATCTATTTGGTAGAGTACCATAGAAAACCTAGAAGATGTGAATCCTAGTATAAGAAGGTTAAAGAAAATATGATATTTTTCACAATTTATTGCAGAGATTTTTTTAGATGTTATTGTAGAGATTAGGTACATCTTTTCCGATTGAAAAATAATCTACTTTTGAGTTTTGACCCCAATTACGGCTAATTACCAAACAAAAACACAAAAATAGTCCTGCTGTCAGTCTCTAATTGGAAGTTAGTGGGGTTAGTTATTTCAGTTAATACTGTATTTAACGGTAAGGAAGGTTGTTAGATTCGTTTTTCTATCTTTGCTTAGTCTCTCTTGCTCTGTTTCAAGTGTATACAGAGCACCTTGATGTATTTTATTCCGGCTAATCAATAAAATTACTCAGCAAGTTTCTTGCACAATAGCTCTTTTAACTACAATTTTTGGTCTATCTATCTCTAATGACAATGACATCTTGCAGACAAGAATTGTTACCATCAGTTATTGACAATTGGATGCAAACAAAGCGCAAACTATAACTAAAATTTTTCCAACTACCCTTTTATATGCCTCAGTTGGAATATAAATGACTAAAACAAAAAGATCACTATTAATCTCTTTTTTACTACATTTGAATTATTTATGCATATACCAAAATAGCCAATCAAAAATGTACAATCACAATGCCCTTAAATCTGTGTTTCCAGCAGCACATTATTAATACTTGTACGTAATTAAAGATCTGGTCAGCAGCATAAATTTGACAAAATATAGTGTCCCATAAAATTCATATTCTTTCATGTTCTTTCTTGTCCTAGTCAGAGTCGGACTGTGGATGGCTCTAAGAAAGTGCACTTCAGCTTGATAACACCCGAGAGACCATGTGCATAGTTGGTCTAGATTCTGGATTCGCTCGCAAGCATTCAATTGCCAGCTTTATGATGAGTATCAGTTGATTCTTAGCCTGCAGCATGGGAGGTGGAATGCGTAGGTCAAACAAATCTTTCAGCAAAATATTCTCCTCCACGGATGAAGCTGATAGAATGGAGGTGATTTCACCAGGATGCCTTCCTTTGATCACTTCAATAGCAAAAACTCCAAAGCTAAACACATCGCATTTCTCAGTTATCTTCATGGTATAAGCAAGCTCTACAAAAAAAGTAGAATATTATGCCAATGTATTGATATAATCTATGTTCTATAATGATTGAAGAAATAAGTATATTACCTGGTGCAACATATCCATATGTACCGGCAAATGAAGTCCAATTGGATGAGTCTTGATTAAGAAGCTTAGCTATGCCAAAGTCTGAAACATGAGCCTCGTAATCTGAATCCAGCAAAACATTTTTGCTTGATATGTCCCTGTGAACAATTGGTGGTGAGCAATCATGGTGCATGTAAGATAGAGCATGAGCCACACCTTTGATGATATTCATCCTCTTATTCCAGTTCAACTCCTTTGCTCCTCCATCACCGCTCAAAATTGTGGCCAAGCTACCCCTTTCAAAGTACTCATAAATCAAAATCGAGTGTTGTGATTGTGAACAAAAGCCATGCAATTTTACGATGTTTCGGTGGCGTATTTCTGTTAACGCCCTTATCTCATTGAAGAACTCTTTTTGTTGTACAATCTCACCATCACACAAGGATTGGGGTTTCTTTACTGCCACTGTGTTTCCTGATGTTAGAGTTGCTTTATACACAGTTCCATGTTTTCCCTTCCCAATACAGAACATATCATCAAAACCCTGTGTTGCTTCAATGATTTCCTTGTACATTGCTTTTCCATCAAAAGTTGATATCGAAAATAGTTTTTCATTGTGTGTGTTAGTCGTTTGAACTATATGAGGGTCCTTCCTATTTCTTTGCAAAATGAGGAAAACTCCAAGAAACATCAATACAAGTGATAGTGTTCCAAAAAGAGGGAAAATGATTAACAAAAAGATTTTGGGTCTCGTCTTTGAAACTGGTCTTCCTACCACACAGGGCTGCAATCCTGTAACATTTCCACACAATTTTTTATTACCTTGTAGTGCTTCTATGCAAGCATCTTGAAATGCTTTAGTATTGGGAAGAGGGCCCTCCAACTTATTATAGGATATGTCCACATATGACAAACCATGCATCTCTTCGAAAGCAATTGGAATAAAACCAGAGAGGTTATTGTGGGAGAAATTCAACATCTCCAAGCTTTGAAGATTGCCAATTTGTGAAGGTATCTTTCCTTCGAGCGAGTTATGACTCAAATCTAGCTGGGACAAATGAGCTAAATTACAAATTTCAATTGGAATATCATGGCAAAACTTGTTGTTGCTCGTATCCAAATAGTGAAGTTTCAAAAAGTTCCCTATAATTCTAGGGATTGAGTTGTCAAATCTATTACTGGATAGATCCAGATACTCAAGATTTGTCAATGATCCAAGCTCTGGAGATATATCACCAGAAAGTTGGTTTCCATTCAACTTCAATTTCAACAAAGAAGTCAACTTCCCAAATTCCTTTGGTAGCTTCCCAACCAACTGATTATAAGAAAGATCAAGTACATGGAGTTGAGTGAAGTTTCCAATTTCAGGTGGTATGCCACCACCAATACCATTCCCAGCAATCAGCAGGGTGCCTAGTTGCGGGCACCTACTCCAATTGTGGGAGATTTCACCATAAAATCTATTGTAACTTAGATCCATGTATTGCAGGTTTCTATAAACACCAAAATCTTCAGATAAATTCCCAAAGAGTTGGTTTTGTTCAAGGTGGACTCTAATTAAGCTCATGCAAGTCTTCAAGGTTTTTGGTATTGGACCTATGAGATGGTTGTCGTATGCAGAAAAGCCTAGGAGAGATCCACTTTGGCATAAGTTTTGAGGCAAAAAACCAGTAAAGTGGTTTGTATTCAACACCAGCACAGTCAACTTTGTGAGATTTCCTATCTCTTGAGGAATAGGACCAGAAAATTGGTTATCACGAAGGTATAGAACTTTTAAGGAACTTAAATTACCCAAGGAAATTGGAACAGTACCACTTAATTGATTGTTGCCGAGACTAAGAGTAGTTATGGACTTTAAATTTCCAATTTCTGGGGGGGTGGAGCCGTTGAGGTGATTTTTAAACACTTGCAACAATGTTAGCATTTCAAGGTTTCCAATACTATAAGGAATGGGACCTGTTAAACTATTGTTACTTATATCAAGTTCAAGTAAATTGCTAAGGTTTCCAATTTCTGGTGGAATGGAGGCATAGAGTAGATTATTATAAAGGGTCAAATAAGCCAAGTTGCTTAAATCGCCCAAAGATGCTGGAATGGAATTCAAAAGCACATTATCATTGAGATACAATTGAATCAGGTTGCTCAAATTACCTAAAGAAGCAGGAATGGAGCCACGGAGATTGTTGGCATACAAAGAAAGGGCATTGAGAGACTTTAACTGGCCTATTTCTGGAGGAATCGAGCTGTTTAACTGATTTTCAGCTAAGGACAGGGCCTCAAGATTGATCAGTAGGCCAATTTGTGGTGGGATTGCCCCCAAAAAGTTATTAACGGACAGATCAAGATATATGAGTTTGGAGAGGTGACTAATTTCAGGAGGGATTGTACCAAATAGCTCATTCATGCTGAGATCAAGGTATGCAAGACTAGGGAGAGATGAAAATGGAAAATCATGAAGCGTACCTTTCAAGCTAGAGTTCGTCAAGTTTAATGTAGTAACACTTCCTGCTTGGGTGCAAGAAATACCGAACCAACTGCATGGGCTTGAGCTTGAGCTTGTATTTTGATAGCTCAAAGAATTGGTTGCATTATTAGGAAGGAGAGTCCATGAAGGCAGGGGTGACTGTGTCTCATTTTGAAGACTAGCTTTCCAATTGAGTAGAGCATCCATCTCTGCCTCTTCATTCACAGAAAGAGATGCAACATCGAATGAGGAATGTAAGATGGCCAACGCGACCAGAAAAAAGAGGGAAAACACTTTTTTCAAGTTAGTCAATGCCATGGCTCTTTGTTTTACAAGTTGCAAACTGGTTCAGAATTCTATTTAAAATGTCTAAGCTCCCCCGCACTATTTACAGGTCCAATCAGTTTTGACGATGGTGGGTAAGAGAGAAAGGATTTGATACAGATTTCACACGGCAAGTACCATTACACGGAAATTATCTTTACCAATTCGTTAGAACCAATAACAATTAACTAACCACCTATATATTATTTATTATGAAAATGTTGTGAAAATATTATGGACGTAGCACCTCTCTTTCTAAAATTTAATGACCACATATTACTGTCACTGCATTTTCCATCTTCTTGTTAAACATTCATGCTCATATTTCATCATGCTAAGTTCTAATGTTGTCCTGCATTTTTATCATATTTCAACCCATCACATTTTTATAGTCATCACTTCAAAGCAAGCTTCTCGTAATTAACCCATATCATCAAAATTTGGTATGTTAGTATATGGAAATTTAATAAACAATATATATATATTTATATATATAATGCAAAGAATTGTAAGGGTTAGAAGCCATACCTGCATACGGTCAAAATATTTGAAATTTCCATTGTTGTTGACTTTCTAAATCTTTGAAATTTCTTAAGAAGGCTGTTTGTTTTTAGACCCCTTAAAACACAACTAGATTAACTTAGTTAATTAGCCAAGTGATAAACTTAGGTAAATTATGCAAGTCTAGGTTAACACATATAAATCATATCATTGAATAGTGCAGAAAATAAAAAACACAACGATATGATAACTAAGGAAAACCAAACTGGTAAAAACCTTGGGAAGGATTTAACCTAGCTATCCTCAAGGTAAAACGAATTCACTATGAAAGAATTGAAGTTTACATAATAGCGACTTAGACCACTAACATCCTATTGCTACCTCGAGTAGGAAACTTACTACCACAACCCTATGATAGTTCCGAGTCCACGGACTACTTCTTTCTTAAATTCCCAGCAACTACAAGCACTCCTGCTTGTGTATCTTTAGGCTCTTGAAACAGCAACTGAATTGATCACCAAACACTTGACATCAATCTTGAGATTGGAAACCCTAAATGTATGTGAAGGCAACCACCTCTAGATCTCACAGAAGATTCACACACACAGCATAAAGAGTAACACTAAAACGTGGCTAGGGTTTTCCCTTTTATACTTAGGGCAAAACATAAAACCCTACACGTCAAACGGGCTTGGGCTGAGTTGGAAAATTTTGCAGAAAAACAATCTGCACGAGTTTCGATTGGTCGAGTCTAATTCTCGATCGATCGAGCTAGGCAGATTTACACAGTAAATCCTGCAGCAACTCGATTCCAACTTTACATAAAAACACATACTTTGAGCAAGTCTAAATAAGACTAAAAACGTTTTGATCATGGTTTGCCAACATTACAAAATGAAGTTCTAATACATTAGTTCCTAATTCCTTAGAACCTAACAAAGGCTAAAATTTTTATACATCAATTGACATATTTTGATATTTCTAATAAAAAAATGTTTAGAATTCAAATCCTTCAACTATTAAATTATTAAAATAAATAAATAAATAATTTTAAGAGGGAGTGTCATAGTGGCGACTCCAGAAATTTTTTTTAGGGTGATCACTGAGAAATTTAAATTATACAAAATTTAATAGAGAGATGACTTGAATATATCAACATCACAAAAAAAAAAAAAAGTATTACAAGTTTTTTCTACTAACAAAGAGAAAAAGAAAAAAATGGACTGATAAGAGATAAAGTAAGAATTGAAAATGGTGATATAAGAGTAATAAAGTAAGATAATTGAAATGATAATAGAAAAGAGAATGAAAAATTGATGATTTTTGCTGCAACTATGAGCTGAGATGCTAAGAAGAGCAAAATTATTGCAACTGCAAAGCCTAAAAGAGCATAATTGCTAGCACTGCCAAGGAAACTCATGAACTACAATATTTTTCTTAAGTCTTTTTTTTGAGAAAAAAATGAAATTAAAGATTATTTATATGTAATAAGTTGAAAGAGTTAAAAATTTGAATGATTATTTTTCTTTTTCTTTTTTAATAGGCTTTTTGTTGAATAATTTGTTAACTCGTTTTGTTTGGTTTAGTATTTTTTTTTTTTTTGGTGTGGTTATTTTTGTTGTTATTTGAGGTTTTTTATTGTTATTTAAGGGTTATTTTTTGGGTTTAAGGGGTTAAGGATTTTTTTTTTTTTTTTTTTTTTTTTTTGTGGGGACATTATTATTTTTGGAGTAATACTACATCTACAACATTTTTAAAACAAATATTATGCAATAATTTGTTTATTAGTGGTTAACAACTGATGTCAATAATGAGCCAAAATTAGAATTAGTAACAGCTTTCCGCTTATTACATAAGATTTGTAGTGAAATTATTGTAAAAATGTTATGAATGTAACACCATTCTTATTTTTGTTGAACTAAAATTCTTATAATTTTCAAGTCAAGGTAGTCAATATTTTTTAATAGAGTGGCCCAGATAATTTAATTTAGTGTGTGTATATATATATTTTGACAAGTAAGGGTGACCACCCTGAGTTACAAGCAGCGCTGCCCCTGGAGTGTCGTTTTATAAAGATAAAGAGGTGGTGTTATTATTTCGCAAGACCTCGACGAAGGAGCTAGGATGTTGTAAGGAGAAAAAAGTAAATAATAATAATAATAATAATAATGTACATAAAATATTGTAGTGTAGTGCCCATTGGCCTTTGCCATTGCCCAGGATATCTGCATTTTCATTGGTTATTTTGCTTAAAATTTTGTGCTGTGGATAGGAGGTCTGCTAGTCTTTTCAATGAAGTACGTTTTAGAGGCAAGAGGAACGTTCTTGTATGCATTATCTCTAACTCTTTTGACTTGCTCCACTTTATATCAATTGAAATTATGTTTAGAATGTACTAATTCCTCAAAGCAGGCATTGTTTTTGTGTGATGCTCTAGATTCAACTGGATGTTGGTTAAGTGTGTGTTGTGTGGGTGTATGATGAATCTTATATCGGGCATATGCTGGGTTGATTTGAACTTTATGAACAAGTACAAAAGTTTCAATTGTGATTAGTTATTTTGAAATATAACGTAAATGTGGCTAAACCTTTTTCCTTAGGTTGTTATAGTTTTAATAACCCGACCGAATAAAAACCGAAAAGAGAAATGGTTCTCGGTTTTTTATCTGATTGTGGTTGGACTGGTGGTCGAATTGCTGACATTATAAATATTAATTAATAATTATATAATTATTAAAATAAATACATAATAAATCATTAAAATTAAAATCTAAAAATGTGGCTAATATTTGTAACTTTGGGAGAAAGTGGCTAATAATTGCTACATTTTGTGCTTACAAATTACAATGTACACGTGTGTTTGCTTAAGAACATTTTATTTAGCTTTTTACTGAAAAAATTTTGTTGAAAATGTGCTAAAATATACTTGCACTATGAAAAAGTGGGAAAAAGTGAAGTTTTAAAAAAGTGTACATATAAGCTAAAAGCTGAGCTTATGAGCTCAAACTAAACAAATTAGTGAGACAATGATCAAAGACTCAAATGGCAAGCCTAGAGCACTAGCATAAGATGTGTTAAATGCTAAATTTTTAGTATTTATCATATTAAACACTAAAAATCACCTCCATGAAATGTGTCAAATACTAAATAAATTTGACATAAACTATAGTAATGATGTAATTATAAAAGTGTACGGTAAGATGTGCTATTAATATTTGGTATTTTTTTTTAATTCAAACTTTTTTTTTTCTCTTTTGTGACATTGGGAACAAAAAAGAAAGAAAAAAATAAGAATTAAAAGGAATAAAGAAATAATATTTAAATAAAGTGATAAAAGAATAGAAGATGTGATGTAAAATGTATTGTTAAGTGCTGTATTAAAAGAGGTGAAGGGTAGGCTTAAGCCTGATGATAAGTGCAAGAAGCACCCAAAAGGGCCAAAACACAAATAATCACCAAGTGTTTCACGTTTGTTCACTTGTCTTGAACAAAGTTTCTCTCCAAATTAGTTTGGAGAGGAATCTTTCAAACTCTTCATATATCTTTATATCGAGTGTGAATTTTGAAAATCTAACCGTTGGATTGTGTTAGGTTCTAAGGTCTTAGGAACTAATGTATTAAAACTCTAATTTGTATTGTTGGCAAACCATGATCAAAACAGATGTTAGTCTTGTTTAGACTTGCTCAAAGTATAGGTCTTTTATGTAAAGTTGGAATCGAGTTAACTGCAAAATTGAGTGTGCAATTCTGACTGGCTCGATCGATCGAAAATTAGACTCGATTGATCGAAAGTCACCCAAAACATTTTTCTGCAGAATTTTCCAACTCAGCCCTAAGCCCATATGACGTGTAGGGTTTTATGTTTTACTCCTAGTATATAAAGGAAACCCTAAGCACGTTTTTATAAGTTTTTTAGAGAGAGAAGAGTGTGCCTCTTATATATTTAGGGTTTTGTACCCAAAATCTCTCTATGGACTTAGTTGCTCATATTGCTGTTTGTGTGAATCTCTTGTGAGATCTGAGAGGTGCTTGCCTTCACACAAACTTAGGATTATCAAGAAGGAGATTTCTTTAAGAGCTTGACGATCATTCAGTTGCTGCCATAAGTGCTTAACGATACACAAGCAAGTGTGCTTGTACTTACTGGAGAATCCAAGAAAGAAGGAGTCTGTGGTCTCGGAGCTTGCACGTGGTCGTGTCAGTAAGTTTCTATTGGTGGGTAGCAATAGGATGTTAGTAGTCTAAGTCGCTATTGTAAAACTTCGATTCTTTCATAGTAGATTCAGGTTTACCTTGAGAATAGCTAGGTTAAATCCTCCCCAGGTTTTTACCGGTTTGGTTTCTTGGGTCATCATATCTTTGCGTTCTTTATATTCCGCACTTTACATTGATATGATTATGTGATTGTGTTAACCTAGATATGAAATTTGGACTAAGTAATCACTTGGCTAATTAACAAGGTTAATCCAATTGTGTTTTAAGGGGTCTAAAAATGAACAAGTGGTATCAGAGCAGGTAGCTCTTTTGCTTTAGATCTTTTGATCTAAGAGCTGATCCTTGACCCCTGTTGTCATGGATAATTTGAAGTGTCTTTCTGATCATGTTTCTGCTCATACTTCTGTTGATTTTATTGATGCCTGTGAAACTCTTTGTAAGGAATTATTGAAATCTATGAAAATTGCTAAGAAATTCAAGGAAGAGTTAAAATTGGCTAATCTTGAAAAAGAGGAATTGGTTGTTAGATTAGATGAATCTAATAAAAAGAATGATTTTTTGAGAAATCAAATTTCCTCTCAAGATGAGAAGATGAAAAGCTTGGAACAAGAGTTAGTTGAATCTAAAGCTAAAATTAAAAATTTGACTAGTACCAAGCCTGCTGTTGATAACAGAAGTATTTCTGTTTCTCTTAAGCCTAAAATTAAGAAAGTGTATATCCCTCCTTTTAAGAGGAATAATAAAGAAAATGCTTATTTTACTAGGTTAGACAAAGGTAAAAGTTCTGATGTAGACGCTGAAGTTTCTAAACCTAAGTCTAAACCTACTGTTAGAGAGTATAATAAATCTGTTTTTGTGCCTACTTGTCACCTTTGTGGTGTTGTTGGTCATATTAGACCAAATTGTTCTTTGTTGAGGCAAAAACCGAAATCTGAGACTAGATTTGCTGTTAGGAATACTGATGTTCCTAAATTTGTTCCTGTTTGTCAATTTTGTGGTGTCTTCGGTCACATTCGTCCTAATTGTCATAAATTGAAATTTAGAAATTCTGTATTTCAATCTAGGATATGTGATGATATTTCCCCTGCCATAAGTCCATATAAATTGTTTCATATTATTTTGAAAAATTTAAGCTTGTTGGCTTGTGAAAGGAATTTGCAGGATTTCAATCTTTCTTAGAAGATCGGTGTAATCCCTCAAATACACTCTGCTTCACATGGATTTTCACCTACAAAGCCGAAGACTCGTGCTAGATGGGTGAGAAAAGATTCTCTAAGGTGAGTATTGCTGACTTGTCCCTGATTTAATTCTTTTAATTATTTGTGGACATGTTTTGTTTCTGTTTTTGAGTCTTGTTTTATTTGTTCTAAGGATTACATGAGTTATGATATCTCTCTCTTGATTTAGAACATACTTGACATTGTGGAGAAACTTGAATAGTATGTGTTATATAAGTGCTAAGCTTTTTCTGATTTTGTGTGAGTATGTACTAATTTGTACATATACTCAAGGGTTAATTAAGAAATTGATATTTCTTGTATGTGTACCCTCTATAGCTTAGTTAAGCACTGTCATGCATTGCATTTGCATTGTTCATTTAGCATAATGTGTGCTTTTTGTTTTTGGTCATAAATTTTTTAAAACCAAAAAGATTTTTGTGTTTTGTATTTCACATCTTGGATTTATAATCAAGGATTGGCCATATTATCTTTACATAACAAGTTTATGTATCTTGTTTAGCTTGGATGAGCTTATTCTATTGCACTTTACTGGTTTGAGCTTTGTAGTGCATGTTGTGTGGGAGATGTTTATAGTTTTTAATCACATGATCTTGATCTTGAAGTCACATGTCGTTGACTGTCGGACTTGAACTTTTGGAGAAAGGCATAAATAACCATCTCACCACTGTTCACTAGCCAATCATGAACACTTTAGTGCATATCGTAAGATTTTGTGCTCGAGAAAGTGTAGCACATGCACAAAAAGAACATAAGGTGTAGCCTCGGTTTTAATGTTAAAATTGGTGTGTACATTATCCTAGCTAATTTTAATAAGTTTCTGATCAAATAAAATTGGTGTGTACAATATGAGGCAAATCAAGAAACTTACATGATTGCAAACTTGTTTTCTAGGAGATGTGAGAGTTATATGATGTAACTCTTTAGGTGATAGTCTCTTTCAAATTTATGTGATGAATTTTGTAGAAATTGTGCTTGATTTCTATTCACATATCACCTCACATGTATCCCAAGTTTTTGCTAGTTGCACACACTACACAAGTTACTCTTTACTAAACTTAGTACATTATATTGTGTGTCATCTTGTTGTGGCCATCCAAGATTATATGTTCCTTGATTTTGATGCAAATTGTGTTTTTGATGATTAAAAACCTTATTTTTGAAAGATCTGGGTTGAATTCAAATGTTTTTGAAAAATTTTTAATCTCATACTCATGCATTTCATTCATGAAATATTGTGCTTTGAGGAGTTTCTGCATAAAATTGTTCTGTTTTTCAAAAATTTGAGTTTTCCAGATTTTCGATCGATCAAGGGTGTTTTTCGACCGATCGAAATTACGATAAAAATTTTGGTTTGAATCTGCTTGACTCGATCGATCGAAACTGAAAAATTTTCAGTTTTTAAGTATTTGACTAAAATTTTTTTCATGCATCATTTATGTTTAGGATTCACATGCATTGCATTGTTTTTTGTATCCATCTTGCAGTTTTGCAGTCATATCTCTCATTGTTTTCACACATAACATGCATACACTTTGCTAAATTGGGTACTCAACTTGATTTAAAAATTGATTGATTTTTGAGTTATGTACTTTTTAGTATATGCTATTTTTATGTGTGAACTGCAGAAAATATTTTTCTGAAGAGATATGATGGATAATCAATGTGTAAACATTTTCTCTACTCATGCAACTGTTTATGGGTCACATAGTGTCAAGTTTGCATTTATTGAAAGAGAGAATATTTTTCTTCATGTGTATCCTCAATTGGTTTGTGTATTTTTCCCCACCTTTCAAATTTTCCCCACAACTGTTTTTCGCAACACTTGTTTTGTGTTTCCTATTTTTATAGGGGGAGAAGCTAGTTTTTAACCTTTGTTGCTCTTCATAGGGGGAGTTGTCTCTATTTTCTATAGAGTTGAATTATTTTGTGTTCCCCTAATTCTCTATTTTCTCTTCTTCTCTGTTGCGTATGTTTTCTGTCAACCTTCTGATTGGATTGTCTTTGTCAATACATGACAAAAAGGGGGAGAAATAGATGAAATGTGGGAATCCTGTTTGTTTTGTTTAGGGGGAGTTAAAATTGTTTTTGAAAGGGGGAGAATTTTTTTTTTGATGTATCTAACTTAGGGGGAGATACATTGTTATCTATGTTTCTTGTTTCACTGCTCATTGATTTATATTTATGAGTTATTCATGATATATGTCTTTGTTTTGTGTTTTGTGAAGTCAAGAATTTATTTTTGTTTGCTTGTATTTTCCACACATGCGTTTATGCGTTTGTTGAGTGTTTCAGGAAATATACAGGTTGATTCAGTCGTACTGCTGTTTACACTTGCAATTGATGGATAGTAGTTAGGTTGAATTTTTTTTTGAGGGGCATTATTTTTGTAAAGGGCTTTTACTTGTAACTTTGAGCATTGTGTTTGTGTTTTGTCACGGATTGCCAAAGGGGGAGTTTGTTAGGTTCTAAGGTCTTAGGAACTAATGTATTAGAATTCTAATTTGTATTGTTGGCAAACCATGATCAAAACAGATGTTAGTCTTGTTTAGACTTGCTCAAAGTATAGGTCTTTTATGTAAAGTTAGAATTGAGTTAACTGCAGAATTGAGTGTGCAATTCTGACTGGCTCGATCGATCGAAAATTAGACTCGATCGATCGAAAGTCACCCAGAACATTTTTCTGCAGAATTTTCCAACTCAGCCCTAAGCCCATATGATGTGTAGGGTTTTATGTTTTACTCCTAGTATATAAAGGAAACCCTAAGCACGTTTTTATAAGTTTTTTAGAGGGAGAAGAGTGTGCCTCTTATATATTTAGGGTTTTGTACCCAAAAGCTCTCTAAGGACTTGGTTGCTCATATTGCTGTTTGTGTGAATCTCTTGTGAGATCTGAGAGGTGCTTGCCTTCACACAAGCTTAGGATTATCAAGAATGAGATTTCTTCAAGAGCTTAATGATCATTCAGTTGCTGTCATAAGAGCTTAACGATACACAAGCGGGTGTGCTTGTACTTGCTGGAGAATCCAAGAAAGAAGGAGCCCGTGGTCTCGGAGCTTGCACGTGGTCATGTTAGTAAGTTTCTATTGGTGGGTAGCAATAAGATGTTAGTGGTCTAAGTCGCTATTGTAAAACTTCGATTCTTTCATAGTGGATTCAGGTTTACCTTGAGAATAGCTAGGTTAAATACTCCCCAGGTTTTTACCGGTTTAGTTTCCTGGGTCATCATATCTTTGTGTTCTTTATATTCCGCACTTTACATTCATATGATTATATGATTGTGTTAACCTAGATATGAAATTTGGACTAAGCAATCACTTGGCTAATTAACAAGGCTAATCCAATTGTGTTTTAAGGGGTCTAAAAACGAACAGATTGCATATTCTAATTATATACTTCATGCTTGCAAAATTTAAAAAAGATCAAAATTCAATTGCTATGTCATCAAATAAATGTTAAAATTTCAATTTTTTATGATCTAAAATTGTGTATAAAAAATAAATTTATTGATCAAATAATAAATAATATTTGATTTGAACGAAAGTTGATGTGCATGTTAAGAACATAAAGAACATGAAATTTAACGGTTAGATTTTCAAAACACGCCCAAAAAAGAAATATATAAGAAGTTTATAGAGTTTTTCTCCAAACTAATTTGGAGAGAAACTTTGTTCCTTTGTCTCGGTGAAATACTCTCTCAACTATCAACTAGTAGTTCATGTAAAACCTCTCTACAACCGCTGGTTCTTGTTGTTGTCAAAGAGGTGTACCACGCATCCAAGCTCCTTCGTGTAGTGCCTCCATCACTGCCATTGCTGAGTCCATGGCCCCTTATGTCCGATCTAAAGGGTTGGATCTAGAAAAAAATAGTAGTGATTTATTGAAAAAAAGCATGTTCCTATCATCCTCACCTATTCTTCAAAACGGGTTAAATCTTACCGTTTATATAAATATATATATATATATTAAATTTAATACTTTTGGTTTTTATATGAACCACACTAGAGTGGAGTTCAGTTCACGGTCCAATTCATTCCCATATTTAAACCATGGAAGCAGGAAGTTGTGCTGTCTTTTGTCAGGAAAAAAGCTATATTTGGAATGAAAGAAAAAGGGCGGGAATGAATGAAGTTTTTATGACACCTACTATTTTTCTTTCTTTGGACTACATGAGGAAAAATGCTATGTCTACAATATTTTCACAATATATCCTAAATGACAGGTTATTACTGACTGTTACAGGTGAAAAGGTAGTTTAAGTGGTGAATTCAAATTAGAACTAATAATAACTTAACATATATAATTTGTTTGTTGTAAAAATACTGTGGACATAACACTTCTTTTACTTGAAAGAAAAGAAAGTGGACTAATTTGGAGGGATTAAATTTCGTGAAATCCACTATTTTGCTATCAACAATTTTTTTTTCTTCATAATTTTGATATAAGAGACTATGATTAGTTGTTTATTATTTACGCATAAACTTAATATTTTTTGTTTATTACTCACTGTCACATCTGAACAGTGACAAAAATTATGGTACCGAAATTGAGTCATAGAAGAATATACCAAACGTTTGGTAAGACTTTAAAGAGGTTAGACTTGAGAAATCAGTGCTTTTGCAATTATTCTAAATGACCAATCCAATTACCTAGACATTTAGTACTCAGGAGAGTTTTTCTGTTATCAAAAAAAAAAACAAAAAAGTTAGTACACAGGAGAAAAATTAGAGAAAAGCTTTGAATGTCAGACATTTGGGCTGTTTAGTAGAGGTGTTTGAGTTATTATTTAAAATGATATGAAAGTTGTGGTTTAAAAAGTGTTTTGAAAACACCTATGTAAAGTACTCTTATTGCGAAAAATGTATTTGATACTATATTTCTAATAACGTCTTTTCAAAAGTGAAAAAAACATAAGAGAGTGCCTAACTCAAGGAATATTTGCATTTGCAATGTTTTAAATAGAAAAAGTTAATGGATGCTCTAAAAATATTGATTTAAGAAATATTTTTAAAAACTTTTAAGAGAAAAGAAAAAAGTAGTTGATTTTTTAATAGCTTTTTATATTTTCCATAAAAGTAATATTAAAACTTTTTAAAAATAATCTATTAACAAATGTTTTAAGGGTACCTATTAATCGGACCTTAAATTACCAATCATATCACTTACTTTAAGATTGGATTTTTCTAACTGTGTACAAAAAATAAAGTCAAAATTGGAAGTTTTTCTCCAAAAAGAGCCTTCTATGTTTCCTCGAACATAGTGATCCTAGACACAATAAAAATAAGAGAATAGCTTTGAATGCGGAACATTTGGTAAGAGGTGGTTGGAAAAATTGGTGCATTTGCAATTATTCCAAATGGCCCACAAATTACCTAGACATTTAGTTGGTACTCACCAAAAAAATTAAAAAAAAGCTCTGAATGTGGGCCATTGGACATTTGAACGTGATGAAAAGTAGGCAAGACTTGAAACTTAGAAGTTACTACGTGTGTACAGGAAATTGATTCAGTTTTAACTTTTATGTAATTCTGCTTCGCCTTGACTCTCTGCTTAGATTCGCATGGAAAATTAGTAGTTAATTTCCTCTCTGCAAAAACATGTGTTTCGAAAGACTTTGATATTTCAATTTTCTTAACCAAAAAAAAAAAAAAAAATTTCAATTTTTGGGACAACTATCAACAAGCAATCTAGAATTTTCTTTTTTTATAAAATAAATCATCTAAATATTAAATTGTTATTAGCATGCAAAGAAAATGAGACAATGACGGTCATATAAGAACTAGTAAGAATTTTGTTGATTCAACTGTTATGAAAATTATTGTGTTTATAACATTAATTTATAAAATATAGGATAAGTGGAGTCAAAAGACTTGGAAGGTGTACAAGAATGGTGAAGTCTTACTTTTAATTCAATTTCACCTTGACCGTGTGCTTGGATTCACACGAGAAAAATGTAGAGTTTTTTTTTTTTTTTTAACATGGAATATACTAATTTATCTTTTATAATTACTATATTTTTATATAATCTTTTTATGTAACAACTAGAGTATATTAGTAAATTTATTCAAATAATATATTTTATCTTCGCCACTTATTATTATTTTTAGGGTCAAAAGTTAGTTCTAGGTATTGGATTGCTTTTCTAAAAAAAAAAGGTATTGGATTGCTTGGATTCCTTAATAAAATCTTGCAGACAAGAAATGTTACCATCATTGGCCTGGAAGGGATTGGTTGGGGATCCAAATATGTGATTTTTACAACAGGAATATACAGAGCATATTGAAACAAAAAACTTCCCGAATACTTTTTTTAAATTTATTTTAAATACGGCTTAGCTAAATCAGTTGGAATATTAACGTGTTATTCAAATGTGAGATTTTAATAATGTAATGACAGACCACCACTCACCCTTGGTGCGATGGTCATTCCACAAATATAAGTGCTTATGAGGTGTGGGGGGCAAGGGCCCGGGTTCAAGTCTCTAGGAGGGCTCTTCACACACATATACACTTAGATCAGTCTAAAGTAGAATTTCTATCTTGTATATAAAAAAAAAATGTAATGACAGGTTACAAGTTAATATCAAAGACAGGAAAAAAATGAAAACAGAAAATTAGTTTTAGCAACGAATTTTTCCGTCACCAAATATAGCAAAAAAAAAAAAAAATGTTTTAGTTACTAAATATTTCGTCGCTAAATGTAGCAGAATTTTTTAAGAAATAGTTTTTGTGACGAAAATTTTCGTTGCTATATGCGCTTGAATTTTCTTTAAAATAGTTTTAGTGACGAAATTATTCGTCATTATATGTACCCGAATTTTCTTAAAAATAGTTTTAGCAATGAAATTTTTTGTCAATAAAAATGATTTAATAAAATCAAGTGTTTTTGGCGATGAAATATTTTTGTCGTTGAATAGTGTTTTTAGCTAGGAAAACATTTAGCAACAAAATGTTTTCATCGCTAAAAGTTTTTTTTAAAAACTAATCGGACCTTTAGTGACAAAATTTTTCGTTGCTAATACCTTTAGCGACAGGCTATTAGCGACGAAATGAATTTCATCGTTAAAAAGCAAATTTTGTCACTAAAGGTCCTTGGCGATGAGAAACTAGACATTTAGTGACGAAAATTTTTGTCACTAAAAATACATTTTGTTGTAGTCATAAATATCTTTTTGTTTTTTCATTTTTATAATAAAATAAAATTACAAAACATCATGTAATGCGTATTGTTAGATTTTGAGTTTTTAGTGTTGGCAAACCATGACAAAAAGTAAGTATTATTGAGTTAGAATGGTATACTTTCTAGTCCAAGACAAAAAACTCAAGTTCAGGATGAAAAAAGTGAGTTGCAATCTGGTTCGCTCGATTGCTGTTTGATTGCTCTTAATTCCTCTCGTTTGCTGTTTGATTCCTCTCGGTTGATCGGAAGTCGCAGATCAGCAAAAAATCAGCAAACGTAAAAAACCCATAACTTGTCCATTTGAAACCCAAATCGCGATCCCTTTTTTTCCAGTATTTAAAGGATATTATAAGCTAAACCTAGATGGGGTTTTTAGAGGTTTTTAGAGAGGAAAGAGTGCATCTTGTGCTTCCAATTGTAGACCTAGGGTTTTTGTACCCAAAGCTCTCTAAAGTCTTCTACCAGTAATATTCCTTGAAGAATCTCAAGATCCAGTGTTGTAGAAGTTGCTGCTACAAGATCAACAATTGAAGGTGATCTGAAACTTTTGAGTGGAATCTCAAAGTCACAAGCGTGGGTGTTTGTGTTACAGTAAATCCAAGAAGAGAAGGAGTCCGTGGATTCGGAGCTTGCATGTGGTCGTGTCAGTAAGTTACTACTTGAGACAGCAATAGATTTAAGGTTAAATCTGATTGTAAAAATTTTGGTTCTCTTATAGTGGATTTGCTTTACCTTGAGAATAGCTAGGTTAAATCCTCCTTGCTGCGATTTAAATAATGCTCCCAAGTGCAGGATTGTCGTGAAGTAATAACTCGGAAAGTCCGAGGTCGAATCCACAGGGAAAAGGGAATTGATTAGCAAACCACAAGAGAATAAAACTAAAATAATAAAGTTTAATTGAAGAGATTTTTTATAGTTTAGTGAAAGTAATTTAAATTGAGTGAAAATAACAATATATTAAGGCACTAAGGTTTAGGGATCCACACACAGCACATCTATTGGTAGTCTTAACAATATTTATTTTATAACTCAACTAAAATTCATACGAAGGATGATCTTAGTCGGATGATTTAACAATAAAAACTCAAGAATTAATTGTCTAAGGTAGTTTCATGCAATTGATTGATTTTAGGCAAAACAAAACTTGTGAATTAGTTCGCAGGGAATTCTAAGCATTTAACGTGCCCGGAGTTTATGATAAATCAAAGGATTATACAGAACTAAACACTTTTCTAGATGAGTAAAACAATCAAAAACATAAAAACATAAGCATTAAAACCTGAATGTTCAATATGTGTATAAAACACCCTTGAACGTTTAGACCCTCAATTTACAAGTTATCAATTCAAGCTTATTATCAAACAATTAATGTGCGGAATATGAACATAAGCATATAACAGAATTGATAAACAATATAAATCAATTAAAATCACATCCACAGCAGAAATTAAATGGCAAAGATTAAGGGAAGAGAGATGTAAACACAAGGACAACACAACGATGTGTTATCGAAGAGGAAACTGAAGCCCTCGGCGTTAAACCTCTCCGCCGCCCTCCAAGTGGTAAATAATACACTAAAGAATGTAGTTGGGATACATGAACAGTAGAAGACCCTCCAAGCCTAATCTACCCAATGTACCTAAGCCCTCCAAGCTTTTTGCTCCAACGAGGTTACGTCAAACCTATTTCTTCTTTAGCTTACCGGATTCCGCTACTTGACCATAGCATCAACCAATAAGAAATTGGTCCATTCTTAAGTGCTTCCCAAAGCACCAAATGGCCTTCTCACAGATGTGGGTATAGTGAGAAAAGGATTTGGTCAAGAACCTCTCAAGGATGTAACAATGGAGAGGAAGAGAGTAGAGGAATTTGAAGAGTCTCTAAGTAAAGATTGGGGATGAGTCAATCTTGTTTTTCTCTAGGGTTTCTCTCTCAAAATTCTCTCTCGAAACTCTCTACATTTCGTGGGTATAAGGGGTATTTATACTGGGGTGAGAGTGGAATGCGAAGAGTCAGGTTTTTCAAAACAGAGTTGGCTGGCGGCTTGGCCTCGTGACTTGACTGAGTCGTGAGTTCAAGCCACGAGCTAACAGAACGGCCAGGCTGGACTTTTTGTCCTGTAGTGCTACAGCTGGCATGACTGTTCATCTTCTCTGCACGCTTCACTCGTGTGCTGCAGTTGGCGGCTTGCCAGTCGTGAGTCACCCGCGAGTCCTAGCTGCGAGTCTCTGCATCCTTGCACAAACTTGAGCATTTCTTCACACTCTCTCACTCACTACCCTTACATGATTCCCACCTAAATACAGGGTTACTAATTGCTAAATTACAAGCAAATTTGACATGGAATAAAGCCAACAAGATGGTTGATTAAATTCAACCTTACAATCTCCCCCTTTGGCTATTCCGTGACAAAACCCTAAAACAAACTCTAGACTTAACATGTGAGTTGGGAACAGTTGAACATAACTCACTCACACCTAACTCTAGAATCTATGTAGCTCTTGAACCAGAACAAGTAACTCTTGAATCACAACAACACAATATGATCATTGTATGCAGAAAACTTGTAATGCATATGGAGCAAGCATAATGCGATCAAGCAAAACGGAATATAAGCAATAAACCATGGCTTGACCAAAAAGGAACAATCACTATAAATAGTGACCACAATGCTCATTCACACTTGGAATGAACATCCGGACATACAAGCTAATAAGCTCAAAGCAAATCACTTGCATGTCCAACACTCAACCAATGCATAATACATGAAGTATATGCATCTAGGAATAAAATCCTACTAGGGCACAAGAGTGAAAGTACTTAAAGAAAAATGCATAACATTTAACAAGTACAAGGCTACAAAGCAAGGGTACAAATTAAAAAGCTTACAAAAGCAAGGTACAACTACATGTACGGTAAATACTGAGTAACATCTTTATATAAACTTAAACCAATGTACCACAAAGATTAACCACACAAGAGTAGAGTATATAAACACAGGCAAAATGGAAAATTTGTTAGACTATCCAAAAGTATATGCGAGTGTATATGCATCAGCTTCCTCTTCTTGAGCATACAACTCCCCCTTTCAGTGTGCAAACTTCTCATTCTTGAGTTGCTCTCCCCCTTGCTATCTGCTATCTCTCCCCCTTTTTGGCATGAATAGCTAAAGGGTTTCCTCTAGCTTTTGTTGAATAGCTTCTAATTGTGTCTCAATGGCAGTGAGACGCATTTGAACATGATTGTTGGTGGAGTAGAGAGATCTTTCCAATCCGGAAATACGCTGATAAAGCCCCTCTATTAAAGTGCTCAATCTATCATCTTGAGAGCTAGCTGCAGATGGAGTACCAATTGTTTACCTTTCAGAAGGAATGGGAGAAACAATCTTGGTATGCACAGGTGCAGCTGAATCATGACCAGATGTAGTGGCATGGGTGAATGGCTCACTCTTAGGTGTTTTAGAGGAGTGACTCTTGCTTGCCTGGAGAGTTATCATGGATATTGGTCGAGGACGTGACACAATTTTTCCACTTGTTGGTAGACGGACACCTTCACTCAGCATGATCTTCATGATGAGACTACAAAAAGGAATACACGTTCGGCCTGCTGATTGAGCTGCCCCTTTCCTAATGGTCTGAAAGATGTGTGCACAGATGTCGATCGGAACTCCAGTAATGAGATCACATAGAAATTGTGCTCTTCCAAGATTGATGAAAGCGGTGTTGGACAATGGGTAGAGGTTGGAGAACATGATCAATTTTAAAGTTGTCAGTTTAGGTGTAAACTGTGCAGTGCCTATAGATGAACCTTTGCTTCGAACTTCATGATTAGACCCAAGAACTTGAAGAATGTCTTGTAACTTAGACTGTCTATCATCATATGGAGTGAGATCCACATTTTCTGGTCTAGTGATGCGAAGAATCTTTGCAATGTAGTCTGAATTGATGGAAAATTCTGTTCCTCTTACCCAACATTTCAACTCTACTCCGGTGTATCTAGCATTAGAGTAGAATTCCTTAACTAATTCATCAACCGGGTCCACGAAATTTCCAAACAAATCAGCCCAATCTCTTGCTTCAAAGATCCTAGGAATAAATGTTGTTCTCAAGGTATCAAATTTTACTACACGTTCCACAATAGTAGTAGCATCTCTAAAAATGCTTGAGTAAGTCTTTGAGTCAAATGGAGTCCTGAATCTCTCACTGGTTGAGTCTTGAGACGAACGGCGAGTCCGTTTCAAAACAGGGGATGACGGAACATCAGTCACAGGCTTTTTTCCTCGAGATGAACGATGAGACATCTGCAAAAGAACATACACACAGCAGAGAACCAAGTGCAGAACCACAAGACACAAACATCAACTTGATTAGATCCAAGTTAGTCAAAAGATCGAATACACATTGATATTCAGAGAGATAAATTAACCACAGAACTTGAACCAAGTTAGCAGCATATAAACCTGAGAAACACTAGTGCATTGTGTATAAAGGATGACAAGATTTGATGAATGTGTAGGCACAGCAGAGTTGCAAGTAACAGTCATTGAGACAATCAACTATGAACAAGGCATGCTCAAACATAGCATAGGCAAGATACACAATCCAACAATGGAAAACAACCAAGAAACTAACCAAAACAGGTCTCAGATTAACAACACCAACAGAACCCATATAATCAAACTTAACCCATACAAACCCAACCCATATTCGAATCATCATATAAACCCTTACTCAACAACAACTTAAAAATCCAAGAAATCAAGGCAAGAAACATGAAAAACTTAGAGAAAATGAGAAAACCCATACCTTTTTCTTGAAGAATAAAGTTGAAGAGATGATGAAAATGGTGGATTTTGTGTGAAACACGGTGAGTTTGAGAGTGTTTTGAATTGGGGAAGACAATGAACAGTCAGAAATGTTCGAGGGAAAACTGAAAAGTTTTAAAAAAAACTGACTTTAAAACGCAAAACACGCGTTTTTCGCGACTGAGTCAAGTCGCGTGCAAGTCGCCAAGGCCAACCGTGAAGCACTTTTAAAACAAGAATCTTGAAATTTTTCTAAGTTTTTTTCGTGACTGGAAAGTCTACCCGCGAGAGAGTCACGAGGTGAGCTGCGAAAATCTCTGTGTACCCCTTGCGACTGGACCTTCCACCCGCGAACAAGTTGCCATACTAAGCCGCGAGAAACATAAAAACCCAAATTTTGAAAAATATTCTAAGTATTTTTCGCGACTGGAACATTGACCCGCCAGTGAGCTGCGAAAAATCTTTGAATGGGCTCACGACTGGGGCATGCGATTGGACCAACCCGCGACTAAGTCACCAAAATAAGGCAACACTGTTTTTGAAGATTTTGACAATTTTTGCAAAAACAAAATACTTTCCAAAAACAACTAAAACACTCAAAAATCTTTTTGTGTTTGATCAACAAAGATTGAGCATGTGAGAACACATTTAATCAAGTACAATCACACGAATGAATATGGCATTCATTGAACATAGACATGTGTGTTGTGTGTGGATATCAAAAATGAGATAGTCCTTAGTCTGATGTGAAGCTTCAATGATCAATTCAATTAAGGTATACACAACTAGCACTAGATAATGTGACCCATCTCAATTATAGAAATATGCATATATGACCTCCCACATAAACTTGAGAACAATATCTTTGAAACTTTTCATTTGGCTCCATGTTCAACATATCATTTGATCTTTTTGAATCAACACATCTCATTGTGAGATCGATGCCTGAAATTTTTGATATTTCACTTTGATGAGTTAGCCTTTGTCTTTTTGGGCATCATACAATTTTATTTTTGGTCGCTTTCCCTTTTTCCTAGTCAAATACTAGTATGTGCGACAGGCTTTTGCAGCTCAATATCTCTTTTCATTTGGAGATTTACATTTGAAGAGCTCTTTTAGCAAAAACAGTAAAATAAAAGAGTGGGAAGATATATAGGCACAAGTCTATGCATGTCTCAAGATCAACAAAACCATTCACTAGTTATTCATGACAAGGTTGAAGATCTATTTACAACAGTCACATAGATTTCAAAATTTCTCCCACAATGATATGAGTGTATAGGAAACAAGCTATGCTTGTAGATGCACAAAGCCATTTGCACAAAGGTACAAGGCAAAACAAATTTTGAGATAAAACTCAACAAAGTCGATCAAACTTTTTGGATTTTCTACTTTTTATGTGGTTTTTGGATTTTTGACACACAAGAAGGAAAAGATTGATCAAAAGCAACAATGTAAAAACATTTAAAACAAAAACAAATATTCAAAACAATTTTCAACTCAAGCAAGCAGCAACACACAACTAAGCATAGTCACAAAACATTGGAAGTATTAATGCATGGACATGTTGTGAGTACCCCTCTTCACCCACACGTCACGTGCGTTTGGGGTGATATCCCTATGGGATTGGGTACGAGAGTTAGGACTTTCAAACCTTCTAGTGAAGCTTTCCAAGCAAGTGGTGAAAGCACCGATCATCTTCATCACATCCATCACATCGGAATCACCTCGGTCTCTTGATTGCTCAACAACCCAATTTCTTTTGTCATTTCTTGGTCCTTTTGGCCTTTGAGCACCTGAATTCTTCAATGCTTGTAGCTTATGGCAATTGGGTCTGGTGTGACCTTGAAGTCCACAGTGATGGCAGAAGTGTTGGATTCTCGGACCTCTTTGTGACTTTGGGAGCGAGTTCCCTTTATCCTTAGGTTTGACCACTGATTGTTTAGAAGGTTTAGTCGTAAACCGTTGGACAGTCACATCATTCTTCTTCTCCGGCTTCACTTTCTCAGGATTTGTGGCAGCCCCCTTCGATTCTTTGGCTTTCATAAACTTCATTTCCTTATATTTATTTTCAGCCGAATTGCTCTCTCCGGTGTATCCCAATCCACTTTGTCAGAAAATGGTTTTTGATGAGCAAGCATTTTATCAAGCTTCTGAGAGGAGACTCGGTCTACTTTAGCATTTGCTTGAACCACCTCATGCTCAAGGAATTTGATTTTTGAATAAGCTTCGGTAAGCTCACCATTTAGCGTCTTAATCTCACACTTGGCCTCCTTATGTCTTACTAGGAGACTTCTATAGTCTTCATCTGCTTTCTTCATCTTCTTCACAGCTGCCTTGGCCACCCTTGCATACTTTCCTGACTTCTCAAGGAGTGAGTTGAAATTCTCTTGAAGACCGACTGCATCTTCATCTTCTTCAGCATCCGATTCTTCTGCAATTCCCATGGATTCCTCATCACTATGCTTCCCAAGTTCTTGCATAAGTAAATTCAAGTCCTCCGAAGACTCAACATGAGCAATAGTCATAAAAGCGGAGTAATTCCCTTCTCCGTCATAGCTTTCCTCATAATCAGAATTAGATGAATCAGAGTCACTAAGAGTTGTGGCATATACCTTGCCCTTCGATTTAAATAATTGAGACATTCTTTCTTGAAATGTCCATGCCCATTGCACTCGAAACAAGTGATTCCTTGTGTAGATTGGGATTCCTTTCCATCTCTCTTTTTGAATTCCTTTTTCTCCTTCCCGGAATTTAGGAATTTTCCTTTATCACCAAATTTTCCATTGTTCTTGAATTTCAAGAATTTTCTGAAATTTTTTACAAGGTATGCCACATCTTTATCTACAACATCCTCCTCCGATGAGTCATGAACTTCTACTCTTTCATTTATGATCTTTAGAGCAAGAGATTTGCTCTTCCTTTGAGTAGGCAACGACAATTCATAAGTTTGAAGCGAGCCAGCCAGTTCTTAGACTTTGATATCATCAAGATCCTTGCTCTCCTCAATCGCCGTCACCTTGGCACGGAAGCTTTCTGGTAATGACCGAAGGATCTTCCTTACTACCTTGGAATCCTCCATTTTCTCTCCCAATTTAAACTTGCCGATGACAACTTCATTCAATTTACTATAGAAGGAGTCAAAAGATTCGTCCTCGCTCATTTTGAGCTCCTCAAATCGGGTGGTCAGCATCTGTAGCTTCGTGTCTTTTACTTTCTTCGTTCCCTTATACGTGGTCTCCAATATCTGCCATGCCTCCTTGGTAATGGTAATGTGAGAAATCCTGTGGAACTCATTTGGAGACACACCACAAAAAATAGCATTAAGTGCTTTGCTATTAGCATTTGACGCCGCGAGGGCTGCCTTATCCCATGTGGATTTGGCTTCCTTCGGCCTTGTCCAACCTATTTCAACTGCATCCCAAACAGCCTCATCTATAGAGCACAAAAATGCTCTCATCCGCACCTTCCAAAAGGTATAGTTGCTACCATCAAAATATGGTGGAGCATTTAAAGATTGAGACTGGTCCATCTCAAACGGGGTCAAGGATCGCACTAAGATAATTAAACCAAAGCAAGTGCACCCGCTCTGATACCAATTGAATGTTCAATATGTGTATAAAACACCCTTGAACGTTTAGACCCCCAATTTACAAGTTATCAATTCAAGCTTATTATCAAACAATTAATGTGCAGAATATGAACAAAAGCATATAACAGAATTGATAAACAATCTAAACCAATTAAAATCACATCCACAGTAGAAATTAAATGGCAAAGATTAAGGGAAGAGAGATGCAAACACAAGGACAACACAACAATGTGTTATCAAAGAGGAAACCGAAACCCTCGGCGTAAAACCTCTCCACCGCCCTCCAAGCGGTAAATAATACACTAAAAAATGTAGTTGGGATACATGAACAGCAGAAGACCCTCCAAGCCTAATCTACCCAGTGTACCTAAGCCCTCCAAGCTTCTTGCTCATATCCAATGAGGTTACGCCGAACCTATTTCTTCTTAAGCTTACCGGATTCCGCTACTTGACCATAGCATCAACCAATAAGAAATTGGTCCCTTCTTAACTGCTTCCCAAAGCACCAAATGGCCTTCTCACAGATGTGGGTATGGTGAGAAAAGGATTTGGTCAAGAATCTCTCAAGGATGTAACAATGGAGAGGAAGAGAGTAGAGGAATTTGAAGAGTCTCTAAGTGAAGATTGGGGATGAGTCAATCTTGTTTTTCTTTGGGGTTTCTCTCTCAAAATTCTCTCTTGAAGCCCTCTACATTTTGTGAGTATAAGGAGTATTTATACTAGGGTGAGAGTGGAATGTGAAGAGTCAGGTTTTTCAAAACAGAGCTGGCTGGCGACTTGGCCTCGCGACTTGACTGAGTCGCAAGTTCAAGCCGCGAGCTAACAGAACGGCCAGGTTGGACTTTTTGTCCTGTAGTGCTACAGCTGGCGTGACTGTTCATCTTCTCTGCACGCTTCACTCGTGTGTTGCAGTTGGCGGCTTACCAGTCGCGAGTCACCCGCGAGTCCCAGCCGCGAGTCTCTACATCCTTGCACAAACTTGAGCATTTCTTCACACTCCTTCACTCACTACCCTTACATGATTCCCACCTAAATACAGGGTTACTAATTGCTAAATTACAAGCAAATTTGACACAGAATAAAGCCAATAAGATGGTTGATTAAATTCAACCTTACAAAACCAATAAATAATTGTTAAGAACATACCAATAAACGGTTGGGTTTCATCCCTTTCCTTAGCAAGCCTTCTAGCAAGCCTTCTAGCAAGCCATAACACAAATAGAACTCTAAAAACCGTAAAGAAACTTTAAGAAAACCTAAATTATGTTATATAGCAGCTCCCCTCTGAATTTTGCCCTAAAGAGCCTTTAAATAGGTCAAGGAATCCTATTACAAGTTGAATTCCCGTTTGGTGGAAATCCCATGTTTTTAGGCTTCATTTAACCGACGTTGTTGGCCCATTTAACTTCAGAATTCGGACTTTTGGTAAACTACAAAGTTGTAGCCCTTTAAGTTAGCTTTCCAACCCAACTTGAATCATCTTGATTGGACATCTGAACCAAAAGTTATACTCCAAATACTAACTAGTGCACAAGCAGGAATCCTAATCCGAATTGGACTTGGATTAGGTGCAAATTTCCTTTGATTCCTTGCTCCAATTGGACTTGAATTTAATTGGGTTGGCCTTCTTTGACTTCATCATGGCCCTTGTAAAATTAAAGTCCATTAGCTTTCTTCTTTGCACAAATCCACTTATTTATTTCATTATCCTACAAAAGACAAATTCACGTATTAAAATTCAATTAAGCACAAAATTGATTATTCAGCATTATTCCAAAATCAACTATAAAATGCATGAATTAACTCAAAATAAGTATGATAATGATTTCTAATAATGATATAAATATGCAAAATTAAGCTATTATCACACTCCCCAACCCGCTCATTGCTAGTCCCTAGCAATTTAAGCGACTCGAGACAAAGACACAAAATAACAAAAAATTATTACTTTAGTTGAAATAGTTAATCAAAGGTCAAAACACTAACAACCACCAAAGATATTCCACATGCCATCAATACTTAGTGTGTGAATAGTTTAGCCAACACAAACACAACCTTAGTCTTAAGATAAAATATGGCTTGAATTTTTATCGAAAGTTATGCTTCAACTCAAATCTCACAGTTGTTAACACTCAACAAATAAAATCACTCCGAAAAGGGTGTAACACTCTCAAACATATGTGAGCAGAATAATATAGAACAAAGACTAATATCTCACATATAAATAAGATGAAGAATGGTGAAAGGATGCCAAACACTAAGAATATTACACCACACACATTGATTAGTCATATCAAGATCCAAACCATACCTTCCTTAAGATCAAATAGGACTTTCATTGGGACGTAATGTAGGGTAAAGAGGAGGAATTTAGAACAAAGGGTATAGGTAAAAATAAAAAGTGTTCCCAAGAATAATTAGAGAGACAACTTCTTTTGAATATATGCCAATTAATTTATTCTCTCAAGTTTCTTGAATATCGCACTTTCACTTTTTTTTCTTTTCTTCAAAATTTCATCAAAAAATTCATTCTCTATTTCTTCCTCTTTCACATTCCCCTTTTTTTTTCCCAACATTTTTCCTTTTTTGTTTATGACTCTTTTTTTTTGAGTGAGTCCTCCTTTTCTTCCAACTATTTCACCACAAATTTATTGTAATAAGACAATTTGATTGCATTCATTCTTGGAACACCTTAGGAAAGGGTTTGAGAAAGAACGGCTAAAATAATAGGCTCAAATGGGTGACTAGCGGTAATGTATCAAGAAAGAAGATAATAAAGGCTCAAAATTAACAAAGATGGCCTAAAATAATCTCTTTAAGGATTGGGATAGTTCTTCAAAATCCATGACTTTAACATATTTAGGTGTGGCATAAAATTTGATGAATTCTTAGCATTCGATCAAATCAAAGAATAATGAGACTAAGCAACAACAAAGTTATGTGCTTCCAAATGAAAAATGAGGTCAAAAGAAAATAACCCTCTAAAAAAAAATCAATGGCCCAAGAGCTCACTTGGGTTATAGTCTCTACATTTTATTTTCAAGATTTTCAAAGTCATCTCTATCTCTCAACCAAGAAACATGTTCATGTGGCTAAAGTGCATGTGCATAATAGTTGAGCATGAAAAACAGTGGAATTCTTTAGATAGAAGTAACATAAAGAACTTTGGCTTAAAACTCTTGCTAAAGCAACACTTTTTTTTTTTTTTGAAAATTGGACTAAAAACAAAAACAAAAACAAAAATCACTAAAAACAACCAAAAAAAAAAAAAAAATTTAACATAAAATAAAACCAAATGCAAATCATCTCAAGTTCCTCCCCCTAACCTAAAACTTACATTGTCCTCAATGATAACAAAGAGAAACAATAAAGAGTAGAGATTACAGAGAGTACCTTGAAGAGATGAACATAAATGAACAGAAAAAAACTTTAACACCTGTAAAAGGGTTTAGAAAACAAAACAAAAAAAATAATTAAAAAAAAAAACACACACACAATCTAAACTACGACACAAATACTAATGCTAATTGCTTGGCAAGTCTTGTGAAAAATTCTCAAGAAATGGCTTAAGAAGTTGTCCATTCACCTTTAATATGTTATCATTCTTAGGATTTTCAATTTCTATGGCACCATGGGGGAAAACATTTTTAACAATGAAAGGTCCAGTCCATCTAGATCTCAATTTTCCGGGGAACAAATGTAACCTAGAATTATACAAAAGAACTTTTTGAGATGGTTCAAAAGATTTCCTTAAAATTTGTTTGTCATGAAAAACCTTCATTCTTTCTTTAGAAATCCTAGAATTCTCATATGCATCATGCCGAATTTCTTCCAACTCATTCAATTGCAATTTTCTCAATGAACTAGCCTTGTCTAAGTTAAAGTTAAACATCTTTATTGCCCAATATGATTTATGTTCTAATTCCACAGGCAAGTGACAAGCTTTCCATAAACAAGTCTATAGGGAGACATACCATGAATATTTTTATAGGCAGTGCGGTACGCCCAAAGTGCATCATTCAACCTTAAAGACCAATTTTTACGATTTGGGTTAACCATCTTTTCCAAAATTGGTTTAGTCTCCCTAGATGGTTTGTCATTGTCCTTTAAATAAATCCTATGAGTACAAACCAATAGACTAAGTCCTTTTATGTTAGCCATGTTCCTTCCTATGACACCCTTATGTTTACTCAAAACATTTAATAACTTACATTCTTGCAAGGAATCAAGTTCAGAAGATATTACCATAGGAAAAGTCTCATTGGTTCCTAGAAAAGCATACTTGAGATCATTTGGCCAGGGCTTCAACTTCCATTTAGGTACTTGCTCACTAGATGGGAACAACTTTATCTCACAAGGTGGCAACTCCTCACATTTCAATTTCCAATTGCTCACTTCCAATTCCCGTGCAGATTCCAAGAGACAATGAATGTATGCAATTTCAGAATTCTAATCAAAGTTAAAATCACATGAATTGACTAAACAAGTTTCTAATGTTTGGTCTTGAACAATTGTTTCAATCAAGTTAACTTCATGCACATCCTCTTCATCCCTAGTTGCTTACAAGCATTAAAAATATTAAGCTCAAGGGTCATATTGCCAAAAGATAATTTTAAGACTCCACTTCTACAATTTATCAATGCATTAGAAGTTGCAAGAAATGGGTGTCCTAAAATCACAGATATTTGAGAATTAGCATTAGAAACAGGATGCATGTCCAAAATAATAAAGTCAACAGGAAAATAAAATTTGTCCACTTGAACCAAAACATCCTCAACAACACCCTTGGGTACAATCATAGATCCATCGGCAAGTTGCAAAATTATGGAAGTGGGTTTTAACTCACCTAGACCTAATTGCTCATACACTAAATACGGCAAAAGATTCACACTTGCCCCAAGATCAAGCAAAGCTTTCTCTATTTTTGAATTACCTATCACACATGAAATAGTAGGACAACTTGAATCTTTGAACTTAGGAGGTCTATTATTTTGAATGATTGCACTAACTTGTTCAGTCAAAAATGCCTTTTTATGTACATTAAGCTTACGCTTAACAGTACACAAATCTTTCAAAAATTTAGCATATGATGGAATTTGCTTTATGGCATCCAAAAGAGGAATATTCACTTTAACTTGCTTAAGCACTTCAAGGATTTCAAAATTTTGATTCACTTTTTGAGGGGAAATCAACCTTTGGGGAAAAGGAGCAGGGATAGGACACCTTTCAATTTCATTAGATTTAGACTCAAGGATCTCATCACTACTCTTTATTTTGGAAGACTCATCATGTGTATTGCTTTTAGGAATATCTTTTTCAATGATTTTTCCACTACGAAGAGTAGTTACAGATTTAACTTGACTCACTTTATTTTCAGAGGAACTACAATCATCAACACAAAATTGACCTTGGGGGTTTGGTTGTGGTTGAGATGGAAACTTACCCTTTTCTATTGTGCTCATGGATGTGGTCAATTTAGTAAGAGTGCTCCTAATGTCATTTATGGCTTGTGAGTTTTGATTATTAATGGTGGATTGAGTTTGCATGAATTGTTGCAAAGTGTCCTCAAGACTCTTCTTTGGAGAGGCATTATAGGGAACAAAATTTGAAGAATCATGTGTAGGAGGTGCAACCACATTATCATTCCTCCAACTAAAATTTGGGTGATTCCTCCACCCTGAATTATATGTCTCTGAATAGGAGGAAGGGTATGGTTTTTTCACCATGTTCATAGCATTTGCTTGATCATGCAACACCTCTTTAAAAGCTAGAATTGTAGGACATTCATTGGTAGGGTGTTCCATGGTCTCACAAATTCTACAAACCTCATCAATTTTAGGCACAATATTGATTCCATTGCCCTTCGTTAATTCCATGGCTTCAAGCTTCCTAGTTAGACTAGCCACCCTAGCACTAAGGTCATCATCTTCCCTAAGTTGGTACTTACAACCCCTAGAGGGGTTGGTGGATGCTCTAGACCTATCTGAGGTATCAGTGGTATCCCAAGATTGGGCATTCTCAGCTAAGAGATCAAAATAATCAAAAGCCTTATCAGGATCTTTATTCAAAAATTCTCCATTGCACATCATCTCTACAAATTGGCGCATCTTTGGAGTTAAACTTTCATAGAAAAAACTAATTATATGCCAAGTTTCATAGCCATGATGTGGACAAGCATTAAGCAAATCTTTAAACCTTTCCCAACATTGATAAAATGTCTCATTATCTTTTTGTGAAAAATTCATTATTTGTCT
Organism: Notholithocarpus densiflorus; assembly: GCA_030021035.2. Taxonomy (NCBI): domain Eukaryota; kingdom Viridiplantae; phylum Streptophyta; class Magnoliopsida; order Fagales; family Fagaceae; genus Notholithocarpus; species Notholithocarpus densiflorus. Next base: position 497,785 of record JARYZH020000234.1, on the reverse strand, counting down.
TTTAAGTGCATTAGTCCTATGAATTGGAAAAAATTTCTTTAAAAATTCAGTTTGCATCTCTTACCAAGTACCAATTGACCTAGGTCTTAAAGAATTAAGCCAAGTTTTTGCCTTGTCTTTAAGAGAAAAAGGGAACAACTTCAACCTAATGGTCTCTTCATTACATGATTGGTCATGGAAGGTAGAACATACCTCCTCAAATTCCTTAAAGTGTAGGTAAGGATTTTCAGAATCTAAGCCATGAAATTTAGGAAGCAATGAAATCATACCGGGCTTAAAATTAAAATTATTTGCATTAGTTGGAAAAATGATGCATGATGGTGCACTACTCCTAGTAGGTTGCAAATAATCCCTGAGAGTTCTAATGGGTTGGTGAGCATGGAAGTTTTCATTATTAAAATTATTTTCATCACCATGAGTACTCTCTAAGTCCGCCATGATATCAAGTGTGTGAGAATGTGTGAAAGAATCAAATAAATTGCTAAACAAATTATTAGACTCAATTCTAACCAAGCGATTATCACTATCACGACACCAAACACGCATGCAATAGTAAAGCAAGAAAGAAAATGAAAAAGAAAAAGAAAAGAAAACAAATACCTTTAACAATAAAAAGAAGTAAAAATAAAAGAAAAACTCTAAAAGAAAACTAAACTACTTAAAAAGAAAAGAGTTGGAGAGATATTACCAAATATGTGAAGAAATTTAATGCCGAAGACCTCTCCAAACAAAGTGGAACGCTTCTCTAATCGCCTAATCCCCGGCAACGGTGCCAAAAACTTGCTGCGACTTAAATAATGCTCCCAAGTGCAGGATTGTCGCGAAGTAATAACTCGGAAAGTCCGAGGTCGAATCCACAGGGAAAAGGAAATTGATTAGCAAACCACAAGAGAATAAAACTAAAATAATAAAGTTTAATTGAAGAGATTTTTTTTTTTTATAGTTTAGTGTAAGTAATTTAAATTGAGTGAAAATAACAATATATTAAGGCGCTAAGGTTTAGGGATCCACACATAGCACATCTATTGGTAGTCTTAACAATATTTATTTTATAACTCAACTAAAATTCATACGAAGGATGATCTTAGTCGGATGATTTAACAATAAAAACTCAAGAATTAATTGTCTAAGGTAGTTTCATGCAATTGATTGATTTTAGGCAAAACAAAACTAGTGAATTAGTTCGCAGGGAATACTAAGCATTTAACGTGCCCGGAGTCTACGATAAATCAAAGGATTACATAGAATTAAACACTTTTCTAGATGAGTAAAACAATCAAAAACATAAAAACATAAGCATTAAAACCAATAAATAATTGTTAAGAACATACCAATAAACGGTTGGGTTTCACCCCTTGCCTTAGCAAGCCTTCTAGCAAGCCATAACACAAATAGAACTCTAAAAACTATAAAGAAACTTTAAGAAAACCTAAATTATGTTCTACAGCAGCTCCCCTCTGAATTTTTCCCTAAAGAGCCTTTAAATAGGTCAATGAATCCTATTACAAGTTGAATTCCCGTTTGGAGGAAATCCCAGGTTTTTAGGCTTCACTTAACCGATGTTGTTGGCCCATTTAACTTCAGAATTCTGACTTTTGGTAAACTACAAAGTTGTATCCCTTTAAGTTAGCTTTCCAGCCCAACTTGAATCATCTCGATTGGACATCTGAACCAAAAGTTATACTCCAAATACTAACTGGTGCGCAAGCTGGAATCCTAATCCGAATTGGACTTGGATTAGGTGCAAATTTCCTTTGATTCCTTACTCCAATTGGACTTGAATTTAATTGGGTTGGCCTTCTTTGACTTCATCATGGCCCTTGTAAAATTAAAGTCCATTAGCTTTCTTCTTTGCACAAATCCACTTATTTATTTCATTATCCTACAAAAGACAAATTCACTCATTAAAATTCAATTAAGCACAAAATTGATTATTCAGCATTATTCCAAAATCAACTATAAAATTCTTGAATTAACTCAAAATAAGTATGATAATGCTTTCTAATAATGATATAAATATGCAAAATTAAACTATTATCACTCCCCAGGTTTTTACCTTGAAATGGTTTGTTTCATCGGTTTTCTTGAGTCATCATATCATGGTGCTATTTACTTTACCGTTGCTATGCATGATATGATTTATTATTGTTTAACCTAGATCTGAATAATTAATCTAAGCAATCACTTGGCTAATATATTAGGTTAAACAATCTAGTTTAAGGGGTCTAAACATAACAAAAAAGTATTTTATTTGATAATATCAATATAGTTAAGTTCTTTTTTATATTAAATTCTCTATAATTTAAATTTTTTAATGACTATTCTAAGAAAAATTCTTAAAGCTGCCATTGCTCTGTGGTCCACAAACACATGAGTAAAGGTACACTAATCCCACGATATTATTCCAACATTGTTCTTGTTCTCAAATTATTGCGCGCTGAGAGAGAAGTAGTTCAATGCTTGCCTTTCATTTTTTTGGTGTAACCTACCTAGCTTTTTTACGCCGCCAGCCCCACAAAAAGCTTGGACTCCACACCATCTCTCCACTCATCACAACACATTTAGTCCTTCATTTCAACTTTCCAAATCTCCGGACTCTCAAAAAAGAAAATTTTAAGAACAAACAAAGAAGCTCACTTGAACTATCATAGAAACCTCCAAAATATATATATTAATACGTTTTTTCTATCTTAAAAAAAAATCCTTGAGTGCCAAACTTGACAATTCCAAAAATTTTGGTTTAATAAATATATTTTTTGTCCCCCTAAATATAATCATTAACCCCTTAAACAAAATAAGTAAAAGCCCAAATAACATAAATAAAAATTAGAGAAATTTTACAGACACAACAAAATTTCACAACATTTTCAAAAGACCATTGTTTTTAACTATGGTGAGTTCCAGTCTAATATTTTATTATTTTATTTTGAGATATGAGGGATTAATAACTTAGTTAACTTAGTTGTTGTGTCCTTAACACAATTCTAAAATTTTGCCCAAATATTAGCAAACATAGTCAAAACAACAACAAGATTTGGCTAAATAATAGCAAATGAGCAAAATATTCAACAAAAGGCCCATTAAAAAATAAAATAAAAACCCTAATTATTCAAATTCATACTCGTTCAACTCATTCTATAAAAATAATATTTAACTTCCTTTTTTCCTAAAAAACAATACTAAGGGAAATATTGTGGCCATAAGTTTCTCTCGGTGGCTCAGCTCACGGTAGCAATAGGTATCATCCATTGCTCTCTCTCTCTCTCTCTCTCTCTCTTCTTAATTTATCATCATTTCAAACTCTCACTTTATTACTCTCATCTCAGCATTCTTTATTTTCATCCATTTATCTCTCATAAATATCTTTTTGTTTTTTCAATTTTTTAATAAAATAAAATTATAAAACATCATGTAACTGCATATTTTATTTGATAATATCGATATAGTTAAGTTCCTTTTTATATTAAATTCTCTATAATTTAAATTTTTTAATGACTATTCAAAGAAAAATTCTTAAAGCCACCATTGCTCCGTGGTCCACAAACACACAAGTAAAGGTACACTAACCCCACGATATTATTCCGACATCGTTCTTGTTCTCAAATTTGAATTTCTTCATTTTCTGATAAATGAGGTTCACCAAGACATTGTTTGTTGCGTGTTGAGAGAGAAGTAGTTCAATGCTTGCCTTTCATTATTTTGGTGTGACCTACCCAGCTTTTTTAGGCCAACCCCAAAAAAGCTTTAGACCCCACTCCATCTCTCCATTCATCACAACGCATTTATTCCTTCCTTTCAACTTTCCAAATCTCCTAGACTCTCAAAAAAGAAAATTTTAAGAACAAACAAAGGAGGTCGCATGAACTATTATAGAAACCTCCAATATATATATATATATATATATATGAAATAAGAAAACCATTCATTTCCATGAATAGTATCATGTAATGTGTATATTGTATGTAAAAATGTGGCTAGCATTTGTCCGTTTGACATTACCTTTAAGATTTATCTTTTTAGCTTTCATCTTTTATATACAGTTAATTAAAACCTCATTTTCTTTTCTTATGTTTTCTTAATTTATCAAATTTTTTCAAAGTACAAGTGTATTTAAGCATATTTTCATAATTTTTTTTTTAATAAATAACTAAATAAGTTGTTTTCAAATTAACACAAAAATATAGTCAAGTAAACTAATAATTATCATTTATAATGTTCACCAACACAACCACATAGCGAGACTGTTAGAAATACTGAATAAATTTATTGAATTTCTTAAGTAATAAAATATACAAGAGTGCCTTTATATAAGAGACAGAGTGTGAAGTACAAGTATGCGTGTAGTACAAGTAAATAAGGTGGGCCTAAAGCCCACAACCTATTACACGTTAACAGCCTCACTCAAACTCAAGGTGGGTGTGAGACCAACTTGAGATTGTCAACCAAAGCACGAAGGCGTCCCTTAGGATGTGACTTGGTGAAGATATCTACAAGTTGATCTTTAGAGGAGATCGCGAACAACTTGAGAGCACCATAGACAAAATGATAACGGATAAAATGACAATCAATCTCGATGCGTTTAGTCCATTCATGGAAGACATCATTGTGAGTAATATGAATGGCACTCTGGTTCTCACAATAAAGAGAAGTAGCAGAGAATGTGGACACACCTAAGTCCTTAAGAAGCCATCGTAGCCAAATGAGCTCATATGTGGTATCAGCAAGGGCATGATATTCTGCTTCAGTACTGGAATAGGCTACAAGGGTTTGTTTCTTGCTTCGCCAAGAAATTAGTGAAGAACCAAGAAGAAAGCAATAACTAGTGGTGGACCTGCGATTAGTGGGATCTCTTGCCTAATCAGCATCAAATAATGCACGGAGAATAAGAGGAGACTAAGTAGAGTAGAAAAGGCCATGGAAGAGAGTGCCCTTTAGGTATTGAAGAATACGCAGAATAGCAGCATAGTGAGTCTATCGTGGTGCAGATAGATACTGGCTCACCTAGTGAACAGCATAGGAAATGTCTAGACGAGTGATAGTGAGATAAACTAGGCTGCTAACCAATCGTCTGTAAAGAGAGGGATTAGACAATGGTTCCCCCCCCCCCCCGAGAGAGTTAGATGCGCATTAAGTTTAACTAGAGTATCAACAGTCTTGCTATAAGTGAGTCTAGTTTGAGACAAAAGTTTAGAAGCATACTTGGCCTGAGTAATACAAAGACCATCTATGGAATGAGTGATTTCAAGACCCAAGAAGTAGCTGAGATGTCCAAGATCTTTCATCTCAAACTGCTGACTGAGAAAATCCTTGAGTTCTTGAATGCCACCAAGGTCATTACCAGTTATGATCATATCATCCATATATAGGAGAAGCAAAATGGTGCCTTTGTCGGTGTGATGAAGAAATAAGGCAAAATCATAATGACTGGCAATGTAACCCAAGTGAGAGATGGTAAAGCTGAAGTTGGCAAACCAAGCTCGTTGAGCTTGTTTAAGGCCATAAAGTGCACGTCAAAGGTGACAAACCTTGTTTGGTTCAATAGAGAGACCAGGAGGAGGTTGCACATAAACTTCTTCACTTAAATTCCCATTAAGGAAGGCATTTTTAACATCCATTTGAAAAAAGTCCCATCTACTAGCAGCGACAATAGCTTAGAGTGCTCGAACAGGTGAGATTCAAGCAACCAGAGCAAAGGTCTCTTTATAATCAATCACATACTCCTGTGTAAAACCTTTTGCTTAATCGACCCATCAGAGTGAGTCTTGATCTTGTAGATCCGCTTACAACCAACCACAGATTTCCTAGGGAGGAAAGTCACCAAATCCCAAGTATGGTTTCTAGATAATGCATCAAGTTCCTCTTTCATTGTGATTTGCCATAAAGCGTCAGTGGAGGCCTCACGATAGGTGTGAGTCTCGTGCAGTGTAGCAAGTGCAGTATAACAATGATAGTCAAGTAAATGTGCAGGAATGGATCTTCACCCGAGTTGAGTGATGAGGTGGAATGTCTTGTGCAAGATCTTCAGGCAGAGCAGGAGTAGGGGACCTAGGCTCAAGGTTGGGTGGCTCATCTTCGACCTGTTCATCTTCCACCTGTTCATTAAAGGGTGATCTAAGAGAGTCATCAAAAATATCTAGTGGTTGGACAGAGAAGTCTATAGGAGGATCAGGAGTAACTGTAGAAGGAATATGTGGCTCACTTGGAAAAAGATCTAAGACAGAGGAAGTAGATAGGGAGGCACAGAAGTGAGAGAGCTCGTCAAAGGAGCGATGTTCCCAAAAGATAACATTGTGGGAGATACGAAAATAATGAGAGACAAGATCATAACATCGATGTCCCTTTTGAGTTTTTTCATAGCCAAGAAAACAACAAAGTCTAGACTAAGGCTCAAGTTTGTTATGCTCATGTGGCTGAAGAAGAACGAAATAGGTAGAACCAAAGGAGCAAAGGTGGTGATAGTCTGGAGGTGACCCAAAAAGGCACTCATATTGAGTTTGATTTTGGATGACAGGAATGGGAATGTGATTAATAGCATAAACAACATGAAGAGCAGCTTCGCCCTAAAAAGGCACAGGAATTTTGGTAGAGAGAAGGAGAGCACGAACAATGTCAAGAATATGACAAAGTTTTCATTTGGCTCTACCATTTTGTTGAGAGGTACTTGGACAAGTTAATTAATGAACAGTGCCATAAGAATGCAAAATAGCTTGGAAAGCATATTGAGTGTATTCAAGAGTATTATCAGATCGAAAGTTTTCATACGTTTGGAAAATTAAGTTTCAACCATTTTTGCAAATTTAGAATATACTTACAATAATTCAGAATGATGTTTCATATGAAAAATCTAGCTATAGTGAGAATAATTATCAACAAAGATAACAAAATATCGAGATCTACCAATACTAGAGACAGAGGAAGGCCCCCAGATATCAGAATGAATTAGGTCAAAGATATCAATAGACATTGATTCACTAGTATTGAAAGGCAAAGCTAGTTGTTTTCCTAACTAACATGAAACACAATCAAAATTTTCTATGGACATTGAACCTAACAAACCTCTAGAAGCCAAGTGTTCTACCTAAGAGGAAGATGCGTGACCAAGTCGGGCAAGGTAAAGTGCAAGGGAAAGAATAGAAGAAATTGCAGTAGCTGCAATAGCAATAAAAATAGGAGCAACAAGTGGAAGACGAAGGTTGTCCATGGGAAACATACGCCCAACTATGGGACCGGTCCCAAGCTCCTGTCCCGTCCTCAAATCCTGCAAAATACACCTAGAATAATCAAAGGTAATGTGATAAACTAACTCAACTAATTGTCTCATAGAAAATAAATTGTAAGAAATGTTAGGAACATTAAAGGCCCTAGAAACTGAGAGGTTGGAAGCCAAGATATAACCTATATTATGACTAAACATTGTGGAACCATTAGCTATGCGAATATTAAGAGGGTGTGGTGTAGGATTAAGATGAGAAAATAAGGATGAGTGAGATGTCATGTGGTTGCAAGAAGTAGAATCCATAAGCTAAGAAGAAGGAGACATACCAGATAAAACTGAGAGAGAAGAAGAATAAGATGCATTTCCAACCATATGAATGGTATTAGCGATGATGTTTTGAATGTTGATAGGCCACAAATGTATTGACCCCTTGTGATTGAAATTAATTAATTAATTAGTCAAGTTATTAATTAATCAATTTATCATGCAAAGCGCGTGGTAGCACAAACAAATCACCAAACAACTAAATACGTAGCAGAAAATAAATAACACAGTGATTTGTTTACGAATGGGAAAAAACACACGCACTTTGTCACGAGATGTCTCAAAAACATCTCTCAACTAAGATTTTAAGCACATGGATCTTCAAAAACACACGCACACACTAAACAAGTCTAACCAATTTTATATTCAAAAATAAGTTAAGACAGTTTAGTAAGCATACATTAACACATGTAAAACCTTGTGATGGCCAAATCACATTGTACCTGCACATGGATCAAGAGTAGCAAAGAATATTGCGTGTTGTGTGTGAAAAACATCGCAAGAATGCAAATGTGTCAACATGTTATGACAATTTGAGATATGAGTAAATCACTTTAACTCACACACAATCATAACTGTTTAATGGGAATTATCACCTTCGAGGTACATCTTATAACTCCCACATCTCCTAGAAAACACGCTTGCAATCATATTTAAAAGCATTTTTGATCTTTTTGCTTTTGATTTTTCTTTGCATATTTTCTTTTTAAGCAAATCATGCATGGGCATATAATAGATAGAAAAGAAATACCCAATTATATTAAGCATTTGACATTCCAATTTTGCTATGCCGAAGCACACAAATGTCATTCATGATAGGCAGGAAACAATAGTGAGATGGTTATTTATGCCTTTCTCTTAGGATTTTCTAATCCTTCCCATCAAAAAGAGTGATACGAGTATTAAATACAAGAAATAACTTAATTTTACTCATCACAAACAAGAGCCACAAAGCTCACTTGCTTAGTTGTGCATAGAGATGCTCATCTAAGCTACAAGAGATACAAAGTTTAGAAAACTTTGTTTCAATAGCCATCCAAGGTACACAAGTACTAATGTACACAAAACACACACTGTTTTTGTATTTTTCTGATTTTTCAATTTTTTTTATATGAAAAACAAAACAAAACTGAAAAATAACCAAACAACAACATGTTAAACAAAGCAAATATAAAAACTAGACTGACTCAAAACTTGAAAGCAAAACACACAAGTAATGCAAACAAAAACAAGAAGAGAGATAAGAAAGTGATAGAATCACTTGGAGCCCTTTTCCTTCCACACCCTGGAAGAACCTTTCCTTTGATTAAACCCTTGAACTGGCAGTGAGGGGGAAGAATTGAAACTGTTTAAGTTCGAAAGGAATATGAGGGCTTTGAGAAGATCTCCAAGGGAAGCAAGAGAGGATTGAAGCTGATTCTGGCTTCCAGATGCTATCATGCCGTTGCTTTGTTGAGTGGCAAGCCACTTATAGCAATTTGGTCGACTATGATCGGCAACTCCACAATGATGACAGAGATGCTGCTTCTTCTGTTTAGGCTTTTGAGAGTTAGCCTTTTTAGCCCTAGAGTTCTTAGCTTCCTTTTTATCTTGCTTAGGGGGTGCTCCTAAGATAGATTTACCTTTGTCTAAGTTCTCACTAGCTAAATCAGTTTTAACATTATTGTTCTCAATTTCAACATTATTGCTAGGAGGAACAAAAACAGTAGAACTAGTAGAAGCAATATTAGAGGAAGAGAAACCATACCCTAAACCTGTTCGATCAAAAGCAGATTTTTGAAGATTAAGCATCTCATCAAGCTTTGCACTTGAAGTCCTTTCTAATTGAGCTCTGACTTGAAACAGCTCCGCTTCAAGTTTCTTGGTCTTCTCAGCCAAGAAATTGTTCTCGAACCTCAGTGCTCCAATAGTCTGATTAGCCTCTTTGTGGACAGCACTTCACGATCAAGTTCCACATCACTGAGTTTCTTGGTTGCCAGCCTATAAAGTTTCTTATGTTTTTCAGAAACTTTGTACAATTTTTCATAGGCTGTATGGATATCATCTTGATCATCCATCTTCTCAAACTTAGAATCCACCAATTCTTCTTCTTCATCCACATCTTCAACAATCCCTTCAGTAGGATTTACAGTGGCAGTGAAGGCATTCAAGATTCCGTCATCCTCATTGTCGGAATCATCCTCAGGCTCGGTGTTGCTCAAAGTAGCAGCAAGTGCCTTACTCTTCCCAATGCTCTTGAGATATGTAGGACACTCATTTTTCATGTGACCGAAGTCTTGACACCCAAAGCACTTAGGTCCTGCTAGAATAGTGTACTGACCGCCATCCCTTGCATCCTTCTTCCCTTTATCTTGGCTCTTGAACTGAGAAGAACTGGATTGCCTACGGTCCTTGTCGAAACCCTTTCCATTTGCGTTCTTCATAAACTTCTTGAACTGCCTGGTGATGTAGGACTTCATCTTAGAATCTTCATCGTCTGAAGACTCATCTGTGTCACTGTTCTTGGCCTTCAGTGCCATGTTCTTGCTTTTACTTGACTTACCAATCCTTGTTAACCCTAGCTCGTAAGTCTGTAGATTACCAACCAGCTCTGTCAAAGGAATCTTGTCGATGTCCTTTGATTCCTCGATTGCCGTAATCTTGGCATGAAATCTCTCAAGCAAAGATCTGAGCACCTTTCTCACAATCTTGGGTTTATGAATGGTTTCCCCAAGATTGAACTCAGAGTTCACTATGTCCTTCAGCTTGGCATAGAACTCATCGAACGACTCATCCTCCTCCATCTTAATCTCTTCGAAACTTGTAGTGAGCCTTTGTAGCTTCGAATCCTTGACAACCTTTGTTCCCTCATAGGTTGTCTGAAGGATGGTCCATGCCTCCTTAGCAGTTTCAGTAGAGGATATCTTCTTAAACTCCTCATTTGTGACTGCACTAAATGAAGCATTCAATGCCCTGCTGTTGAAGTTTGCCGCCTTAATCTTCGCATCATCCCAATCGGCCGACGCTTCTGTAGGCTTAGTCCAGCCTATTTCCACAGTTTGCCACACCTTCTCATCTAGAGACTGCAAGAAAGCTCTCATGCGTACTTTCCAGTATGCATAGTTAGTGCTATCAAAAAAAGGAGGTATAATTAACCACTGTTCTCTATCCATGACAAACAGGGGTCAATGGATCAACACAGCAAAGATTAAACCCTAATCAGAGTGTGCATGCTCTGATACCACTTGATAGGCCACAAATGTATTTACCCTTTATGATTGAAATTAATTAATTAATTAGTCAAGTTATTAATTAATCAATTTATCATGCAAAGTACGTGGTAGCACAAACAAATCACCAAACAACTAAATATGCAGCATAAAATAAATGACACAGTGATTTGTTTACAAATGGGGAAAACCTAACGGCAAAAACCCCACCGGGTGATTTTCAGGTCACCACTCCCGAAACTCTACTATTATCACAACAAGCGGTTATAAGTAAAGGAATCCCAAGTACCTTACCAACTTACAGTTGAACCCTTACCCCAATACCCAATTGGACTTGTTCTGTAGTGACAGTTCCCCTCTTTTGATGCACGGCTCCCAAGTACGTGACTAACCAATGCGCGGATCCCAGTATGCGACTTTAATCACCAACTAAGAAGGTTGTTGGCTGCAAAGTTCTTCGGTTCATCCACACGATGAAGATCAAGAAGATGTTTAGTTACAAAACCCTACGGTGCAAATACATAGCAATTTCTTCAAGAGAAAGAGATGAACAAGGGTAAGAACTTTGTCTCTAGTCACAATTTGGTTGAACAAGGTTTGCTCAATGCTTGTGCAACTTGTGAAAACTTTGACGGCCCTTAAAACAATCCTTTTATATGTTTAGGGTTAGGAGAAAAGAAGGCCCAAACACATAATCACGGATCCCAAGAAAATTAGATCAGATTGCTGTTTTCTTAAACCTCGACAGATAGGAGGTGTCGAGCATCTGTCGAGATAGCTGTTGAGCATACGGGCTGAAAAGCTCCTTAAACCTTGACACATGCTAGCTGTCGAGCTTTAGTAAATCTGCACTTTCAGCTTGTTTTCTTGGACAGACTTGAAGGCTTCAACACTTGATCTTGAAACATGGTTTCTTGAAGTATTTAGACACATCCTAGATCTACCCAAATACAAGTAAAATGCGTTTTATCAAAGGATTAGCCAATTACATAAAATCATGAAATATGTTCTTAACATGTGAAACACATATGTCCTAACAAATGTCAACTATGGAAATGGTGATAGTGGATCTAGAAGACTTAGACTGTGCGGAGACGGGAGCCATTGGTTGGATACCCTCAGTGTTAGCAACAGTCACAGCAGAAATGGAAATAGTTGATTTGTTGCGATGATAGCAAGTCTCAATATTATGGCCAAGACGTTTGCAAAATTTGCAAAAAACATTTGTTGGATTGTTTGTGACGATTGTTGCAATAAGAAGAAGGCCTGTACTTATTCTTCATTTAGGAGAAAAATATGCAAAATGGATTGCAAAAATGAAATCTACGTGAAAAACTGGGTAAAGAGCACTTGGACTGCAAAAAGTCAAACTGGGTAAAAAGTCAACGATCAAAATTGGTTAGAGTCAACGATCAAAGTCAACAGCGGCTGACGTGACAGGTCAATGGATGACATAGTCGTGATGACGTTAGCAACTGATGTGGTGCTGACATAAGTAGATGACATCAGTGTGATGTAAGCAGGAGACTGTGCAAGTGTTGATGACGTCAGCTAGGGCAGATGTGGCAGGGTGACGTGGCAGTATGACGACATAGATGACGTCAGCGGGCGCAGAGGAGGCGCGTGTAGTGCGTGAGGCATGTAAATGACGCAGCAAAAAGTTCTGGCTACTCATGGGGGCTCGTGAAACGTCTGATAAGGTCGATTCTTTGTCGATGATGTAGATCGAAGAAAGAAGATTCCAACAGGGACGGCGACGATTGGATCTGAGCAACCCTTATGGCGCATGAGGTGCGTGGACGAATTTTGTGAAAACTTTGACCGGCGCATGGTGGCGTATAGAAGGTCAGATGGTGATGATTCCGGCAGAGTTGTGTAAAGAAGTTGAAAATCTACACGATGATATTTCTTATATCCTAATCGGAGGTTCGATGTGAGAGATTTGACAGAGGCAGTGGTCTTGGTGGTGGTGAGCGAGCTTCTAGTGGTGGAGATTCAACCTTGAGGACCTCTAACGGTGGCAGAGCAATCAGGAGAGGGCACCGAAAAGGTTTAGTAATCAGAGAAGTTGAGACAGTGGAAAATACCAACAAAGATAAGACTGCAAGACACAAGAAAATTAGAGCAATAGCTCTGATACCATGTTAGAAAATTTGAATAAATGTATTGTATTTCTCAAGTAATAAAATATATAAGAGTGACTTTATATAAGAGGCAAAGTGTGTAATACAAGTAAACAAGGTGGGCCTAAAGCCCACAACCTATTACACGTTAACAAACAATGATCAAAGACCCAAATGGCAAAGCCTAAGGAAATCAAAGGAGGTAATGGGGGTAGGCCAAAGCCTAATGTTAAGTGGTGCATGAAGCACCAAAAACCAAAACACAAATAATCACCAGGTGTTTGTTCACTTTGTCTTAGTGAAAGACTCTCAACTATCAACTAGAACTAGTAGTTAACGTAGAACCTCTCTACAGCCGCTAGTTCTTGTTGTTGTCAAAGAGGTGTAACACTTGGTACACGCTCCTTCGTGTAGTGCCTCCTTTACTGCCATTGCTGAGTCCACGGTTCCTTATTGTCCGATCTAAAAAAAGCAGTGATTTGTTGAAAAATAGCATGTTCCTATCATCCTCACATGTTCTTCAAAACCGGTTAAATCTTACCCCCTTTTTTATTATTTTAAATTTAATTTAATATTTTTGGTTTTATATGAACCAGACAAGATTGGTGTTTGGTTCATGGTCCAATCCAGTCCCATTTTTAAAACCATGGAAGTAGGACCTCTAAACAGTCTAACTCTAGAAGTTGTGCTTTCATTTGTCAAGAAAAAAAAGTTTATGATTTACACTTTGTTTGGATTGAAAGAAAGATGGAGGGAATGAATGTAGTTTTTATGGCACACTGTTTTTCTTTGTTTGGTTGACATGAGAGAAGAAAAAGAGGGCTAATTTGGAGGGATGAAATTTATGTAGGATTCACTATTTTGCTATCAACAACTTTTTTTGTCATAAATCTGACGTAGCAAACTATGATTTTTTGCCTTTTACTTTCACATAAATCTACTATTTTTTATCCATCACTCATTGTTGCATCAAAATTGTGAAAAAAGTTATGATATAGAAATTGAGTCATAGAAGAATATACCAAATGTTCGGTAAGAGTTTAGTAGAGAGGTTTGACTTGAGGAATCGGTGCATTTGCAATTATTCTAAATGACCAATCTAATGACCTAGACATTTAGGGTCTGTTGGGTTGGAATATGAAGAAGTGGGAGCATAGAAAATGAGGAGAGGATGAAAAAGTAGAAGGATAGAAAAGATTTTAATTTCCCATATTTGTGTTTAGTTAGGGGTGGAAAAGTGGAGGAATGAAAAACTTTTTTATTTGGTTGAGAAAAAAAATAGGAGAATAGAAAATCGAGTTTGATATATTTACACTTATATCCCTATTACATATATATATATATTTTAGCTAACATTAATTTTGATAGGCCACAAACGGATTGACACCTTGTGATTAAAATTAATTAATTAATTAGCCAAGTTATTAATTAATCAATTTATCATGCAAAATGCGTGGTAGCACAAACAAATCACCAATAAACTAATTATGCAGCGGAAAATAACTAACACGGTGATTTGTTTACGAATGGGGAAAATCTAACTGCAAAAACCCCACCGGGTGATTTTCAGGTCACCACTCCCGAAACTCCACTATTATCACAACAAGCGGTTACAAGTAAAGGAATCCCAAGTACCTTACCAACCTACAGTTGAACCCTTACCCCAATACCCAATTGGACTTGTTCTGTAGTGACAGTTCCCCCTTTTGATGCACGGCTCCCAAGTACGTGACTAACCAATGCGCGGATCCCAGTACGCGACTTCAATCACCAACTAAGAAGGTTGTTGGCTGCGAAGTTCTTCAATTCATCCCAACGATGAAGATCAAGAAGATGCTTGGTCAAAAAACCCTACGGTGCAAATACACAGCAACTTCTTCAAGAGAAAGAGATGAACTAGGGCAAGAACTTTGTCTCCAGTCACAATTTGCTTGAACAAGGATTGCTCAATGCTTGTGCAACTTGTGAACTATTTGACGGCCCTTAAAACAATCCTTTTATATGTTTAGGGTTAGGAGAAAAGAAGGCTCAAACACATAATCACGGATCCCAAGAAAATCAGATCAGATTGCTGTTTTCTTAAATCTCGATAGATAGAAGCTGTCGAGCATCTGTCGAGCTAGCTGTCGAGCCACAGGGCTGAAACAGCTTCTTAAACTTTGACACATGCTAGCCGTCGAGCTAGCTGTCGAGCTTTAGTAACTCTGCACTTTTAGCTTGTTTTCTTGGACAGACTTGAAGGCTTCAACACTTGATCTTGAAACATGGTTTCTTGAAGTATTTAAACACATCCTAGATCTACCCAAATACAAGTAAAGTGCGTTTTGTCAAAGGATTAGCCAATTACATAAAATAGTGACATATGTTCCTAACATGTGAAACACATATGTCCTAACAAATTTTTTTTAATGTAATAAAATAGATACACACACTTTATTATAAAATTTCTGGACAAACAAAAAAAAAAAAAAATTACAATGTCAATTAAAAAAAACCACAATGAAGATGAATAAAAAGACAAATATGACTATCAAATATTAATTAACTACAACCATATCCCAAAAAGCTGAAACATATCCTTCAATTCAAAAAAGAAAAAAGAGGCATCCATATTAAAAACCATATTAAAAAAAAAAAGAAAAAAAAAAGAAAAAGAAAGGAAGCAAAGAAAAAAGAGAAGAAGATAGAAGCGTAGAAAGGAAAGCAAGAGCTAACTAAAAACCAAAAAAAAAAAAGAAAAAAAAGAAGTCCAGAGTGAATAAAGGAAGTAGGGGGAAAATAAGAACAAATAGCGAAGCACCAAAGACCGAATATTCTTTTTATATGCACACAATTTTTCTTTCTATTTTTTTTTATCTATTTTCAAGAGATTGTAATTTGGTGAGCCCAAAAAGAAAACAGTCAGTCCCCACCAGTTTTCTTCTTCCCTCTGCCTTCCAACCAAACACATTTCCCAACTATTTTCTCTCCTATTTTCCTCTCATCTTTTTCCATTTTATCAAAATCATCCCAACCAAACATACCATTAGTTAGTAATTACGAGAAAAATTAGAGAAATGCTTTGAATGTGGGAAATTTGGTAAGAGGTGCCTGACTCGAGGAATTTGTGCAATTGCAATTATTTTAAATGCGAAAAGTTAACGAATGCCCTAAAGGAATTGGTTTAGTAAATAATTTTGTTAGTGTATAGCTTAAACTAGTTTAGCCCATTGGGCTTAATGGGCTTAGCCCAGTATACTGTACTTGTAGTTTACTCCTATTACTTGTACTACACACATACCTAGCCTATATAAGGCTCTCTATTGTACATTATTATACACACATCAATATACAGATTATTCAGTCTTTTTCTCTTACTTTATATTGTTAACATGGTATCAGAGCCATTCCTCTGACTTTCAGGTTCCTGTGGACATCTCCGGCGTTCTTCCGCTGCCCTCGCCTTCATCCAGTAGTCACTGACAGAAGCGAGTCACCGCCGTCACGCCCACAGTCCCTGCAACTCTCGGATCTCATCGTTCTGCTCATCCAACTGCCAAAGCAAAGGCATAGAGTGACAGAACAGCCAATCTCGAGCAAAACCCAACCAAGAACGGCCAAAAACCACCTCACACGCGCCCCCACGCGCCGGCTGAAGTTTCTGCCTCACGAGCACGCGCTCCACGTGCCACCAAGCTCTGTCACGCGCCACCACGCGTTCACACGCGCCTCACGCGCCAGGTCATAGCCGTCACGCGCCTCATGCGCTCTCACGCGCCTGTCCCGAATCGCGTCTTGCCACGTCAGCCCTAGAGTGACGTCAGCACACGTCAGCCGTTGACCGTTGACTTACCAGACCGTTGACCGTTGACTTACTTGACCGTTGACTGTTGACTTTGACCAAAGTCAAAATTTTTCAACAGGACCTGTCTTGCTCAGTTTTTCGCATAGATTCCGATTTTGAGCTCCGTTTCTGCATTTGAGGTCTCTAAATCTCATTTTTTGGTCATTTTCTTCATTATGGCTCAACAAAATGAACGAGATATCATACGTCCTATCACTATTATGTTGGATGGTCCTACTAGCTATCATGCGTGGTCTCAGAATATGACTGTCTTTCTCAAGGGTCGTAAACTGTGGAGATATGTGACTGGTTCAATTCCTAAGCCAGTACCAAACCCTAAGTCCAAAGCCACAGCTACTGAAGATGCATCCAAGACTGCTGTTACAGTGGATGATTATGAAGAACGCCTAGAGGAATGGGAGAGTATTCAGAGTAAGATCTTGTCTTGGTTTATCAATACCTCTATTCCCTCCATTCATAATCTTCTTCCTCGTCTTGAGACTGCTGAGGCTGCTTGGAAATTTCTAGCTGATCGCTATAATTGCACTAATGATTCAAGCTTGGAGTTCCACATTGAATCAAAGCTTTATCAAATGTGCCAAGAGACAGGTCAGTCTATTTCTGATTTTTATTCTCAGACTTCTACTATGTGGGAACAACTCTCTGCTGCAGATCCTCCACTGGTGTGTTCTAAGGACATTGAGCTTTTTGTCAAATATCGGGATCGCCGTAAATTTATGCACTTCATGATGGGTTTACGAGAGGATTTTGAGCCTACTAGGGCTTCTCTGCTTAGTCGGTCTCCTATTCCTTCTCTTGATGCTGCAGTTAAGGAGCTCATTTCTGAGGAGAATCGTCGGCCTACTTATCACATGTCATCATCTGATCATGTATTGGCTACGCCCTCTCCACAACTTCCCATTGTTGCATTCACTGCTCCTCCACGAATAAACTCCGGGCGTCCCACCTCTCAATCTTCCAAAGGTACTTACTGCAAGTTTTGCCGTGCCAAAGGCCATGACATCTCTGTTTGTCGCAAACTACAGAAATTTGTGCAAGAGCAGAATAAAGCTTCTCTTCCTCAGGCAGCTGCTGTATGTCCTTCAGATCCATCGGTTCCTACAGGTCCATCTTTGGCTTCCTCACTTACTACGGCTGATATTGAGGCAATTGTTCAACAGGTTTTATCCCGCACTTCCACTGCCCTTTCTGTCACCTCAGGTAAACAACCTTGGTTTTTTAATACTGCATGTTGTAACCATATGACTCCTGATGAATTCCAATTTTCTGATAAGGCACCCTTAGAACATCCAATCACCATTTACACTGCTGATGGAACTCCTATGCCTGTTAGTCATAAAGGAACAATCTCTTCTCCTTGTTTATCCCTTAGTGACACTTTTCATATTCCAAAGTTATCCCTCAATTTGCTTTCTGTTGGTCAACTTTGTGAATTAGGCGTAGATCTTCTATTTACTAATCATGGTGTGGATGTGCAGGATCCTCGGACGGGTCAAGTGCTTAGGACAGGCCGTAAGGTTGGTCGCATGTTTGAGGTTCATGACTTGAAGATTCCCTCACAAGTTGTTTCTGCAGCTGCTACCACTGCCACCTCCTCACCTGATCTATGGCATGCTCGTCTTGGTCATCCATCCTTATCTTGTCTTCAGTTGTTAGCTTCTCAAGGTCATTTAGGTTCAGTTCAGTTTCAAAAATTTGATTGTACTTCTTGTCATTTTGGAAAACAAACAAAATTGCCCTTTAATAAAAGTGACTCATTTTCTTCTGCCCCTTTTGATCTTATACATTCTGATATTTGGGGTCCTGCACCTGTTCTCACTGAGGGGGGATCTAAATATTTTGTCATATTTGTGGATGATTTTTCTCGATATACTTGGATTTATCTGCTTCACCATAGGTCTGAACTTGTGTCTATTTACCAAACATTTCATAAAATGATTCAAACACAGTT
This sequence comes from Notholithocarpus densiflorus, assembly GCA_030021035.2. Classification (NCBI taxonomy): domain Eukaryota; kingdom Viridiplantae; phylum Streptophyta; class Magnoliopsida; order Fagales; family Fagaceae; genus Notholithocarpus; species Notholithocarpus densiflorus. Next base: position 479,118 of record JARYZH020000234.1, on the reverse strand, counting down.
CAATCGCACCGTTAAAGTCTTTCGATCAGATAATGCTCAAGAATATAATGATAAATCTTTCCTGTCCTTTTTAGACAGTCATGGTACCCTTCCTCAGCGGTCTTGTCCTTACACCTCTCAACAAAATGGTCGTGCAGAACGAAAACATCGTCACATTCTTGATGTTGTCCGCACCCTTCTCATTTCTGCCTCTCTTCTTGAGCACTTTTGGGGTGAGGCCGCACTCACTGCTGTGTACACCATTAATCGTATTCCTTCACCAACTACACACAACAAATCACCTTTTGAGCTTCTCTATGGTCAAACTCCTGACTACTCCTCTCTTCGGGTTTTTGGTTGTGCTTGCTTTGTCTCTCTTCCTCCTCATGAACGAACAAAGCTCCAGCCTCGTACTCGTCTCTGTTGTTTCCTTGGTTATGGTGTATCTCAAAAGGGGTTTCGCTACTATGATCCCATTTCTCATCGTCTTCGTGTCTCCCGTCATGTTGAGTTTTGGGAACATCGTCCTTTCACGAGTCTTCAGCAGTTTCCTGCGTCCTCTTCCTCAGAGTCTCCCATTTTTACTGATCTTTTCCTCCCTCTCTATCCTGAACTTGTGGAGGATTCTTCAACATCGACTGCCTCTCCAGACGACTCATCTCCGGTTCTGTCATCGGCATATGACCCGCCTGTCTTGGATCCTGTGGCACCACCCTCTCTTGAGTCTCCTGTTGGTCCTGAACTTCGTCGTTCCACTCGGGTAAGCATTCCTCCCCCTTATCTCACTGATTATCACTGCTCTTTTGCTCTTGCCACCCTCTATGAACCTCACACTTATCGTGAGGCCCATACTGACCCTCTTTGGCAGCAAGCTATGAACGAAGAACTAGATGCCCTTCATAAGAATCACACTTGGGATATGGTTGATTTGCCTCCTGGTCAGTCTGTCGTAGGTTGTAGGTGGGTTTACAAGATCAAGACCAAGGCTGATGGATCTGTTGAACGATACAAGGCTCGCCTAGTTGCCAAGGGCTTTACTCAGGAGTATGGTATTGACTATGAGGAAACATTTGCTCCTGTTGCTTGCCTTACATCTGTTAGATGTCTCATTGCTGTGGCTGCTGTTCGCCGTTGGCCTCTTTATCAAATGGATGTGAAGAATGCTTTCCTCAATGGAGACCTCCATGAAGAAGTGTACATGCAACCACCCCCAGGCTATCCACACTCAGGCAGTCAAGTTTGCCGCCTTCGCCGTGCTCTTTATGGCCTTAAGCAGGCTCCTCGAGCTTGGTTTGAAAAGTTTAGCTCAGTTGTTGCTCAGCAGGGTTTCACTTCGAGTCCTCATGACACTGCTCTCTTTGTCCGACGATCCTCTGCTGGTATCACTCTTATTCTTCTTTATGTTGATGACATGATTATTACTGGAGATGACTCTGCAGGTATCCGCTCTCTTTAGCACTTCCTTAGTCAGCATTTTGAGATGAAAGATTTGGGCACTCTCAGCTATTTTCTTGGGCTTGAGGTTACCTCATCCTCTGATGGATACTATCTTTCCCAGGCTAAATATGTTTCTGATCTTCTCTCCAAAGCCGGTATCACCGACAACAAGACTGTTTCCACTCCTTTAGAATATAATGCAAAGCTCACACCCTTGGATGGTGAACTTATATCCGATGCTACTCGCTATCGTCAGTTGGTTGGCAATTTGATCTATCTCACTGTTACTCGTCCAGATATTTCACATGCTGTGGGTATGGTTAGTAAGTTCATGGATGCCCCTCGTTCTGTCCACTATGCTGCTGTTCTTCGGATTCTCCGATATGTCAAAGACACACTTTATCATGGTCTGCATTACTCCTCTCGATCTTCTCTCGAGCTTCATGCTTATTCAGATGCTGACTGGGCAGGTGATCCAACTGATCGATGCTCTATCACAGGTTTCTGTTTCCTGTTAGGTACTTCTCTTGTCTCGTGGCGTAGTAAGAAGTAGGATGTGGTTTCCCGTTCCAGTACTGAGGCTGAGTATTATGCCCTAGCTGACACCACTTGCGAGCTTGTCTGGCTTCGCTGGCTCTTGGCTGACATGGATGCTCCACAGCCCACTGCCACTCCTCTTTATTGTGACAATCGTAGTGCTATCTACATTGCTCATAATGATGTCTTCCATGAACGCACCAAGCACATTGAGATCGACTGCCACATCACTCGCTAACATCTCAAGAAAGGAAATCTCAAGTTGTTCTCCATCTCCTCTGCTGACCAGCCTGCTGATATCTTCACCAAGACTCACCCGCCTGGTCGTCTTCGAGATCTTATATCCAAACTCCAGTTGGCTTCCTCCTTGCCACCTTGAGTTTGAGGGGGGATGTTAGTGTATAGCTTAGACTAGTTTAGCCCATTGGGCTTAATGGGCTTAGCCCAGTATACTGTACTTGTAGTTTACTCCTATTACTTGTACTACACACATACCTAGCCTATATAAGGCTCTCTATTGTACATTATTATACACACATCAATATACAGATTATTCAGTCTTTTTCTCTTACTTTATATTGTTAACAAATTTTATAAACCTTTTTGGAGAAAAGAAAAACGTAATTGATTTTTTAATAGATTTTAATATTTTCTATAAAAGTGATACTAAAACTTATCTAAGAACAAAGTTTGACTACAAACTAGGTTGTATCCTAAAACTATAACTTCACTCAATATCTTTTTATTGGATGTGACAAATTCATCATTGGGTTCCATTTTCTTCTTATATCCTCCATGCTTGCAAACTTTCCAAAAGATCAATAATTATGGCATCAATCAATTGTTTAAATTGCAAATTTTTGTAGTCTAAAATTATGTATTAAAAATAAGTTTATGGATCATATAATAAATAATATCCAATTATCACAAAATTTGACATGTGTGTTAAGAATATAAAGAATATTTAATCAATGGTTAGATTTTCAAAATATGTAGTAATGTTAATTTTTTTAATGGAAGTTGTAGCCTTAGGCTACAACCAAGTTTGAAGCCAAACATTGTTAATTTCCTAAAATGAACTATTAATAAATGCCTTAAGAGTACCAATCAACCAAGCCCTAAATTACCAAGGACAAGGTTTCTCTCCAAAGTAACCCTAAATTACCAAGGACAAGGTTTCTCTCAAAACTAGTTTGAAGAGAAATCTTTCAAATTCCTCATATATCTCTTTATTGGATGTGAATTTTGAAAATCTAACCGTTGAATTTTATTGCATTTTCTTTATGTTCTTAAAATGCACATATCAAATTTCATTTAAATTGGATATTATTTACTATTTGATTAATAAATCAATTTTTTATGCATAATTTTATATCATAAAAATTTGAAATTAAAAAATTTGATCAATGTTGTAGCTATTGATCTTTAATTTTTTTTTTAAAATTTTGCAAGCATAGAAGATATAATAAAAACATGAAATCTAACGTTAATTTTGGAAAATTCACATCTAAAAAAAATATAGGAGTTTGAAGAGTGTATCTCCAAACTAGTTTGGAGAAAAACTTTTTTAAATTACCAATCAAATTACTTACTTTAAGATTGGATTTTTCTAACTATGTGTACAAAAAATCAAGTCAAAATTGGAAGTTTTTCCTCTAGAAAAAAGACTTTTATGTTTCCTCTTAGTGATCTTTTCTCCTAGACACAATAAAAATTAGAGAAAAGCTTTGAATGTGGAACATTTGGTAAGAGGCTGGCTGGAAAAATGGGTGCATTTGCAATTACTCCAAATGGCCCACAAATTATCCATACATTTAGTTGGCACTCACAAAAAAAAATATAGAAAAAAGCTTTGAATGTGGGATATTGGACATTTGAACATGATGAAAAGTAAGACTTGGAACTTGGAAGTTACCACGCGTGTACAGGAAATTGATTAAATTTTAACTTTTATTTAAATTCCGCTTCACCTTGACTCTCTGCTTGGATTCGCATGGAAAATTAGTAGCTAATTTCCTCTCTGCAAAAAGACATGTTTGAAAAGACTGAGGGTCTGTTTGTGATAGGCCATAAATTGAATTGACCCCTTGTGATTGAAATTAATTAATTAATTAGCCAAGTTATTAATTAATCAATTTATCATGCAAAGCGCATGGTAGCACAAACAACTCACCAAACAACTAAATATGCAGCGGAAAATAAAAGGCACGGTGATTTGTTTACGAATGGGGAAAACCTAATGGCAAAAACCCCCCCGAGTAACTTTCAGGTCACCTCTCCCGAAACTCCACTATTATCACAACAAGCGGTTACAAGTAAAGGAATCCCAAGTACCTTACCAACCTACAGTTGAACCCTTACCCCAATACCCAATTGGACTTGTTCTGTAGTGACAGTTCCCCTTTTTGATGCATGGCTCCCAAGTATGTGACTAACTAATGCGCGGATCCCAGTACACGACTTCAATCACCAACTAAGAAAAGGTTGTTGGCTGCAAAGTTCTTAAGTTCATCCACACGATGAAGATCAAGAAGATGCTTGGTTACAAAACCCTATGGTGCACATACACAGCAACTTCTTCACAAGAAAGAGATGAACAAGGGTAAGAACTTTTTCTCCAGTCACAATTTGCTTGAACAAGGTTTGCTCAATGCTTGTGCAACTTGTGAACTTATTGACGGCCCTTAAAACAATCCTTTTATTTGTTTAGGGTTAGGAGAAAAGAAGGCCCAAACACATAATCATGGATCCCAAGAAAAACAGTTCAGATTGCTGTTTTCTTAAACCTCGACAGATAGAAGCTGTCGAGGATCTGTCGAGCTAGCTATCGAGCACACGGGCTGAACAGCTCCCTAAACCTCGACACATGCTAGCTATCGAGCTAGCTGTCGAGTTTTAGTGATTTTGCACTTTCAGCTTGTTTTCTTGAACAGACTTATTGGCTTCAACACTTGACCTTGAAACATGGTTTCTTAAAGTATTTAAACACATCCTAAATCTACCCAAATACAAGTAACGTGCATTTTGTCAAAGGATAAGCCAATTACACAAAATCATGACATATGTTCTTAACATGTGAAATACATATGTCCTGACAATCTCCCCCTTTGGCAATCCGTGACAAAACCACAACAAACAAATGAACATATGACAGAAGTCATAAATCACTCAACTCATATTCACTTGTTGAATACAATAAAATCTATCCTAACACAAACTCTTGAAAAACTTTGCAAGAAGAGAGTTCATGGCAAGTAGACTTTGACATCCTGTATTTCTGAAACACTTTAAACAAAACTCATCAAAGCATCTTTGTGTGTAACAGAAATAATAGATTGCATATAAGTACAAGAAGCATGTGTATAAAGAGAGAAAAGAAACAACACATGTAAGAGGTAGGTGAAAGAAACAACATACACCAACATCATCATAAAGAAAAGACAAAGTACAATGTATGTCAAAATATGGTCACCAGACCCAATGTACAAGAACAATGTATCTAAATAAGAGAAAAGAAAAAGATACATAATATCCTCACTACATCCCTCAAAAAGAAACAACACTCCCCCTAACAAAAAGATTCTATACTAACTCTCCCCCTAAGAACGACTACTCTCATATCCAAAACTACTCCCCCTTTTTGTCACGAGTGACAAAGGGTAAGAGTGTCAAGTAGACATCTCATCGGTAGAGCTAGCATCTCTATCATCAACATCAGAAGCATCATTGTCATCATCCTCAGAATCAAAAGCCACTGGAGGAGGTGGTGAAGGTGTAGCCTCAGGAGCAAAACCGCCCATGGTCGCCTAACGTCTAGCAATACGACCAACACGAACGTTCACCTGATACAACTCTATAGATAGTGTATCTAGGCGAGCATCCATGCGCTGAAGCTGCGCCATGATGTCTCCTAGGGACACATCGCTCGTAGAAGAGGAGGGAGCGGATGTGAAAGGAACATATCTGAAGGGAGCAGGACGGGAGGGAGGAGCTGCTGAATCCGTCTGTCGCAACCTAAACTGCGCCTCACTACGTTTTACGGTAGCGTAGTCTATGGCACACATGAAATAAAAATGGTCGGAAGAGGGAAAAGGAACAGAAAAATGGCGTAAGATCCTTGTGATAGCGGAAGGAAAGATGAGCTTATCATGGGATGCCGAATCTAGATGAATATCTATAATAGAAAGAATGAAATGAGAAGGGAAATCTATAGTTAGATGCTCAAGAAGAGACAACAAAAATCGAGCACGAGGCTCTGTGATGGAGTTGTAGTGAGAGGGAGGATGGAGTACAAAAGTCATCACCAGGTTCAAAAACCTAGGACCTTTTGCAAAGCCCTTACAGGATGTGAACTGGCGACCACCCCAATCTGAGGGACGCTCACAGAAAGCAGCCATGAGCTCATCCTTGGACACAGTCCGCAGACGATCACAACTCGGATAGTCAGGAAACGCTATCCTAGGTACCCGAAGCACATCTGCAACAAGCTGCAGTGTGACAGGAATGCTAACACCCCTAACATGAGTGATAAAGTGAGGAACAGAACGGTCAATCCCGTGCATGTTGGAGTAGAACTCCTGAATAAGCACGAGAGGACAACTAATGGGCTCGACACAAAGAGACTCCCATTCCCGACTGTGAATGACATCGGGAAGGTCAGTGTCGGCAAAGTCTGCCAGAATGACTTGGCGTTCCGAATGAACACCTCGTCTCAGAAAGTTCTCCAAGAATGCCTTGTGGGCATCATCATCATGGAACCGAAGAGATAAGGGGGCAGAATCTGAAGAGGAAGAGGATGCCCTGGAACGAAGAGGGTTTCGGGATGGAGTGGATTTACGTTTCGGTGCCATAGATACTATTAACGTAACCAACAGTAGAGGGAGAGAGAAAAAGAAGACAATCAGAAAAGTCCCAAAACAGTTCACAAAAGAAGAATATGTGAAAAGAAGTACGTATGCATGGAGAATGCATGAGCATGTGACATGCAAAAGAAATTGCATTATGGGCTCAACCCAATCCAAAACTATCAGCACACAAACAGTTTGCACACATCTAAATGTATGACAATACTATTATAATGCAAATGTGATGCAATGCATGAAGTTTTTAAGATCAAATCTTCAAAAACTAACACAAAATTTTAATAAAATCTCATCAATTTTGAAAAATCCCAAAATTTCCAAAAAATCCCAAAACCTAGGTTTCAAAAACATGAATGCGTGTAGAATGAGAGAAAGAAAGCTTACCAAGATGAAGAAAATCTTGAAAAAAGCCTGAAGAAACCTTGAGGATCAAGATTGGAGTGAGATGAGAGTGTTTGGGAGAGGAAAAGTCAGAGCAATCGAGAGTGAGATCGACAGAAATGAGAGGTGAATCGCACAAGGTGCTTAAATAGAGCTTCAGTAAATATCGACAGATGTAGGTGTCGAGAGGTATTGAGGTATCTGTTGAGGGAGGTATCAAGGAAAAGGCCTTCGACAGCTTCATGTATCGAGAAAGTGTCGAGGAAGACCTATAAAAAACAAGAACAGAAGCTCGATCGATCCACCAGGTGTCGAGAAGCTATCGAGGGGTTAGAAACTTTCTCGATCGATCCATTAGGTGTCGAGGTGCTAGCGAGATTGCGATAAGAAAAAGCTAAAGAAGCGCGTCAGATAGCTAGCTATCGAGGAGGTATCGAGGAGGTGTCGAGCCAGCTTTTCAAAACAGTTTTTCGAGGAGAAAAAAATACAGATATGAATGCAATCAAGCATGCAACTCAACCAATGATCCAATCAACATATTAAGCTCTCAAAAACATCTCTCAACAATGATTTTAAGCATATGGATCCCAAAAACACACGCACACCCTAAACAAGTCTAACCAATTTTATATTTCAAAAATGAGTTAAGACAATTTAGTGAGCATACATTAACACATGTAAAACCTTGTGATGGCTAAATCACATTGTACCTGCACATGTATCAAGAGTAGCAAAGACTATTGCGTGTTGTGTGTGAAAAACATCGCAAGATTGCAAATGTGTCAACATGTTATGACAATTTGAGACATGAGTAAATCACTTTAACTCACACACAATCATAACTGTTTGATGGGGATTATCACATTCGAGTTACATCCTATAACTCTCACATCTCCTAGAAAACACGCTTGCAATCATATTTAAAAGAATTTTTGATTTTTTTGCTTTTGATTTTTCTTTGCATATTTTCTTTTTAAGCAAATCATGCATGGGCATATAATAGATAGAAAAGAAATATCCAATTATGTTAAGCATTTGACATTCCAATTTTACTATGTCGAAGCACACAAATGTCATTCATGATTGGCGGGCAACGGTGGTGAGATGGTTATTTATGCCTTTCTCTTAGGATTTTCTAGTCCTTCCCGTCAAAAAGAGTGATGCGAGTGTTAAGTATAAGAGATAACTTAATCTTACTCATCACAAACAAGAGCCACGGAGCTCTCTTGCTTAGTTGTGCATAGAGATGCTCATCTAAGTTACAAGAGATACAAAGTTTAGAAAACTTTGTTTCAATGGCCATCCAAGGTACACAAGTACCAATGTACACAAAACACACACTGTTTTTGTATTTTTCTGATTTTTCAAATTTTTTTTTTTAATTTTTATATGAAAAACAAAACAAGGCAAAACTGAAAAATTAACCAAACAAAAACAAGTTAAGCAAAGCATAAAAACTAGACTGACTCAAAACTTGAAAGCAAAACACACAAGTAATGCAAACAAAAACAAGAAGAGAGATAAGAAAGTGATAGAATCACTTGGAGCCCTTTTCCTTCCACACTCTGGAAGAACCTTTCCTTTGATTAAACCCTTGAACCGGCGGTGAGGGAGAAGAGTTGAAACTGTTCAAGTTCGAAAGGAACATGAGGGCTTTGAGAAGATCTCCAAGAGGAGCAAGAGAGGATTGAAGCTGATTCTGACTTCCAGATGTTATCATGCCGTTGCTTTGTTGAGTGACAAACCACTTATAGCAATTTGGTCGAGTATGATCGGCAGCTCCACAATGATGACAGAGATGCTGCTTCTTCTTTTTAGGCTTTTGAGAGTTTTCTAGGGTTCTTAGCTTCTTTATTATCTTACTTAGGGGGTGCTCCTGAGATAGATTTATTCTTGTCTAAGTTCTCACTAGCTAAAACAGTTTTAACATCATTGTTCTCAATTTCAACATAGTAGAACTAGTAGAAGCAATATTAGAGGAAGAAAGATCATACCCTAAACCTGTTCGATCAGAAGCAGATTTCTGAAGATTGAGTATCTCATCAAGCTTTGCACTTGAAGTCCTCTCCAATTGAGCTCTGACTTGAAACAGCTCTGCTTCAAGCTTCTTGGTCTTCTCAACCAAGAAATTGTTCTCGAATCTCAATGCTCCAATAGTCTGATTAGCTTCATCAAACTTTGTGGAAGCTCTTCACAATCAAGTTCCACATCACTAAGCTTCTTGGTGGCCAGCCTATAAAGTTTCTCATGTTTTTCCAAAACTTTGTATAATTTTTCATAGGCTGTATGGATATCATCTTGATCATCCATCTTCTCAAAATTGGACTCCACCAAGTCCTCTTCTTCATCCACTCTTTCAACAATCCCTTCAGTAGGATTGACAGTGGCAGTGAAGGCATTCAAGATTTCGTCATCTTCATTGTCGAAATCATCCCCAGGCTTGGTGTCACTTAAGGTAGCAGCAAGTGCCTTGCTATTCCCAATGCTCTTGAGATATGTAGGACACTCATTTTTCATGTGACCGAAGCCTTGACACCCAAAGCACTTAGGTCCTGCTGGAACAGTGTACTGACCGCCATCCCTTGCATCCTTCTTCCCTTTATCTTGGCTCTTGAACTGAGAAGAACTGGATTGCCTACGGTCCTTGTCGAAGCCATTTTCATTTGCGTTCTTCATAAACTTCTTGAACTACCTGGTGATGTAGGACTTCATCTTAGAATCTTCATCATCTGAAGACTCATCTGTGTCACTGTTCTTGGCCTTCAGTGCCATACTCTTGCTCTTGCCTGACTTACCAATCCTTGTTAACCCTAGCTCGTAAGTCTGTAAATTACCAACCAGCTCTGTCAAAGGAATCTTGTCAATGTCCTTTGATTCCTCGATCACCGTAATCTTGGCATGAAATCTCTCAAGCAGAGATCTGAGCACATTTCTCACAATCTTGGGTTCAGGAATGGTTTCCCCAAGATTGAAACCTGAGTTCACTGTGTCTTTCAGCTTGGCATAGAACTCATCAAATGACTCATCCTCCTCCATCTTTATTTCTTCAAAGCTTGAAGTGAGCCTCTGAAGCTTTGAATCCTTGACAGCCTTTGTACCCTCATAGGTTGTCTGGAGATTGGTCCATGCCTCCTTAGCAGTTTCAGTAGAGGATATCTTATTGAACTCCTCATTTGTGATTGCACTGAATAAAGCATTCAATGCCCTGCTGTTGAAGTTTGCCGCCTTGATCTTTGCATCATTCCAATCGGCCGGCGCTTCTATAGGCTTAGTCCAACCTATCTATACAGCTTGCCACAACTTCTCATCTAAAGACTGCAAGAAAGCTCTCATGCGTACTTTCTAGTATGCGTAGTTAGTGCCATCAAATAAAGGAGGTATAATTAATGACTGTCCTCTATCCATGACAAACTGGGGTCAATGGATCAACACAGCAAAGATTAAACCCTAATCAGAGTGTGACTGCTCTGATACCACTTGATAGGCCACAAACTGAGTTGACCCCTTGTGATTGAAATTAATTAATTAATTAGCCAAGTTATTAATTAATCAATTTATCATGCAAAGTGCATGGTAGCACAAATAAATCACCAAACAATTAAATACGCAGCGGAAAATAAAAGACACGGTGATTTGTTTACGAATGGGGAAAACCTAATGGCAAAAACCTCACTGGGTGATTTTTAGGTCACCACTCCCGAAACTCCACTATTATCACAACAAGCGGTTACAAGTAAAGGAATCCCAAGTACCTTACGAACCTACAGTTGAAGCTTACCCCAATACCCAATTGGACTTGTTCTGTAGTGACAATTCCCCCTTTTGATGCACGGCTCCCAAGTACATGACTAACCAATGCGCGGATCCCAGTACGCGACTTCAATCACCAACTAAGAAAAGGTTGTTGGCTGCAAAGTTCTTAAGTTCATCCACACGATGAAGATCAAGAAGATGCTTGGTTACAAAACCCTATGGTGCACATACACAGCAACTTCTTCACAAGAAAGAGATGAACAAGGGCAAGAACTTTTTCTCAAATCACAATTTGCTTGAACAAGATTTGCTCAATGCTTGTGCAACTTATGAACTCATTGACGGCCCTTAAAACAATCCTTTTATATGTTTAGGGTTAGGAGAAAAGAAGGCCCAAACACATAATCACGGATCCTAAGAAAAACAATTCAGATTGCTGTTTTCTTAAACCTCGACAGATAGAAGCTGTTGAGCACCTGTCGAGCTAGCTGTCAAGCACATGGGCTAAACAGCTCCTTAAACCTCGACCTATGCTAGCTGTCGAGCTTTAGTGATTTTGCACTTTCAGCTTGTTTTCTTGAACAGACTTGATGTGTTCAACACTTGACCTTGAAACATGGTTTCTTGAAATATTTAAACACATCCTAACTCTACCCAAATACAAGTAAAGTGCGTTTTGTTAAAGGATAAGCAAATTACACAAAATCATGACATATGTTCTTAACATGTGAAACACATATGTCCAAACAGTTTGGTAACGTAACTCAAACAATAGTTTTCAATGTTTAAATATCACAACACATATTTCTAACCCAAATTTATTTTCACAACACTTAAATAACTTTAATAGAAATCTCTTACCAAACTGGCCCTGATATTTAAATTTTTGGAACAACTATCAACAAGTAATCATGAATAAAAAAAAAATCATAAAAATTTAATGAATCTTCAAAATATTAAGTTGTTATTAGCATGCAAAAAAATTGGATATTATTTACTATTTGATTAATAAATCAATTTTTTATGCATAATTATATATCATAAAAATTTGAAATTAAAAAATTTGATTAATGTTGTAGCTATTGATCTTTAATTTTTTTTTTAAAATTTTGCAAGCATAGAATATATAATAAAAACATGAAATCTAATGTTAATTTTTGAAAATTCACATCTAATAAAAAATACAGGAGGAGTTTGAAGAGTGTATCTCCAAACTAGTTTGGAGAAAAACTTTTTCAAATTACCAATCAAATTACTTACTTTAAGATTAGATTTTTCTAACTATGTGTACAAAAAATCAAGTCAAAATTGGAAGTTTTTCTTCCAGAAAAAGACTTTTACGTTTCCTCTTAGTGATCTTTTCTCCTAGACACAATAAAAATTAGAGAAAAGCTTTGAATGTGGAACATTTGGTAAGAGGCTGGCTGGAAAAATGGGTGCATTTGCAATTACTCCAAATGGCCCACAAATTACCCATACATTTAGTTGGCACTCACAAAAAAATATATAGAAAAGAGCTTTGAATGTGGGACATTGGACATTTGAACATGATGAAAAGTAAGACTTGGAACTTGGAAGTTACCACGCGTGTACAGGAAATCGATTCAGTTTTAACTTTTATGTAAATTTCGCTTCATCTTGACTCTCTGCTCGGATTCGCATGGAAAATTAGTCGCTAATTTCCTCTCTGCAAAAAGACGTGTTTCAAAAGACCGAGGGTCTGTTTGGTAACGTAACTCAAATAATAGTTTTCAGTGTTTAAATATCACAACACGTATTTCTAACCCAAATTTATTTTCACAACACTTAAACAACTTTAATAGAATTCTCTTACCAAACTGGCTCTGATATTTAAATTTTTGGAACAACTATCAACAAGTAATCATGAATTAAAAAAAAATCATAAAAATTTAATGAATCGTCAAAATATTAAGTTGTTATTAGCATGCAAAAAAATTGTATATTATTTACTATTTGATTAATAAATCAATTTTTTATGCATAATTTTATATCATAAAAATTTGAAATTAAAAAATTTGATCAATGTTGTAGCTATTGATCTTTAATTTTTTTTTTTTTTTTTTTAATTTTGCATGCATAGAAGATATAATAAAAAAATGAAATCTAACATTAATTTTTGAAAATTCACATCTAATGAAAAATATAGGAGGAGTTTGAAGAGTGTATCTCCAAACTAGTTTGGAGAAAAACTTTTTCAAATTACCAATCAAATTACTTACTTTAAGATTGGATTTTTCTAACTATGTGTACAAAAAATCAAGTCAAAATTGGAGGTTTTTCTTCCAAAAAAAATCTTTTTTGTTTCCTCTTAGTGATCTTTTCTCCTAGACACAATAAAAATTAGAGAAAACCTTTGAATGTGGAACATTTGGTAAGAGTCTGGCTGGAAAAATGGGTGCATTTGCAATTACTCCAAATGGCCCACAAATTACCCATACATTTAGTTGGCATTGACAAAAAAAAAAAAAAAAAAAAATGTTTGAATGTGGGACATTGGACATTTGAACATGATGAAAAGTAAGACTTGGAACTTGGAGGTTACCGCACGTGTACAGGAAATTGATTCAGTTTTAACTTTTATGTAAATTCCGCTTCACCTTGACTCTTTGCCCGGATTCGCATGGAAAATTAGTAGCTAATTTCCTCTTTGCAAAAAGACGTGTTTCAAAAGATCGAGGGTCTGTTTGGTAACGTAACTCAAACAACATAACTCAAACAATAGTTTTTAGTGTTTAAATATCACAACACGTATTTCTGACCCAAATTTATTTTCACAACACTTAAACAACTTTGTTAGAAATCTCTTACCAAACTAGCCCTGATATTTAAATTTTTGGAACAACTATCAACAAGTAATCATGAATAAAAAAAAATCATAAAAATTTAATGAATCGTCAAAATATTAAGTTGTTATTAGCATGTAAAAAATTTGGATATTATTTACTATTTGATTAATAAATCAATTTTTTATGCATAATTTTATATCATAAGAATTTGAAAGTAAAAAATTTGATCAATGTTGTAGCTATTGATCTTTAATTTTTTTAAAATTTTGCATGCATAGAAGATATAATAAAAACACGCAGCGGAAGCAACAATCACAGATCTACTTCATTCATGAAAGATAACATGTAACGGTGTGGTGAAATTCAAAACCGAAAGATTCGAAGTACTTTGAAAAACTTTTAATCTTCACACCAATTCCACTTAATGCCCAAGAAGTATGGTCTCTCAATCAGTTTCCAAGGAGAGAATAAAAGAGTGTCCAACACCCACATACAAACCATTTCATGCCTTTTGATCTTAATGAAAGACTCTTGAAAAACTTAATGAAATTCTGTATATTTCTCTCCTTATATACAACTAATTATATAATTGGACTAGCCTTTTGGGCCATTTCAATTGGGCTCTAGTGTGTGGCTTGTAGTGGGACCAAAAGGGACCAATAATACACTAGCTCCAATGGGCCTTGGGCTTTTTTGTCAACTCTTGACAAGTCCAAAGTTACCATTAACTATATTTAATACCACTATATAAATATAGTTGCACTCTAGGCCTTATCTATAAATTATATCCCAAGACTTTATTATACATGCAACTCCTTCATTAAAATATTCGTAATAATACAAAGTCATGAATGTAGACTGCCACTTTGAAAATTATGTTGGGGTTTATGCCCTAAAATCTAATTTATTGGCATGTCATAAATAATTAAATTGTTTAATTATATGAGACTATTTATTAATGAACTAATGGGACATTATCTTAGTCCATGAGATGCATAGTATGTGATTTATGTGAAAAGTCACAGAAGATATAAATCACAAGTTCTTTGTAAACTTAGAATTTTAGTTCGTAGTCAGTGATGAAATTTGGCATTTCATCTGCGAAAACTATAATATATCAACTAAGATGATTTGTCTTGATCATGGAAGTGGAGACTTCTAGTTGATATGTTGATATGTTTTAAGAGTTAAGACATATTGAACTGGACCGCTGTGAGATTTATTATTCTCCTAACGACTGTCAAATCAATAATAAATCTCACGACTTCTATTTACATTAACTCTAAATCCTGAGAGAATAATGGACATGATCATGAGGTGTAGGTTACTTTGATATATCAGGAGTGAGATCTATAAGACACGATCAAAACCTCAGTATCTTGGGCAGCCGCATTTAGTGTTGATGGAACATATATTCTTAAGTTGGAATTCATAATCTCTTAACGGAGATATAAAATATTCCCTTGAGATAAATTTAATGGGTTTGGTTATTCAAAGTGTTGGGCCCAATCACTTTAGTAAGGAGTTACTAAATTATATATTTATGAAATTGGATTTCATAAGTATATGATGAATAACATAAATGATTAAACCGGGTACTCAAGGATTAAGATGTAGTAATCTTCAAAGTGGCAGTCAACATCTATGATTTTGTATTACTACGAATATTTTAATGAAGGGGTTGTGTGTATAATAAAGTCTTGGGATATAATTTATTAATAAGGCTTAGAGTGCAATTATATTCTTATAGTGGTATTGAATATAATTAATGGTAACTTTGGACTTGTCAAGAGTTGATAAAAAAGCCCAAGTCCCATTGGAGCTAGAGTCTTATTTGTTCCCTTTGGTCCCATCTCAAGCCACAAACTAAAACCCAATTCGGTAGGCTCAAAACACTAACCCAATTCGATAATCAGTTTTTATTTAATAAGAGTTATTAAATAAAGTAACTACCAATGTAGTTAGAATGTACTCATGATGAAAAGAAAAGTTTTTCAGTTTTTTTCTCCACAATGGAGAAGAAGAAAGTTTTTTCTTTGAGGATCAATATACAAGAAGATTGATTGAGAGACCACACTTCTTGGGCACCATGTGGAATTGAGATGAAGATTAAAGGTATTATCAAGTCTTGGTTTTTGAATTTCATTGCATCAAGGTACGCTTTCTATTCTTTGTTCTAGAATTCAAAGTTAGATGTTATCTCTCATGAATGAACTAGATCCGTGATTGTTGCTTCCGCTATGTGTTTTGTATGAGATACAAAACCAGATTTTCCAACAATTGGTATCAGAACGGTCTTCAATATTATGATTGTATAACATGTGATTGAGTTTTAGAATTAAAGAAAAATCGTTTCTTGGTGTTCTAGTTTTCTGCAGTAAAATTTTTGCATATTTATGTTCTTATTGTGGTCTATGATATGGATATATTTAGAGATTCATGGAATTAGTTTTAAAGTTTTAAATGAAACTGGTATATCTGTCAAGCATGAGCATTTCGTTTTGCACTGCTTGAATATAGTTGGCAGTTATAGTTTTATTTGATAACCGTTACTGATGCTATCAACGTATATGAGATATACATTGGTTCGAATAATAGGTTCATGTTATTCGAAGTGGTCATGATTATGTCTCTTTATGTATTCCATGTATTAAAAGTATTTGCTTTAATAGTGCCTTGTTCATGGGGTTTGTATGCATCAAGGATTCAAATACTTTATTTCATATTGAATCGGTATATATAAATATATATATATATATATATATATATATATTGATAATGTGGAATTCGTATGTCATAAGGATTGAAGTACCTTATATCTATTGAATCCGCATATTATAGATAAAAGGTTGATATGATTTATATGTTATCAAGATTAAATCCTTATGTTGATATTTGTTTCCTTGGTCATCTTATAAACTTGTTTTAATTCCATTAGATCCGTTTGTGATCAAGCGCTGGAATTAATGTGCCATGATTTAGTGTCGGCGCCATGGTATATGTTAGTTTAATAATATATATGTTTTTATGATCAAACAGTATGTTAATGCTAGAATTAAAGTATTTTAGTTACTGGTTAAAATCCTTTAATGAAATTTATTCCTAATGAGATTAGGATTATGTTTTCACGGGTTTCTAGCATTATTATGGTTCTTGATTGTGATCTTGAAAACCTTAATGAAGATGTCAAAAACGGTAACCTGAAAATTCTGGAAATTCAAAAATTCACGAAGCTCGATCGATCGAGAAGCGATCGAGAATCAATCGAGCATCCAGAACTTTTCTCGATCGATCGAGATACATGTTCGATCAATCGAGACTGGAAATTCAGAGGCTTGATTGATCGAGAAGCGATCGAGATACGGGAATTCAGAATTTTCTAAGTGTTTTTCACATATATAAAAGTAAGGCTATGTGATTAATTTTATAGTCCTTAAAAGTTAAGGACATTTATTAATCATTATCTAACTAAAAGACCTAATGAGATCAAAGTTGTTAGTTAAATAGAACTCTTAGTCCTAAATTGTTTTAAGATTAAAAGTCCTTAATTTATTTTAATTAGAGGTTTTTAATGAGATTAAAATTCTAATTAAAGTTATATAGTTTCTAATGAGATTAGAATACTTTATTTAGTAAATTAAGGATAGAGTTCCATATAACTAATTTTTGATTCATTAGTGTTTAAGGAATCCTAAATAGTTTAGGACTTCCATTTTAGTTAGTGATTCTAATAAGATTAGAGTCTTCAACAAATGCAAGGTTATTAGTTGTGATGGGATCACAATTATTTGAAGAAAAACCCAATATAACGAGTGGGAGTATTGAAATAACCCTTTTGTTAAGTTTATTGTAATGTGAATAGATACCTTGTCTTGACTTCGAGTCTTGCATTCCATGCGGAGGGTATTTACTTCACAAATTACAAGGTTAAACTTCTTTGTGATTGCGCGAATGTTCGTTACGCTATTGTGACGTGACTTAGTAACATCACATTGAATTTAAACAATTAAACACATTTAATGTGTAGGGTTAAAATTGTGATTAGATCACAATGATTTCAAGACAATCCACTTGTTTTAAAATTTCTAGTGGGAGAGAGATTTAAGGGTTGATTCTCAGGGCCTCCATTGCCGGTCTATAGTAGTGTGATTAGGCACCTAATCATGCAAAAAAATTGGATATTATTTACTATTTGATTAATAAATCAATTTTTTATGCATAATTTTATATCATAAAAATTTGAAATTAAAAAATTTGATCAATGTTGTAGCTATTGATCTTTAATTTTTTTTTAAAAAAATTTTGCAAGCATAGAACATATAATAAAAAAATGAAATCTAATGTTAATTTTTGAAAATTCACATCTAATGAAAAATATAGGAGGAGTCTGAAGAGTGTATCTCCAAACTAGTTTGGAGAAAAACTTTTTCAAATTACAAATCGAATTACTTACTTATGATTGGATTTTTCTAACTATGTGTACAAAAAATCAAGTCAAAATTGGAAGTTTTTCTTCCAAAACAAATATTTTTTTGTTTCCTCTTAGTGATCTTTTCTCCTAGACACAATAAAAATTAGAGAAAAGCTTTGAATGTGGAACATTTGGTAAGAGGCTGGCTGGAAACATGGGTGCATTTGCAATTACTCCAAATGGCCCACAAATTACCCATACATTTAGTTGGCACTCACAAAAAAAAATATAGAAAAAAGCTTTGAATGTGGGACATTGGACATTTGAATATGATGAAAATGCTTGCAAACTTTCCAAAAGATCAATAATTATGGCATCAATTTGATTCAGTTTTAACTTTTATGTAAATTCTGCTTCACCTTGACTCTCTGCTCGGATTCGCAAGGAAAATTAGTAGCTAATTTCCTCTCTGCAAAAAGACGTGTTTCAAAAGACCGAGGGTCTGTTTGGTAACGTAACTCAAACAACATAACTCAAACAATAGTTTTCAGTGTTTAAATATCACAACATGTATTTCTAACCCAAATTTATTTTCACAACACTTAAACAACATTACTAGAAATCTCTTACCAAACTGGGCCTGATATTTAAATTTTTGGAACAACTATCAACTAGTAATCATGAATAAAAAAAATTCATAAAAATTTAATGAATTGTCAAAATATTAAGTTATTATTAGCATTCAAAAAAATTGGATATTATTTACTAATTGATTAATAAATCAATTTTTTATGCATAATTTTATATCATAAAAATTTGAAATTCAAAAATTTGATCAATGTTGTAGCTATTGATCTTTAATTTTTTTAAAATTTTCCAAGCATAGAAGATATAATAAAAATATGAAATCTAACGTTAATTTTTGAAAATTCACATCTAATAAAAAATATAGGAGGAGTTTGAAGAGTGTATTTCCAAAATAGTTTTGAGAAAAACTTTTTCAAATTACCAATCAAATTACTTACTTTAAGATTGGATTTTTCTAACTATGTGTACAAAAAATCAAGTCAAAATTGAAAGTTTTTCTTCCTAAAAAAAGACTTTTATGTTTCCTGTTAGTGATCTTTTCTCCTAGACACAATAAAAATTAGAGAAAAGCTTTGAATGTGGAACATTTGGTAAGAGGCTGGCTGGAAAAATGGGTGCTTTTGCAATTACTCCAAATGGCCCACAAATTACCCATACATTTAATTGGCACTCACAAAAAAAAATATAGAAAAAAGCTTTGAATGTGGGACATTGGACATTTGAATATGATGAAAAGTAAGACTTGGAACTTGGAAGTTACCACACGTGTACAGGAAATTGATTCAATTTTAACTTTTATATAAATTCCGCTTCACCTTGACTCTCTACTCAGATTCGCAAGGAAAATTAGTAGCTAATTTCCTCTCTGCAAAAAGACGTGTTTCAAAAGATCGAGGGTCTGTTTGGTAACGTAACTCAAACAACATAACTCACACAATAGTTTTCAGTGCTTAATTATCACAACACGTATTTCTAACCCAAATTTACTTTCACAACACTTAAACAACTTTAATAGAAATCTCTTACCAAACTGGCCCTAATATTTAAATTTTTGGAACAACTATCAACAAGTAATCATGAATAAAAAAAAATCATAAAAATTTAATAAGTCGTCAAAATATTAAGTTTTATGCATAATTTTATATCATAAAAATTAAAAATTAAAAAATTTGATCAATGTTGTAGCTATTGATCTTTAATTTTTTTTAAAATTTTGCAAGCATAGAAGATATAATAAAAACATGAAATCTAACGTTAATTTTTGAAAATTCACATGTAATGAAAAATATAGGAGGAGTTTGAAGAGTGTATCTCCAAACTAGTTTGGAGAAAAACTTTTTCAAATTACCAATTGTACGTTTTTAGACCCTTGTAAACTAGATTGTTTAACCAAATTAATTAACGAAGTGAATACCTAGGTCTATTATTCAGATCTAGGTTAAAACAATAACAATCATATCATGTAAAGCAGTGAAAAATATAAAGAACACAATGATATGATGACCTAGGAAAACTAAACCGATAAAAAACCTGAAGAGGATTTAACCTAGCTATCCTCAAGGTAAAAAAAAGCAAATCCACTATGAAAGAATTGAAGTTTGTACAATAGAACTTAGACCACTAACATTCTATTGCTACCTCAAGTAGAAAACTTACTACCACAACCCCATGATGGCTCTGAGTCCACGGACTACTTCTTTCCTTGGCCTTTGCAACAACACAAGCTCACCTGCTTGTGACTTTGAGACTCCACTCAAAGGTTTTGGATCTTCTTAAACGCTGATCTTGTATGCAGCAATTTCTACAACACCGGATCTTGAGATTCTTCAAGGAATAACACTGGTAGAAGACATTAGAAAGCTTTTGGGTACAAAACCCTAGATCTACAAAAGAGGCACAAGATGCACTCTAATCTCTCTAAAAAACTCTGAAAACCCCACCTAGGGTTAGCTTATAATGTCCTTTAAATACTAAAAAAAACGGCTCACGATTTGGGCTTCAAACGGTCAAGTTATGGGCTTTTTACGTTTGCCGATTTTTTGCTGATATGCGACTTTTGATCGATCGAGTACCAATCGAATGACTTTCGATTGATCGAGTACCAATCAAGTACCAATCGAACGAAACAGCTTGTAACTCATTTTTTTCATCCCGAACTTGAGTTTGTTGTCTTGGACTTCAATGTAGACCATTCTAAACCAATGAGACTTAGTTTTTGTCATGGTTTGCCAACATTACAAACTCGAAACCTAACAATCTCTCCCTTTGGCAATCCGTGACAAAACACACATACAACATAACGCCCATATACAATAAAATGCCCAAATACATCACAAATCCTAACCTAAGACTCCTAACCTAGAAGTTGCAAGAATAGGTAGAAGGTCTTGATCATAATGTACTTGTCTTTCCTGAAAACACTCAAAAGAACACATCACCACATGTGTGGAAAGAAAGACAAGTAATCAATATGAAACACAAATATAAAAAACAAAAGTAAACTAACTCTCCCCCTAAGTTAGATACATCAAAAATAATTTATTCTCCCCCTAAACAAAACATTTTAAAAAACTTTTCCAAATTTCATCTATTTCTCCCCCTTTTTGTCACGTATTGACAAAGACAACCCAATCAAAGAGTAAACAGAAAACATACGCAACAAAAGATAAGAGAAAATAGAGAATTAAGGGAACACATAACAATTCAACTCTATAGAAAATAGAGACAACTCCCCTATGAACAACAAAGTTTAAAAACAAGCTTCTCCCCCTATAAAAATAGGAAAAAAAAAATAGGTTTTTGGAAAAACAGTTTTGGGGAAAATATAGGAGGTGGGGATAAATAAAAAGATACAAACCAAACTTAAAAAAAATGAGGATTTACTTGAAGTCTCTCTTTCAATATATGCAAACTTGACACTATGTGACCCATAAACAGTTACATGACTAGAGAAAATATTTGCACATTGATTATCCATCATATCTCTCAAGAAAAATATTTTATGCAGTTCACACATAAAAAATAGCTTATACTAAAATGTACAAAGGACTCAAAAAATAATCAATCAATTTTTAAATCAAGTTGAGTACCCAATTTAGCAAAGTGTATGCATGTTATGTGTGAAAACAATGAGAGATATGACTGCAAAACTACAAGATGGATACAAAAAAAACAGTGCAATGCATGTGAATCCTAAACACAATTGATGCATGAAAAGACAGATTGGTCAAACATTTAAAAATTGAAAATCTTTCAGTTTCGATCGATCTAGCATCGATTGAATACCAATTGAGTCAGGCAGAAAGTCATGATTAAAAATCAAGGGAATTTCCATCGGTCGAAAAACACATTCGATCGATCGAAATTCTGGAAATTTGAAATTTTGAAAAACTGCAGAAGATTATGCAGAAAACAACTCAACCCAAGTAATTTCATGAATGAAATGCATGAGAATGAGTTTAAAAGTTTTTCAAAAACATGAGTTTTCAACCCAGAACTTCAAAACAAAGATTTTTAATCATCACACTTTTTGCCAACCCTTAAACATATTTTGCATCAAACACCATAGAAAACATAATCTTGGATGGCTAAACTAGATTCACACACAATTTCATGTACAAAGCTTAGCAAAGAATAACTTGTGAAGTGTGTGTAAACTAGGAAAAGCATGAGATACATGTGAGGTGATACGTAGATAGTAATCAATCACAATTTCTACAAAATTCATCACATAAGTTTGAAAGTGACTATCACCTAAAGAGTTACATCATATAACTCTCACATCTCCTAGAATACAAGCTTGCAATCATGTAAGTTTCTTTATTTTGCCTCATATTGTACGCACCAATTTTATTTCAATTTGAATTTATTATATCCCAATAATGTACACACCAATTTTATTATTTAAACCGAGGCTACACCTTATATTCTTTTTGTGCATGTGCTACACTTTCTCGAGCACAAAATCATATGATATGCACTAAGGTGTTCATAATTGGCTAGTAAACAGTGGTAGGATGGTTATTTATGCCTTTCTCTTAGTATTTTTTAGTCCTTACAATCAAAAGCATGTGACTTCAAGATCAAGATCATGTGATCAAAAACTATAAACACTCCCACACAACATGCACTACATAGCTAAAACTAGCAAAGTGCATAAAAAATAAGCTCATCCAAGCTAAACAAGGTACACAGACATGTTATGAAAAGATAATAGGCCAACCTCAATTACATATTCATGATGTGTAATACAAAACACATAAAAAACTTTTTGGTTTAAAAAAAAATTTATGACCAAAACTAAAAGCACACATTATGCTTAATGAATAAAATGCAAAAAAACAATGCATGACAGTGCTAAACTAAGCTATAGAGGGTACACAAACAAGAAATATCAATTTCTTAATTAACCCATGAGTATATGTACAAACCAATACATACTCATACAAAATCATAAATAGCTTAGCACTTATATAACACATACTATTCAAATTTCTCCACAATGTCAAGAATGTTCTAAATCAAGAGAGAGATATTATAACTCATGTAATCCTCAAAACAAATAAAACAAGACACAAAATAAAATATTTTTGTCTTTTTGAAAATTTTCAATATTTTTGGATTTTTTTTTAAAAACAAAACAACCTAAAAAAATAAAACAACCAAAAACTAAAAGAAAATATGTCCACAATTAATTGAAAGAATTAAATCAAGGACAAATAAACAACACTCATCTTAGAGAATATTTTCTCACCCATATAGCACGAGTCTTCGGCTTTGTAGGTGAAAATCCATGAGAAGCAGAGTGTATTTGAGGGATTACACCAATCTTCTGAGAAAGACTAAAATTCTGCAAATTCCTTTCACAAGCCAACAAGCTTAACTTTTTCAAAAGAAAATGAAACAATTTGTATGGACTTATGGCAGGAGAAATATCATCACATATCCTAGATTGAAATACAGAATTTTTAAATTTCAATTTATGACAATTAGGACGAATGTGACCGGAGACACCACAAAAGTGACAAACAGGAACAAATTTAGGAATATCAGTATTCCTAACAGCAAATCTAGTCTCAAATTTCGGTTTTTGCCTCAACAAAGAACAATTTGGTCTAATATGACCAAGAACACCACAAAGGTGACAGGTAGGCACAAAAACATATTTATTATGCTCTCTAATAGTAGGTTTAGACATAGTTTTAGAAATTTCAGTGTCTACATCAGAACTTTTATCTTTGTCTAACCTAGCAAAATAAGCCTTTTCTTTATTATTCCTCTTGAAAAGAGGGATATAAACTTTCTCAGTTTTAGGCTTAAGAGAAACAGAAACACTTCTGTTATCAACAGCAGGCTTGGTACTAGTCAAATTTTCAATTTTAGCTTTAGATTCAACTAACTCTTGTTCCAAGCTTTTCATCTTCTCATCTTGAGAGGAAATTTGATTTCTCAAAAAATTCTTTTTATTAGATTCATCTAATCTAACAACCAATTCCTCTTTTTCAAGATTAGCAAATTTTAACTATTCCTTGAATTTCTTAGCAATTTTCATAGAAATTAATAATTCCTTACGAAGAGTTTCACAAGCGTCAATAAGATCAACAGAAACAACAGCATATTCTTTATTCAAATTATCACAAACATGAGCAGAAAGACACTTCAAATTATCCATGATAACAAGGATCAAGGATCAACTCTTAGATCAAAAAATCTAAAACAAAAGAGCTACCTGCTCTGATACCACTTGTACGTTTTTAGACCCCTGTAAACTAGATTGTTTAACCTAATTAATTAACCAAGTGAATATTTCGGTTTTTTATTCAGATCTAGGTTAAAACAATAACAATCATATCATGTAAAGCAGCGGAAAATATAAAGAACACAATGATATTGTAAAGTTATGATTTACAACTATGTTTTATGTTGGCATTATTCCATGACAAAAAGTGTTGTAACTGCTTCAATTTTGTTCCTTGTATTTTGTGGGATTTTATTGTATTGGGTTTAGTATTAAGTTGGTGAAGACTCAAGCTTAAATGAAGAATCAGTGAATTTCGCGAGAAGCTCGCGAGAAGCTAAGCCGCGAAAGAGCACGTGAGGAGCACATGACTGGAAGCTGAAGAGTCGTGCCAGGCTGTCGTTTTCGCGAGTGTCTCGCGGTTAAGGCCTTCCCGCGAGACAGTCGCGAAACATTCTGCCTAGAGGATTTTTATGTGTGACTTCCTTACCCTTCACCCATACTATATATACCCTCATTACCCACAAATGAAAGACAGGCCATTCAGAAAGAAAAACCCTAGATAGGTTTTCTACAACACACACACCCATCTTTTAGAGAGAGAGCTACTCATCTTTAGTGAGAAATCATTGTAGCCTCTACTCCATCCCTCTCCCATTGTCATACCTTGAGAGGAGATTTGTACCCAAACACAACCCACACCTATTTAGAGTGTAGAGAGTGTTTTGGAGCTTGGGAAGCTTTGGAGAATTGCCAAAAGAAGCCGGTGAGGCTTGGTTGATGCTATGGGCTATAGCGGGATCCGGTAAGCTAGAGAAGACAAAGGTTCGGCGTAACTTCGTTGGAGCAAGAAGCTTGGAGGGCTTAGGTGCATTGGGTGGATTAGGCTTGGAGGGTCTTCTGCTATTCGTGTATCCCAACTACATTCTCTAGTGGATCATTGACGGATGCAATCGGGTGTATTGCGGGATCCGGAAAGCTAAACAAGACACGGTTCCGAGAAGCATTGTTGGAGTAGGAGCTTGGAGGGTTTAGGTATATTGGGTAGATTAGGCTTGAAGGGTCTCTTGCTATTTGTGTATCCCAACTTATTGTCTAGTGGATCGATTTACCGCTTGGAGGGCGGCGGAGAGGTTTTTCACTGAGTTCTTCGATTTCCTCTTCAATAACACATCGCCATGTTATCTTGTGATTGCATCTCTCTTCCCTTACTCTTGTGCTTTACTTTTATTATCCTGTTTTCATGTTTATGCACTAGAGTAGTATCGGTTGATTACGTTTCATTTACACTTGTTTCCGCACTTAGATAAGTTAGAGTAAAAGCAATCTACCCGAACTTTTAATTGGGGATCTAAACAGCTCTTGTGTTTTCAACACATTTTCGAGCTTTCAGATATGATTACCCAGGAAAACCAAACCGGTAAAAAACCTGGGGAGGATTTAACCTAGCTATCCTCAAGGTAAAAATCTAATCCACTATAAAAGAATTGAAGTTTGTACAATAGAACTTAGACCACTAACATTCTATTGCTACCTCAAGTAGAAAACTTACTACCATAACCCCATGATAGCTCCGAGTCCACGGACTACTTCTTTCCTTGGCCTTTGCAACAACACAAGCTCACCTACTTGTGACTTTGAGACTCCACTCAAAGGTTTTGGATCTCCTTAAACGTTGATCTTGTATGCAGCAACTTCTACAATACCGGATCGTGAGATTCTTCAAGGAATAACACCGGTAGAAGACATTGGAGAGCTTTTGAGTACAAAACACTAGATCAACAAAAGGGCACAAGATGCACTCTAATCTCTCTACAAAAACTCTAAAAACCCCACCTAGGGTTAGCTTAAAATGTCCTTTAAATACTGGAAAAAATGACTCGCAATTTGGGCTTCAAACGGTCAAGTTATGAGCTTTTTACGGTTACTGATTTTTTGCTGATATGTGACTTTCGATCGATCGAGTACCAATCGAATGACTTTCGATTGATCGAGTACAAATCGAGTACCAATCGAACGAAACAGCTTGTAACTCATATTTTTCATCCCGAACTTGAATTTTTTGTCTTGGACTTCAATGTAGACCATTCTAAACCAACGAGACTTAGTTTTTGTCATGGTTTGCCAACATTACAAACTTGAAATCTAACAATCTCCCCCTTTGGAAATCCGTGACAAAACACACATACAACATAATGCCCATATACAATAAAATTCCCAAATATACATAGAAAAAAGCTTTGAATGTGGGACATTGGACATTTGAACATGATGAAAAGTAAGACTTGGAACTTGGAAGTTACCACGCGTGTACAGGAAATTGATTCAGTTTTAACTTTTATGTAAAATCCGCTTCACATTGACTCTCTGCTCGAATTCGCATAGAAAATTAGTAGCCAATTTCCTCTCTGCAAAACGACGTGTTTCAAAAGACCGAGGGTCTGTTTGCTAACGTAACTCAAACAACATAACTCAAACAATAGTTTTCAGTGTTTAAATATTACAACACGTATTTCTAACCCAAATTTATTTTCACAACACTTAAACAACTTTACTAGAAATCTCTTACCAAACTGGCCCTGATATTTAATTTTTTGGAACAACTATCAACAAGTAATCATGAATAAAAAAAAAATCATAAAAATTTAATGAATCGTCAAAATATTAAGTTGTTATTAGCATGCAAAAAAATTGGATATTATTTACTATTTGATTAATAAATCAATTTTTTATCCATAATTTTATAACATAAAAATTTGAAATTAAAAAATTTGATCAATGTTGTAGCAATTGATCTTTAATTATTATTATTTTTTTAATTTTGCAATCATAGAAGATATAATAAAACATGAAATCTAATGTTAATTTTTGAAAATTCACATCTAATGAAAAATATAGGAGGAGTTTGAAGAGCGTATCTCCAAACTAGTATGGAGAAAAACTTTTTCAAATTACCAATCAAATTACTTACTTTAAAATTGGATTTTTCTAACTATGTGCACAAAAAATCAAGTCAAAATTGGAAGTTTTTCTTCCAAAAAAAAGACTTTTTTGTTTCCTCTTAGTGATCTTTTCTCCTAGACACAATAAAAATTAGAGAAAAGCTTTGAATTTGGAACATTTGGTAATAGGCTGGCTAGAAAAGTGGGTGCATTTGCAATTGCTCCAAATGGCCCACAAGTTACCCATACATTTAGTTGGCACTCACAAAAAAATATATAAAAAAAGGTTTGAATGTGGGACATTGGACATTTGAACATGATGAAAAGTAAGACTTGGAACTTGGAGGTTACCACGCATGTACAGGAAATTGATTCAGTTTTAACTTTTATGTAAATTTCGCTTCACCTTGACTCTTTGCTCAGATTCGAATGGAAAATTAGTAGCTAATTTCCTCTCTGCAAAAAGACGTGTTTCAAAAGACCGAGGGTCTATTTGGTAACGTAACTCAAACAATAGTTTTCAGTGTTTAAATATCACAACACGTATTTCTAACCCAAATTTATTTTCACAAAACTTAATCAACTTTACTAGAAATCTCTTACCAAACTGGCCCTGATATTTAAATTTTTGGAACAACTATCAACAAGTAATCATGAATAAAAAAAAAATCATAAAAATTTAATGAATCTTCAAAATATTAAGTTGTTATTAGCATCGATTTTGAGCTCCGTTTCTGCATTTGAGGTCTCTAAATCTCATTTTTTGGTCATTTTCTTCATTATGGCTCAACAAAATGAACGAGATATCATACGTCCTATCACTATTATGTTGGATGGTCCTACTAGCTATCATGCGTGGTCTCAGAATATGACTGTCTTTCTCAAGGGTCGTAAACTGTGGAGATATGTGACTGGTTCAATTCCTAAGCCAGTACCAAACCCTAAGTCCAAAGCCACAGCTACTGAAGATGCATCCAAGACTGCTGTTACAGTGGATGATTATGAAGAACGCCTAGAGGAATGGGAGAGTATTCAGAGTAAGATCTTGTCTTGGTTTATCAATACCTCTATTCCCTCCATTCATAATCTTCTTCCTCGTCTTGAGACTGCTGAGGCTGCTTGGAAATTTCTAGCTGATCGCTATAATTGCACTAATGATTCAAGCTTGGAGTTCCACATTGAATCAAAGCTTTATCAAATGTGCCAAGAGACAGGTCAGTCTATTTCTGATTTTTATTCTCAGACTTCTACTATGTGGGAACAACTCTCTGCTGCAGATCCTCCACTGGTGTGTTCTAAGGACATTGAGCTTTTTGTCAAATATCGGGATCGCCGTAAATTTATGCACTTCATGATGGGTTTACGAGAGGATTTTGAGCCTACTAGGGCTTCTCTGCTTAGTCGGTCTCCTATTCCTTCTCTTGATGCTGCAGTTAAGGAGCTCATTTCTGAGGAGAATCGTCGGCCTACTTATCACATGTCATCATCTGATCATGTATTGGCTACGCCCTCTCCACAACTTCCCATTGTTGCATTCACTGCTCCTCCACGAATAAACTCCGGGCGTCCCACCTCTCAATCTTCCAAAGGTACTTACTGCAAGTTTTGCCGTGCCAAAGGCCATGACATCTCTGTTTGTCGCAAACTACAGAAATTTGTGCAAGAGCAGAATAAAGCTTCTCTTCCTCAGGCAGCTGCTGTATGTCCTTCAGATCCATCGGTTCCTACAGGTCCATCTTTGGCTTCCTCACTTACTACGGCTGATATTGAGGCAATTGTTCAACAGGTTTTATCCCGCACTTCCACTGCCCTTTCTGTCACCTCAGGTAAACAACCTTGGTTTTTTAATACTGCATGTTGTAACCATATGACTCCTGATGAATTCCAATTTTCTGATAAGGCACCCTTAGAACATCCAATCACCATTTACACTGCTGATGGAACTCCTATGCCTGTTAGTCATAAAGGAACAATCTCTTCTCCTTGTTTATCCCTTAGTGACACTTTTCATATTCCAAAGTTATCCCTCAATTTGCTTTCTGTTGGTCAACTTTGTGAATTAGGCGTAGATCTTCTATTTACTAATCATGGTGTGGATGTGCAGGATCCTCGGACGGGTCAAGTGCTTAGGACAGGCCGTAAGGTTGGTCGCATGTTTGAGGTTCATGACTTGAAGATTCCCTCACAAGTTGTTTCTGCAGCTGCTACCACTGCCACCTCCTCACCTGATCTATGGCATGCTCGTCTTGGTCATCCATCCTTATCTTGTCTTCAGTTGTTAGCTTCTCAAGGTCATTTAGGTTCAGTTCAGTTTCAAAAATTTGATTGTACTTCTTGTATAGATAAGTCAGTGTGCTTGAGATGAAGAAAAAAGAAAGAAAAAAAAAAGTAGTTGCAAAGAAACAAAGAAAAAAAAAAAAAAAAGAGTTACCCAGATGTGAAGAAGAAAGAAAAAGAAAGAAAGAAGAACCTGAAGAGTAGTTATGGTGGAGTGAGTGAAGAATGAAGAAAGAAAAAAAAAAAAAAAAAAAAAAAAAAAAAGAAAAGATGAAAGTGGGGGTAGGTGGGAAAGTGAGCGTACGTGGGAAGCTGAAGAAAAATTTTTTTTTTTTGGGCGTTACCTATAGCCGCATTTTTAAAACGCGGCTATAGGTCACCCTTTAAAAAAGTTTATATGGCTGGACCTATAGCTGCGTTTTTTGCGTTTTAAAACGCCTTATAGCTGCGTTTTTTACGTTTTAAAATGCAGCTAAAGGTTACCTATAGCCGTGTTTTTAAAAAACGCAGCTATAGGTCATCCTTAAAAAATTTTATTCGACTGGACCTATAGCCGCGTTTTTTTAAAAACACGGCTATAGCAAACCTTTAGCTGCGTTTTTTAAAAACGTGGCTATAGGTCACCCTTAAAAAAATTTGTTCGAATGGACCTAAAAAACGCAGCTATAGCAAACCTTTAGCTGCGTTTTAAGGTTAGCTATAGCTGCATTTTTTAAAAATGCGACTATAGGTCAACTTTAAAAAAATTTATTCAACTAGACCTATAGCCGCGTTTTTTGTAAACGCGGCTATAGCCCACATTTTTTGTATTGAGAAAAAGTACATAAATTATTCAAATTTTAGAAAAACAAGTTAGGCTCCAAACATATTTGCAAATATTTTACTTTTAACTCACTATATGGCAACTTAAAATACGTTTCAAGGATAGTTTTTGGGACAAGATTTTTTTAATAACTTATTAATTACTATATTACGGGTTGATAAAAAATTGATCCAAACATGTTAGGTGCGAAACTCTTTTATAGATATTAAGGAAATTTACAAAATTTGGAACGGCCATAGCCCCCACCCAATACCCATGTATAGCTCCACCTCTAGACTTGGCTGTTCTCACGTGGGAAAAGAGTTTTTTTCTAGGGCCACAAACAATCATTTACTATAGCTCTCTTCCGTAACAGACGGGTTAGTTGTCGGTTGTTACGGGTTGGTTGTCAGTTTCACGTATACATAACATTTGGAAAAATTTGTGGAAAAGTTGTATACTTTTTTTGTGGTTTCATTTTCCAAGTCAAGAGAAAGGGAAAGAAAAAGACCATGAACATATATTCCAAAAGAAAAAAGAACCCGGGGAAGGAAATTAAGCACCTGTTGTTTTTTGTTGTTGGAAAAGTTGCAATTCTATCAACTTTTTTTGATGGGAGGAATTCTATGTACTCTAAAGTTTGAACATTGAAAAAATTGTATTAAAGTTCTGGTTTTGGAGTTGATTTCGTACCGTACAGTCGGTACAGAAACACGGCTGTTTCGTGCCGCTCTAAATACCGGGAAGTACCAGGTTCTTCCGGCAATATCCGTGAAAAGCTCGGATTTTGGCCGAAACAAGTAAATCGGCTGGTACAAAATAAAAAATAAACAAATAAAAAGAAAGCCAGCTGAAAAATATACCAAATAGAGCACACCACCTTCGTCGGCGCCAAGTTTTCATTGTAGCCTCGGTATATCCGATCGTCGCCGCCAAGTTTTCAGTGTAGCCTCCGTATATCCGATCGTCCCCGCCGCCCCTTCTTCCTTTTCTTCGCTTTTGCTTTACCCAGACGTTTAACTCTCTTTTGCTTATGAAATTTTTTATAACTATGCCTCTGGTTTTTTTTTTTTTTTTTTTTAATTATTATTATTATTTTTATTTATTTATAGGACCGTGCCTTTGTTTTTTGATAAGTGATGCCTTTGTTTAATTCGTGTGCCTAACCCTTGTCTGACACCCATGTGAAGGGCTGATGGCTCAATTCATCTTGGTTCAAAATATTTTGAATACTACCACTGCCATGTGTCAAACACGCATTTAACTTTGGTATACTTTTTTATTATATATTACTAGTTAGTAACTTCGTGCATATGCATAGATACACTTTTTTTTTTTTTTTTTTTTACAATAATGCATGGATACACTTAAAGATATACAATAAGATGCATAATATAATTCACACACACTCACACACACACACACACACACATATATATATATATATATATGAGATGAGTTAGAGTTATACATTATCTAAACCATTAGATTTAAATAGATCTAACGGTAAAAAAAAATGCACTCATTAATGTTGATATTCTGATAAGGATCTCATTTATTATCCTTATTTATAACATTTCATGCCTATCTCTAATCCCAAAAATAGGTATATTTTTCTCTCTGCTCTCTTTTTCTCATCCACTACACGTTTCTCTCTCCTCCATTGCTCTTCCACCTCCATTTTCATAAGGTTCCACCTCCACAGCCACATAGAATCTGATGAATAAAGTTCTGCTTAAAATTGTAAGATTAAGTAGGGCATTAGGCATAGGTGTTGTGACAAGTTCTTTTTTCTATAATTGGATTTTGAACTTGTTTTCTTTTTCTGTCTTCAACCTTCACCGACCTTTGATCTTAAGGATCGCAAAAAACAAAGATAACCACCCCAAGCCAAAGTTAGGCTGGTCAAATGGGTTTTAAAAGTGATGAAACATCCTATATATGCATGAAATTAGAATATTAAATTCGTAACATGTATTCATCCAAATATCATCACACGCTTCATTAGTATTTTTTTATCAATATAATAGAGGAATAAGTGTTATCCAATATTTAGTCAATGTTTATAATTAACTATATCCAACTAAAAGTTTAAAAAAGATTGTGGTTCCTACCATCCTTAATTAATTATACAAGTCTTGATTTAGTTATCGGACACGTATATCATTTTTCATGTTTTCTTTTGGGAAAGATTTAAATCTCATCATCTTTTTCTATTAAATTGATAAATGATTCTACGTGGCTGTGGAGGTGGAACCTTATGAAAGTGGAGGTGGAAGAGCAATGGAGGAGAGAGAAACGTGTAGTGGATGAGAAAGAGAGAGCAGAGAGAAAAATATACCTATTTTTGGGATTAGAGATAGGTATGGAATGTTATAAATAAGGATAATAAATGATATCCTTATCAGAATATCAGCATTAACAAGTGCATTTTTTTGACCGTTGGATCTACTTAAATCCAATAGTTTAGAAAATGTGTAACTCTAAAGAGTTACACCAGGTGTAACTTGAACCTCTCTCTCTCTCTCTCTCTCTCTCTCTATATATATATATATATAATTTGAATGTTATTGATAGTCATTTTTATATTTTGTTAATTTTTTAAAAATTTTCGTAAGGATATTATTAGGTAAAAAATATAAATTTTTCATTTTTTTTTAAATTATTGTGAAGTACTTTTTTTTAGGATTCATTTATTTTAAACTTTTTGGTTTTTGTACTTAATAACTCATTTGGATGAATATTTATGATGCGGTCTCACATTTTATTCTAAAATTAAAAAATAAAACTTTTTAAGAATAAATAATTTAAGACACATGGTGCAAAATTGGAGCTCTAATTTAGAATTCTAATTTGAGTGTCTCTCAGTTTTACCTACTACTACTACTATTATTATTATTATTATTATTATTATTATTATTATAATATAGAGAGAGAGAGATGACTTATAAATTTGAATTTTTTTTAGTTATATGATTATATTTTTTATGGTTTAGTATATTGGACTTATCGTTTTCTACGCTAAATTAAATAATTTGGCACAAAAAATTAAAATTTTAGATTAGATGGGACACGTGGCGCAAAATTAAACTCTAATTGAAATTTAATTTTTACACTAAATTAACTCACTTAGCACAAAATTCTAAAATTTAGATTAGGTGAGACACATGGCGCAAAATTAGACTCTAATTGAATTTCAATTTGAAATTTAATTGGATTTTCTCTCTACTTTACCTATTATTATATATATATATATATAGATTAGTTATATGATTATGTTTTTTATGGTTTATTATATCGGATTCATAATTTTCTACACTAAATTAATTAATTTGGCACAAAAATTTAAAATGTTAGATTAGATGGAACACGTAGCGCAAAATTAAACTTTAATTGAAATTCAATTTTTACACTAAATTAACTCACTTAGCACAAAATTCTAAAATTTAGATTAGGTAAAACACTGACGCAAAATTATACTCTAATTGAATTTAAATTTAAAATATTATTAAATTTTCTCTATACTTTACCTATTATTATTATACTAGCCTTTAACCCACGCAATGCGCGGGGTATTCCTAACAAAGCAACTTCTATTATAGAGGCTTTTTTTTGGGGGGGGGGGGGGGTTGCTTTTCTTTTTTCTTTTTTCTTTTCTTTTTTTTAAGACAATACTTTCTATTCAATCCAATACAAGTCTGATGTGATTCTCCAAAAAAAAAAAGAAAAAAAAAGAAAAAAAAAGTCTAATGTGTTTTCTAGTTACATTACATTTTATTAAAATATCAAATTTTATTGATATTTTTTAATTATTTCTCTTTCTTCATACACAACAACTATCATCTACTTTCTTCCTTCATCCTCAGGATACATAAAGAAAAAAAAAAAAAACTAAATGTAAAATAAATAGTATTGGTGTGAATTTAAAGGATTGCTATAAATTTACACGGTCACTATATAGCAAACCTATAAATTTACCCGGTTATATATGGATTAATGTGGGTCATTTTGTGCAAAAATGTGTAAATTTTACACATTTTTCTATTATACACTCATTGATGTGAGTGCTCTAACAATGGAAAAAGAAATACCCTTTCTTTATCTCATATATAGGCTTCTTATAACCTTCCTTTTCCTCTATCTACAACATAAGCAGCACCACCTTTGCAAATAGTTGGATGTCCTGGTTATTGGCTTCTTAGCTTTAGGAGCATCATAATTATTGAATGATTTCTATCCCAACATAGCTAGCTCCTGGTATTCCATCCAAACCTTTCATATCAACCTGGAATGAAGGGCTTCTGTTATTAGTTTTTGCATAAGAAGATGAACAAAACTTTAATATTGAAAAGCACAAATTGACTGAAATTATAAAGAGATATTTGAGAGAGAGAGACATGGAGGTTAAGCATAGTACCATGTAACTGTATCTTTTTGGTTCTTTGATTTGGCAGGACCAAACTCCCAACTCTTTAAAATCACCATTTCTCATCAACAATAATTTTCTCAAAGAAAAAATGCAGTCATATTTGCAATTGACATATACATTCAGATTTACATAAATAAACCCACACTCATACTCAATTTAATAACCAACCCCCTGTTCTCCTCCAAACAAATCACACACAAATAGTGCTTCAAAGGAAATTAATGACCAAAGCCTTAATTATATTTTGCATCCAATTCAAAACCAAAGTCTTAATCATATGTTAGCAGCAAATTTGGAAATAAAATTTAAAACTTTAACAATAATATTTTGAAAGTTAAAATGGTGGCTTTAAGTTGTAAAACAGGGTGACACTGGTTTGACAGTGGTAAATTTCCTTAAATTTCTCTCTTTCTCTCTCTCTCAAGGAATTTTAATGATCTTGATTAAACCCTATAATCAACACAATAAGAAATAGAGAAAGCAGAAAGGTAAAGGAAACATTAACGAAAGACATTTCAGTTAAACATTAAAAAAAACCACAAAATAAATTAGAAAACAAATAGAAAGCCAAGGTTATATACGCCAAAGGAAAGCATCCAAAGGAGGAGCATAACCGCATCAAGTAACAGTATTTGAATAGGAAAAGCAATTGTGGGAAAACAATGAACTGGGAATTGCATAAACTACTAGCAGAAACAATATTTGAAGAAGGGAAAAAATTATGTTATGGCCTTGGGTATATATTGTTGAAGAAAATTCAAATAAGATATATGTAAAGAAACATCTAGAAGAAGTCCTATAAACGAATAGAAAAAAGAGCAAAATAACTCATATAAGAAATGTGTAAAAGAATAACTCATAAGCAGCATCCAGCAACGTAGATATGGTTGGTAGCATAGTATGCAAATTGTAAAATTAATCACATAACAGCCCTGAACCATTTAAATCCTAAAATCCAAAACAAAAACAAATAAACAAAAAAGAATATCTCTAACCCAAATACCTAAATTAATCAATCCAAACTAATATCCAAACATAAAGCATATTTAACACTCAATTAAAAAGAAAATTACCGGTGATGGTTCAAATAAAGTGGAAACTATACTTGGTAGTACTGTTTCTACTCAGACTTGGATTGCTTCCAAGGATTTGCCTTTTCACCTGCAAACCCAGAAAAGAAAAGTTAAGGAAAAACCCTTTAATTTTTTATTACACAGATTTGAAATAGAAATCAATCAATGACAAATGAAATTTACAATTGAATCCAAGAGAGAGTTAAATAAATAAACGCTGAGTGGAACGATTGGAAACTCTTCACCAGTAATACTCATTTAAGAAGCGTAAAAGAAATTCAAAAGATCAAAAATACTCTGCTCTCTGCGATTGAAAAATTACCCAAAACAATTTTAACTTGAAAATCCAAAACCAAACCAAACCAAAGCAACACAAATACCCTAACCATAAACCAAATCTAATCCAATAAACTTAATCAAAATCAAACCTAGCCCAAATGCCTAAATCGAACCTATAGTACCAAACACCCAAACATAAATCATAGTTACCACATAATTTTAAAAAGAATAAAGAAAACTTTACCAGTAACAGTTCCAGCTTCATGACGATGGTGGCTGCCCTAAGATTTATCTCTCTTTCAATCTCTGTTTTTCTTCTATGTTTAAATAGTGTAACATTCTTAACGGGTTCATTATCTCAACTGAAGGCTCTTTTCTTCCTTTTCTTCTTTAAAAATATGGCAGCCATTGGTGAGAGAGACACAAAGACCTAAACTGAAACCAATCCAAACAAATATAAAAAAACTTGATCATATTTAATGCACAAACTGAAAAGACCTAAATCGAAACCACTCCAAATAAAATATCAAATTATGATCATATTTAATGAACAAATTGAAAAATGAAGAGAGAAACATGCAGGTAGCGATTTTGACATGATGATGGTGGGAGGATTGTCATTATTGGGAAGTCTACCTAATACTGACTCTGTTCTCTGATTTTTTATTTATTTATTTATTTTTTAGTTTAGTAATCACTAATCAGGCAGTAATAAACGAAAAGGAAATTCATTTAAAAATAAATGCAATAGAAGATGGTTAATTGACAATTGCAACTCTTTATCGAGCCAACATGAGATCAAAACATGCATAAAAGGAAATAACAATAATACACAAAGAAACAATAATTATAGTAGTAATTACATGACAAATTGACAAATTCCAACTCTTTTTGCGCACCTTCTCACGATCTCTCACGTTTCTCTGTCTTTGCCCTCTCCAGACATAAATTATATTTGACGCCAAATATAAATCAACAAAAAAATAGAGACTATACATGTTGACGCAGAGGCTGGATTGAAGTAGTTGGATGACAGATTTCTCAAAAATATTTCTCCCTCCATGCCTTTCTCTTTAACGGACTGTCTCAGTTTGGGTTTTCAAATTGTTTTTTTTTTTTTGTCTTTTTTTTTTAATCTCTTATAACTGTGAAACTGTGTTAAGTAAATAGTTAATACCAAACCGGTGTAGTGTTTGGGTTTGAGTTTTTAGACGCGCGAAAAACTAACTTTTCTGAGTTTACTCTTTTAATATGTATACGTGTCAGAATTTTAAGCGTGCTTTTTTCCTAACGTGGCAGCACCTCCTTCTATTACCCGTGCTATGCACGGGGTACCCTTCTATTCAAAGAAACCATCTCTAGATAGATGCTAAGATTTGAAAATATTTGACCCAATACACTAACATATTCCATAAAGTTTCAATTCCTATGAAAATCAAATGCCTTTATCTAAAATCTGAAATTCCCAGGAAGAGAGAGAGAGAGGATAGATATAGTCAGTTTATGGTATATTAATAAATGTCCAATTCCATACAAACCAAGAAAAGAAGACATATTGGACTTCAACCAAAACGTTCTCTCCATTACACTAAGCAAGAAAAGAAATGATAAAAAACAGCTATTCACATGTATTTAATCATGACATATTTAGTAATCATGTGCCTTGTGTAGATGATTTAATGAATAATACGATTTAATAGATGTAGGTGGTCATCTAAATCACTATGTAATGTACTTGATTGGCAGAGATTCCTTCAAACAAATTTGGCAGAAAAGTTGTCCAAGAAATAAGGCAGCATATTCTAGCAAATACAGTTGCAAAAAGAGCACCAGAACAGATGAAAAGCTTTGCAGTTCTCCACTATTGAGAAACTGAAGCACCACTTCAAAACCAACAAAAGCTTTTTAATTTCTCAAAGCTTTTCTAATCAATCTAATGAATCACAAAGTCAAGCAAAAAACAAAAGTTAGCATCTTGTTATATTTTAATAATTTTCCTCACACTTTTAATAGCAATTGAAAGACTACAAATGTGTTAGTCCAACTCAAAGACAGCATAACTTCAAGTTCAATAATATGATGGTCATTTTATTACCAATAAAAAAAACCTACTCAGACAAATTCCAGTAAGGGAATTCCACAGTCAGCTAGAGTTTCAATCGTCCATCTAAAACATACATGGCAAGAAAAATACAAATTTTCTCCCATTTCCATTAAAAAATCAATACATAAAAACTAAAAAAAGAGGGTTAAAAAATTGAACGAATCTCACCTAGATTCTTTAGTTGGGATATGATTCCAATATCTTCGATCATCTATCCCAGTGATCGCTAACCCTTTTGAAGCAATGGACAAACAAACACCACCCATTCTTTTATGCAGCCAAACTCTCTGCATAAGCCAATTTTTCAACAAATCCGTCAGAAACAGATCCATATCAAGGAAATCATAAAATATGAATAATCCAAATAGGAAATAAGACAGAGAACCATATCAGGGAGGTACCAAAACTTTATCACAACAAAACCAAATAATTTTATTCCCCTCTCAATTAATTAAAATAAAATCTAAGATTTCTAAATTAAAATTTATTTTCTTTCCCTCATTTTCTCAAAACCTAATAAATGAAAACCCCATCACAGAGCCGTATTTATTTCCTAATAAACGAAAACCCCATCACAACCAATCAAAAACCATATCTAAAAACTCGAAACTTTTAATTTTCACACACTTTCTCAGCACCTAAACAAAAAACAAACACACACAGAGAGATAGAGAGAGCAAAACCTTAGTACAATCATCGAACACTTTCCGAAGAAGAACTTCATAATTCAAGGGCAACTTCAATTCCCAGAATCAGAGCCATGCAGTCCTCGGGTAAATCACCCAAATTGGGAGAAAAATAGAAGAGAAACAGATGTGAATTGTCAGAGAAGGATCTGCGAATGGTTTTATACAATTTGAAACGGTAATTGAATAGTAAAAAAAGGGGGAAAAAAAGCATGCCTACCGTCTGAATTGTCTGTTGTTGCAGAGAAGGAATGGGATAGCTTCTGAATCATCTGTTGTTGCAGAGAATGAACAAAGTTTTTAAGTTTTCATGTTTTTTTTTTTTTTTTTTTTTTTTTTTTTTGCGCTTCCTTTTGATTGTCTTTTTTCCTCTGTTTGTTGGTTTGAAACGGAACATGCAAGCAATAAGACACAGAACAGAGAGAATCCGAGAGAGAAGAATTGAACCCGCTATTCTGGCCTGTGTTTATATGGAGTTGCAGAGAAGAATCGGAAGTTAGAGTGAGTTTGAACTTTTGATTGAGAATATGGCGTTTGGGATTTTGGTTGAGAAGAATCGGAAGCAGAAAGAACTTTTTTTTTTTTCTTTTTTGATAAGTGGGTTTTTGTTTTTCTTCTATGGTGAGGCTACTAACCCTGCGAAATAGATCAAAAGGTGTTTTCCAAATCAAAACCCCCCCCCCCAAAAAAAAAAAAAAAAAAACACTATGAACGCAGATTTTAGAAAACAGGGAAAGGCATAGTGATATCAAAATAAATCGAAAATTTGAGAAAACAAACATTTTCATGGAGAACCCAAAAGACCGAAACAAAAAGGAATCAAAAACCAAAATCAAATCTAAACCTATCCAACGAAAAAACTCCATATAAAGTAATATTTCATACCCAAATCTAAAAAAATAGAGAAAAACGTACCGGAGCCGGTTCCGACAATCTGATAGTGGCAGATATATAGCCTAACGGTGTTGATGCAGTGATGCCCATAGATTTTTCTTTCTGTTTGCAGCGGTGCTCTAAGTATGGCGAGGGAACTCTCTCCTTCTCTCTCTGCATCTGCGTTTTTTTTTTTTTTTTAGTATTAGAACTCTTTCCTTCTCTCTGTATCTGCGTTTTTTTTTTTTTTATTGGAAGCTTTTAATTGAATTTTAATCGGTAATTTTTCTTTTTTATAGTGAGAGG
This sequence comes from Notholithocarpus densiflorus, assembly GCA_030021035.2. Classification (NCBI taxonomy): domain Eukaryota; kingdom Viridiplantae; phylum Streptophyta; class Magnoliopsida; order Fagales; family Fagaceae; genus Notholithocarpus; species Notholithocarpus densiflorus. The sequence continues at coordinate 438,855 of JARYZH020000234.1, read as the reverse complement.
CTTTTAACTAGTGTTGTAGGATTGCCAAACAATATAATGTATCGCTTTTTAAGTTAAACGTGTCTGAACTTTAGATAAGCAGTTATCCTATTTGTCAGCACCTCCTTAATTGCAGGAAAAGGTTTCTGCTATTATATATAGTATATGATATATATGTTATTATATTATCTTTGTATATTAATATGATTCTAAAAAGTTAATTACTCTTTCTTTCTTTTTTCTTTTTTAATGTTTTGAATTGTGTTTCGGTAGTTATTTCGGTTTGGTTATTGGAACTAATGTATATCTTGTACCGGGATGCAATTCGAAATGGTAATATCACCTGTTCCACCTCGAATTAATTCCTTTTGGGTCATTCCGGTCAATTTCGACTGAAATATAAATTTCAGCCGGTACTGGAGAGTGAACTGAGAGAGAGAGAATGAAAGAAATAGTTTAGAAAATGAAACTGGGATCACCTGCCTTTACTCTAGATGTGTTGTTGCATGCGTAAATTGAAGGAAAGAAAAAATAAAAATTGGTGCGAATTGCAAACTGGAAGTCGCAGTGAGGAAACTACTTTGGGAATGGGAAGTGAAGAAGAAAAAGGAGAAAAGGGAGCGAGAAAAAGATGTCGTGTAGATTTTTTTAAAGATTCTGTGGTGTTCACTGAACTTTGGAAATTGGAGCCTTGGGAAATAAAAAATAAAAAATAATAATAATGTTTCGTGGCCTATTGTTGGCGGGTGGGAGAGAAAGTATAAAACAGTAATAGTAATCAATTTAAAAAAATTAAATTAAATAGGTGCGAGTTTTTCAGTGGAATAGTAAACTACATTACTTGTCCACCATGAAGATTTTATAATTTTTTTAGATAAGGAAGGGGATGGAATAAAAAAAGAAAAAAAAAGGTTTTAAATTTATATTTGGTGAGTAATGCTATATTTATAAAATTTTTATAATAAATTCTACGCGTCAACTTCAAAACGGTACAAAGAAATTGACCAGTACTAAAATATATCATTCTAATAGATAAATTAAAATAGGTTTCGAAACAATATTCATAACATTGACTAGAACAGAATATTTTGGTACATGTACATACCAGTGTACCATTTCGAAATGTACCATAATATATATTTATATAATATATATAATAAAAATATAATTATATTGAAAGAAATAGCATAAAGTTTTATAAGTTAAGTAGAAAAAAAAATGTTGTTTTATTCATTAGGTTTTTGTGGGAAGGAATAAGAGACAAAATGTTGTATCTCTAGTTTAGTTTGTGTTGTATATATAGATATATACACGGTAGGTTATAATATATATATATATATATATATATATATAGATATATCAAAAGATGTCTATTGAAATGCTATAACCTTTCACCACCGTCTCGTGTAGGCGAGTTGGTACCCGGGCTGTATAGAGACCTATTACTCGGGGGTTCAAGCCCCCGCATTTACTTATATAAAAAAAAAAAAAATGCTATAACCTTTCAAATTAAAAAAAAAAAAAAAAAAAAGGTATCTATTAAAATGTCATAACCTTTCATATTTGATATATATTAAAGGTACCTATTGACCGAAAAGATTCCTATTGAACAAAACGTGTCTATTGACTGAAAATGTGCATATTAAATGAAAATGTCCTATTGAAGAGTCATAATCTTTTGGGTATAAATAGTGGTTTATAGTCATTTGGTAACTTCTTCTCTTACATCTTTCTTACAGACAAAAAACTTGTGGGTTTTCTCCAAAATTGATATTTATAGAACCCAATAAACACAGTTGTATCCTAGGAATAAATTTGTAGTAACCCTTGAGCAAGTCTTATGTGGGGGCAAATATTGTCTAAGGATAACATTCAATTGTACCTCGAAGTCAATCAAATTTTCTATTTGTCCACTGGATCATTTGGTTATTTCATTATATTACTTCTCTAAATTCCCAACAATTTGGGTAGTTCATTTTTTGTAAGTTGGTTTTTTCAGGTAGTTTATAACAAGTTATATTTTCCATTTTAACATTTTAGCAATTACATGTACTTTGAACATTGAAAAAAATATATTCAAACCAAGGAAGTCAATACCGTACCGATATTGTCTGTACCAGGGAAATATACCATATTAGCCATTAAATCGATACCGGTACTCCTTCAAAATTTACTGAAAAAAATACCGGGTTGTACCGGCCTATTTCGGTTGTACTGGCCTAAATCGGGCCGTACCGGCCAGTATTAGCGTTTCCGCTAGTACAATATAAATAATAAAATTGAAAAAAAATTAATTTTTTTTATTTAATCTAATATATTGGTTAATATACTTAAGCTAATATGTAAGCTTATAAAATATATAGATTTTAAAATTTATGTTGATAAACGTAAAAATTAATAAATTCATACTTACATAAATAATAGAAATATATATATATGTGTGTGTGTGTTGGAGGGGGGGGGGGGGAGAGTCCGAGGACCAAGGAGGCCCAACTAAGGATAGGTTCGCCCAATTGGGGCTAAGATAGAGTAAAGTAGATTTCAAGGACCACGCCTATCCGAGGAGAGCAAGAGAATCTGGACAACTATTGTTCCTTAAAGGCTCGAGGACCGGAGAGGAGCAGCGGCTAAAGTAGGGTTGGTGGGAGGAAGTTTCTTAAAAGGGATACCACCCACCTTCACATTGAATGCTCTGCACCAATCTCATCAGCTACATTAATGTGGAAATGACCTCTGAATAGTAACTTCACAACTAGCAACTTCATTTACCACCTCCAAAAGGGTCCTGATAGGACAAGTATTCTAAGAAATGCCCTGGAACGTACAACTGAAGGGCTGGGATGTAAAGGAGAGGACTATAAAAGGAAGGAGACCCTTTAGAAAAAGGGGATGGATAATTTCTAAGGGAAAAAGAAGCTAGTTAAGAAAAGACAAGATCAAATTGTAAAGAACCTGAACTAATCTTACATACAAGAGACTAATCCTTGGACTTCCCCGAGGAGGAGATTAATTGTAATTGTTGTTCCAGTTACACTTATTTGCTACATTGGACTCCTCGGTCTGTAACTTAACCATAATCTTATCTTGCAATTGATACATATTCCCACTCTCTAACAAATTCTGTTGTTTGGGTTGGATTTGAGGGACAAGGTACCATTATTCGAGGTGGGCTTAGACCCTTATTTTTAGAGTTCTTACAATATATATCTATATTTATTTATTTATTTATGTATAGAAATATATAAATAGCGGTAAACCTGAAACGGTACACTGGTAACAACCGATACTGAAATATTTCATTCCCCTAACTAAATTGAAATAGCCTCAAGTACGAAATTGACTCCCTTAATTCAAACTAGCACATCTAAATTTATGCATTAAGTATAGACTTAATGGAGCATAAAGTAGAATACAAAAAATGAGATGAAGCATTTGTAATCGTCCTAATTTTTGTCTAACTTTTTGGTGTTACTTTGTGCATGAGGACTTTGACTATTCAAGTGAAAAGACTTTTCCATTTTTTCAGTCAAGAAAAAGTAAAAAAAAAAAAAAAAAAAAAAAAAATTCCAAGAATGTAAATTCCAAGCACAATATATAGATAATACGGGGAAAGAAATTGAGGAGCACATTTTCTTTTTCTTTGGTGGAAAAGTTGCAATTTTATGCCCTTTGAACATTGAAAAAAAGTATTCAAACAAGCATGCCTAAATTCATGTGTCAAGTATAGTCCTGATATATTTTAAAGTAGAACACCAAAAGTGAGACAAATGATTTTTATTTGTCTTGATTTTTTTTTCTTCTAATTTTTTGGCCATTACTTTGACTCTACAGCTCAAACTAATCCCCCCTTAGTCCTTAAGCACTTCATACATAGGAACTTCGTGCGTAGGAATGTAAGTTCGAAGCACAATAAATAGAAAATACACCTAGGAAGGAAATTGAGGAGCACTTTTCTTTTTATTTGGTGGAAAAGTTTGTGATTCTATGCATGTTGAACACTGAAAAATGTATTCAAACAAGCATGTCTAAATTTACACATCAAGTATAGTCTTGATGGAGCATAAAGTGGAATAAAAAAAGTGAGACAAATGATTTGTATCGATCCTGATTTTTGTCTCTAATTTTTTGGTCGTTGCTTTGACTTTGCAGCTTGAACTAATCCCCCTAGGCCCTAACCCCTTGAACACTTTGTGCATGGAGAAGTACCATCCCACTTATAAGGGTGGACGATCATTAAAGTCTCTCAAATTTAATCATGTTATATATTTACTTAAGAAAATAATCCCATTTCTAAATTGAATAATGCTAGAGATACAAAATATTTTACAAACAAATTTACAAATTGCTGATGTGGTGAGTAATTATTGGTAAATGAAAAAATGATATTAATTGTGGGTCTAGATGAAAACCAATAAGAGGTTGGCCACATCAATATTTTGTAAAATTGTTGTAAAATAGTTTGTGGTTATAACATTACTCTTTTAAATAATTCATGATCATTGAAAACATGTATAACCAATCAATACTTGCAAAAGTTTAACATAATATGATTATTTTTCTTTCTTTTTATTTTTTTGGTGTAAATATGAAATATGATAATTATTGTAGTTATTAATAGACACCTATCATGATTGTGTTCATATATGGATAACATTAGGCATTTACTAGGATTATGTTTGTATATTCTACCTTTTAATAAAATGACGTAAAGGATTTTAATGAAAGATTTAATTATGGAAAAGAATTTAAATTCAATTAAAAAAATACATATGAGAGTAATGGCATTTAAAATTGTGAGTAGATTATAAATTTCATTTCAAAAAATTTATCCTCTTTTTTGATACATTGATAGTTGGGGGTGGTGGATTTGAACCCTAAGGTATGTTGGTAGATAGTAATACATAATGTAATGTAAAATAGTTATTCATATGATTTAGCTTTTCTGTAATTTGGTAATTATATTTATATTAAAGGGAATAGTCACTGCTTATGAATATCTATTGAATAATGCTAGATATACAATTTTTTTTTCTTATACATTCCTCCCTAAAAGGGTTGTAATAGCTATTTCTTATTAGGTGTAATAATTCCTAAAATTAATATATTTCCAAATAAATAAACTTTCCATAAGCACATAAAAATTATGAAAAAAAAGATCATATGAAAATAACTCATCTCTCTCTCTCTAATTTAAAAAATGATATTTTATAGGAAATATAATTGTATGAGTAAAATATTTCCTAAAATAGATATCTTTACTTTTATTGTAATGTTATAACTTACAACCAAACTTATGAATATGCTTAATTATTCCATTACAACATATTTTATTTCTAGTAATAAGATTACTATTCCTATCGCAATCCTCATTTAATGTACCGAACGTGCCCTAAATATCTTCATCGGAAACAGTGGGAGGTGCCAACTAGTGCAGTTACAAGGCTTTTGGCGATTATATATTATAGATTATGTGATTCAATTTTTTAATATAGAATATTAACATAATTTTTTATTTATCATAAACCTAATATTGTGTGTTTTAATTAGCTCAACATCAACAGTTGGTAAAATCTATTGTCATCTCATAAGAGACCTAAGTTTGAATCTTACTTGCACAAAAAATCAATTGGTTTTTGAGCCTAATGTAAAGATCAATAGTCATAAAATAGGCACAGAATAGGTTTCATAGGTTCAAATCTTATTGTCTCTATATATAAAAATAAAAAAAGTCCTATTGTCTCTATTGGAAACTTAATATGAAAGGAATTAATTAAATTATGAAAAATAAATTACATTCTATTCAATACAAAGAAAAAAAATAGTTGTTATACATTTCAAATCAAATCATTTATAAAATGTAACGATTTATTCTTTAAAATCCTACAAATTACCTATGATTGATTTTGTACTAAAGTTTTGTAGTATTTATTTTTCATTGTAAAAAAAAAAAAATCATTTTAAAGATCTTCTTCCTTTTTATTGTGAAAGATAGTGTTGGTATTATTCATTACTAAAAGTACTCACTTCGTTCTATCAAAAAAAAAAATACTCACTACATATGTGGGTGCAAGCACCTACGGCGAGCACCCAAAATGCTGCATTGGTCATGCTTTGCCTTTTGTTTGGGAGTACCCCTCGGTTGAGCGAACTGGGCAAAGGATGAAAATAGATTTGACACCTAGATTAGGTCTAGGAACTATATGTATAGTGCCCTTATATGAAGTACTAGTCTTACCAGAGCATGTATCTAGAGTTTAGGTATGAGGATGGGAAGGTGTTGTAGACACCGTATTTTGTACCCTTTATGACTTAGACCCCCGTTCCCCAATGATGCTCAAAATCTAAGGCCCAAGACTAGTTTAAAGCCCAATCATATATTGAATTGACTTGAGGAGTGTTAAAATGAAAAATATAACATTTTAAATGAGCAAAAATCTATGTTTGGAAATAAAATAATCAAAGTGGCCCTCGACCCACGTACATGGGCAGCAGCCTGCATGCGTGGGCCAAAGCATGTGTACGCAGGCACACTCCTGCGTACGTAGCTAGGGTTTCAGAGATATAAAAAAAACAAGTTTTCTAAAATAATGGCTGAGGTTTGGAATGAATCTCATATTGTCTGGTAGCAGTTCTAAACCCCATTTCTTCCACTATTTAAAGCCTTACATGGTATATTTTTAAAACGCACAGAAATCCCAGGGGAAAAATACAAGATTCACTAGAATATAGTGAATCAAAAGGGAGTTTTTCACAAAACACTCTCAAGTTAATTTTGTTTGATTGGGACCTTTTCTAGCCCCAATCCTTTTAGTTTAACGTTGCTAATTACTTTCTTATTGGTTTGTGAATAGATTTGACTGAAGGGAATGGTCAAAATCAAGCTTGAAGAGCTTTTCTTTGAGATATTGGTTCAAACTTTGCTTTTTCCTTTTCTTTTCTTTTTTATGCTTTTAATTCTTCTGTTTGTCTTGTTTTCTTGTTATAACATGTTTTGATATGCTTTTTAAGTCTAGGATTATGTTTTTATATGTTTAAAATGCATGTTAGGGTGTTAGATTTAGTGTTTTGAGCTTGGTTGTGCTTTTAGGGTTTTCTGGGCAAGAACTTGCGTACGCATAATCTTTTATACACACGCAGGCTTGATTATGCACATGCAGGCTTGTTCTTGCGTGCGCAGGCCATTGCCTAGAAACCCTAATTTTTATTGTGTTTATTTCGTTTCTACTTTCACATGTTTGTTTGTTTAGCTTCTTTTCCTATGCCTTTATGCTTTCAATGTCAATGTTTCACATGCTTAATTGTTTGTTTTGTCTCACATGTTAGAATTAGGTTTATTTTGTAATTTATTTGTTTCATTGCTATGATCATTCATTCATATGCCCATGCATGATGCCATAGGTGTTGAGTTGTTGCAAGGTGAGTAAAGATAAGTCATACATTCACATTCACATGCATATGTGTTGTTATGTTTTGTTTAATGAACATGTACATGTGTTATTGCGTTGCATTTTGTATTTAATTGATAAATGATCTACTTGCTGCCATGATTAAGTTGTTGCCTTATATATGATATGACAGGGTTTTCACATGTTAGATGAATGCTAGGGTTGTATATGTGTGGTTTGGTTTCTTATTCTTTATGGATGGATATGCATATGTTTTGGGATGATGATGTCATGTTATATGCTTAGATGTATGCTAGTGTGTGTGTGAGTTTAGGACATAAGTGTTGAACATGATTTTATCTAGGTTAAGACGTAAGACACAATGATGGGAGGCCAACCTTAGGGTTGGGTGGTCTTGGGTGCCTAACACCTTCCTAAGAACGTACCTAAACTCTGAACCCATATCTTTGGTAGTAAGATCAATGGTCCTTCTTCAAAAGGATGCTATATTCATGGTTCCTAGGCCATTGCAAAAACTAGGTGGCGACTCCTCCATTGTGTACACAGGTGTTAGACACCCAACCTCACCTGATCTATGGGTAAGCCTCTAGTAATTGTATTTCACATCCTAATTCCATCAAAGAGTCCTCTAATTTGCATCTACCAACCAACCTAGCATTCACCTATATGGCAGCATCTTTAAGAATCAATCATCAACAACATGTATCCCTTCAAACTTAAACATACATCTAAACATGACATCCACACATGTCCTAATATACATCTAGGCATGACATACCCTACCATTCATCTAGCATCTCATGCTTCATATAACTAAGGGTAGTAAACATATCACATGATAGTAACATCAACAAGGCAATAAGCATAACCACATACACAAAACATTTAATCTAGCACATTCAACCATTTAAGCATTGCATCCAAATCTTCAATTGTCAAGGAAACAAACCCTCATATTAAAAGATGCATATTCATACTCATATGCATGACTTACCCTCACTTTCCTCTTTGCTTCACATCATCTATACATCAATGCATGTTCATGTTGTTCATCAAAGCATATAAACCTTAATTATCAATCTAACAAATAAATCATGTAAAATATGTTATTCTATTGACTCTAAACTTAAACATATGAAATCTAAGTCAAGCAGACTCCAAATATGTATTTAATACAAAGCAAAGCAACAAGAACACCAAAACCCTAAAATATGGATTTCTAGGCAAGAACATGCATAGGAATACACGAAGTATGCGTACGCATGCATGAAGCATGCACGCACATCCCCGCCCAGAAACATAGTCTCAAAATAGCAAATAAAATGAAACAAAGATTAACATAACATGCTTTTAACCATGGAAGCAATAAAACCTAACTACAAAACATAGATATTAAGGCAGTAAACAAAAAATAAACAAACCAAATGAAAGAGACAAGGTTAGACCCTTACCTTAAACACAAGAACGCTTGAAGTTTTAATTTGACTATTCCTCTTAGTCAATCTATCAAAACAAAAACCAGAAGGTTAGTAAACATAAAACTCAAATGTCAAGACTAGAATAGGTCCAAACCAAGTAAACCTTAACTTAAGGATATTTTAGAATAAAAACTCCCTCTTTGATTCACTATTTTCTAGTGAATTCAGTGTGTTTTGGAAAAAGAGCCTTTGGGGCCTTTTATAGTGATGAGAGAGGGGTGCAAGGCTCTTTTCCAACTGATGTAGGATTAGCTTTGCACGATTTTTAAACTTTCTATACAAGTCATTTGAAACCCTACATGTGCCTGAATACACAAAAATGTGTGCGCATGCCTAAAGTATGCGTACACGTATTACTAACATGAACGGGCATACTAAAGGTTCCTATAGGGTTTTCTTTCACCAAAACATCCTAGTGATATTGTTATTGGAGAACAAGGACTCGAGTCATAAAGGGTACAAAATTAGGTATTTACAACATAGTTGCAATAAAAAGTAAATAAGTAAGCACAAATACAACCATTCTATGAATAAGTTAGTATGTTGTTGATATTCTAATTCTTATAAACCATTTTGGACAAAAAAAGAGCTGGCTGAAGGTAAGGATAAGAATTGGGATTCTACCATCAAGTGAGTTATGACTTAGGTGTGAGTTGGTTAAGTTGTGAGTCGGCCACAACATACATAAAAGAGATGCCTTCTTTTTTATCCACATGTGTAATTTGTAGGCAATACAAGTCATGGACTGGTTACATGGACTGGTCCACATGAGTTCCATACTTAACAACTTTGACCAACTGTCGACGCCCGACCTCAATCTGAACGGAGCGGCGGAAAACTGCTGCAGTCGTCCCGGGCCCTCGTTTGACCACCCACCGTTACGACAGCTCCCGCGCGTGGGGGGCCCGTTAAAGGGCCCTTCTCAATGATGGTGGTGTTGTTCGCGTGAAGCTTTTGGTGTTTTCTCTCTCTCGGTGGAGGAAGGTAGGTCTACCTTTGGTTTTATGGCAGGAATCTAGGCCAAATTTTAAGGGATTATCAAAGGTAAGTGGAGTCGCCACCAATCATTGGGTTTTTCTAAGGTGTGATTGGTCACCTGTTTCTAGTTGATTTTATTACCAATCCTAGGTTAAGAAAAATGGCATTTTTCCTAATCTAATGTGGATGGCAAAAAATCTTGATTCTTAGGTCCGGAAGTTTAGTTACGTGTGGGGAATGTGTTAGGCACCCCACAACGCTTGTCCAAGGACAGTCTTTTGTTTTGATAAAATCTTAATTTTTGAAGATTGGTAGTAAAAACATGATTTTGGCGTTGGCTTTCGGGGCTTTGCATGAACGGGAGCTTTGAGGTTTGGCTTTTGAATGGGTGTGGTCCCAACCTATGCTTTCCTAAGGCATTCGAGCAAAGTGCCATATTTCCACTGCGAAAATCTAGCGAGATGTCACCTTACTTTCGCAGCGGAAATTAGGCATCACTTGCCTTAGGTGACACGGACTGTGACAATCACATTGAAAGGGGGGCGAGTAGGTATATATATACATACATCATGCATAATGCAAGCACACAGAGTAGGAAAGTAAATGCCTACATCCCTAGAGCATGGCCCAAAATATAAGTGCAGGAAAATAAATAGGGGTCGCCATACTTTAGAGATGAGGACGAATGGTACATGGCATGATGCACCTAATACAACCCATCTAAGAGAGAAAGGGAGGAGGAAGGAAGGGGGTTTTAAAAGAGTACATAACCAAATAGGAGAGGCTAGACCCCTAAACTACTAAACATAGCTGCTTGGCCCAAATCTGCATGCTCAGATCCTCGCCCTTTTTTCTTGCACTTGGGAGACCGTGCCCTAGCTCCGTGCGTCCTCGCTTTATGTGTGTACATGCAAAGGCCAAAGACAAGAAACCAGCAGACAAGCAATGGAAGGAAAAGGTGCTAAGAGTGTATGAAAGAGGCATAAAGCAGATAAACATGATAGACATGGCAAGCATAGCATGTGGCAAGAGACAAGACAAGCAACAAGATAAACAGACAAACAAGCAAGCCAACAAGGCAAGAAAGCAAGCAAACAAACAAGCAAACAAACAAAAGATGGTGTCCGCGAGGGACAAATGCAGGTCTGGATCGGATGCCCATAGCTTCATTGTGTTGAAGCATGGACGACACACTAGCAAGCAAGACTCATGCATGGACATGTAAGCAAGTGTGTAAAGATGCACAAAAAGCCAACGGGTGGCACAAACATGGCAAGCATATCATCACATGGAGCAGAAAATGGGAAAGGTGCGCACGGAGCAACCCGGCATCCGGAGATGCCTCCCAAATGGTTACACCCAAACAAGGCCTCATGGGCGTCAGATGTAACCAAACAAGATCAAGCCCGCGAAGGGCGTTAAACATGGCAAAGCCTAGAACAAGAGGAGCTAACAAAAGCATAAAGCATAGAAGCAAGCAAACATAGACATGCAAAAACGGGAATGATCCAAACCCTTTGATGTGGGCCTTGGTGTATGGACGATGACAAAGGCCATAAGGTCTAGATCGGGTCTGAACCAATAGGCCAAAACACAAGAAAGAAAGACGAAGTGACAAAAGGGCTACAATAGCACATGGCATGACAAACATAGCTTAGGTCTAGGCACACGAACATGACACAGTGCGCACAAGCATATGGAAAATAGCATAAAGCATGTAGAGAGCATAGATCTAAGCACACAAGCATGCGAAAACACAGATCTAGATGCATAGGCATGGAAATATGCGTGTAGGCATGTAAATGTACATCTAAGCATGTGAATGTGAGCATAAAAGCATGGAAGAACCTAAACCCAAGCATACAAGCATGTGGAGACATAGATATAGGCATATAGGCATAAAAACACGCATGCAAGCTTATAGAAACTTAGCACATAGACATGATAGAACATGAATCAAAGCATATAGACATGTACGGATGTGGATCTAAGCATGAAACATGGCAAAATACGCATAAACACATAGATTCGAGCAAAGCGTAACCAACAACATCATATGAACATGTGAACATGTATAACCCTAGCATCAACCTAGAACAAAAGATGCATAAACATAGGAAAGCGTGGCATAAAACCCTAAGCATGTAGGTCTAAACATATAAGCATGTAAAAATGTAGATCAAAGCATGAAACATGGCATAAGGCATAGAAACAAAGAGATTTAAGCTAGAAACACAAATAAAGCATGAAACATGCTAAAAAAAAGCAATAAATCATGTTATTCAAGCAAAACTAGCAAGATAAATGCTAGAAAAAGATTTAGAAGGTTAGGGGTGTGGATGATAGCTAGAAAAGCTACATCCACACCCCTAAACCCCAAATCCAAAGTGTAGAACCAAGGAAAGGAAGATTGGGTATAAGAACAATACCTTGCGTTTTGGTGAAGAGAGAAAAATCAAGAAGTTTTGATGTGTTTTTTGGGTGTTTTTTGTGTGTTTTTTGTGTTTGGAAGAGATAAAAACGTGTAGAAAAATACCAGGCAGAGAGCAAAACTTAGAAAATGTGGTCCCTTCTAGGTCTGAGGGGTGCCTGGGGCTTTTTATAGCCCTGGTACGAACTTCAAGGCGGCGGCCCTTGTAGGGCCTACAGCCTCAAAAGGGCTCTGATTGGGTTGATCTTGACACCCCTAGAAACATTTTGACTTCCTGTTTCTGAAAAGGTATGGAACTTGAAAATCCAATGGTTGGATCAAAAGTTATGGCTCTCGGAAGTTAGTGGTGCATTAATCGGTGTGTCATCCCGATTTTCGTGATATCTCAGCCGTCCTAACTCCGATTTTGACCCATGAATAGTCATTGCAACGAGAATTTGATAATCTTCACAATGGCGTTGGTTTCAACCTGTTCTGATAGGCAGATCAAAATTAGAGTTTTTGGGCCCACCTAAGATCGACTTCGGGTCAAACTCGGTCATAATTGTTAAAAATCTCTGAGAATCTCAAGTTTGATGTAAGACTATGAAAAATGTTGTTTTGTGAGGATTTTGACCTCATTTGACCTTTGGTCAAACCTAGGGTTAACCAGGGTCATTTTAGCCAAAAGAGACACTTCGAGTGCTCTGGTGCCCAAACACGTTGTGCCACGTCATTCTGGATGTTCTTGCGGCCCCATGGGGAGAAAATGATATTTTTGGGTTTTTCGGGGTCTGGATGCAAATTGAGAGCGGACAAAATACGGTATCAACACCAACTTTAACCAAGGCTCAAGTAAGTACCCAAAATACATGCAATCCCCCAAAAATACATCCAAATATAAGTAGAATTACAAGTAAATTTGCTGCAAAATAAAGCCAACAAAACTTGGACTTTACAAAATATATCCAATTTAAATCTCCTTGTTAGAACGAAAACGGGGTCATTTTCGAATTATGTTTTGAATCTTGATCTTTGTTCTTGTGTTCTATTATATGTATGAATCTTGGTCGTCATCTCAATAACTGAATAGGGTGGGTTTTGTCAATGGTTATTTTGTGGGATAGCTTGAATGCTCTCTCTCTCTCTCTCTCTCTCTCTCTCTTAGTGTGTTGTGTGTCTGGTGCCAAGAAAGTGGTATAAAATTGAAGCATGGTTGGAGATTTTCTATGTATTGATATTTTCTCCTTGCTTCTTTTTCTGGTTCTTTTAATAAAGCATTGTCTGGTTCCCAAAAAAATAGAGAAAAATCAAAGTAATACTATAAACAATGAAGGAGTCAGGATTTCAATTTAGGGGGACAAAATTAAAAGGAAAATTAATTTAGAAAATATTAATTGATATTAACAACAAGATAAATAAACAATTATAAACTAATGTAATTGTCAAACAAAATATAATATAAATGCAAAATATAGTTCATTATGTTTTTTTCATACCTAGTTTAAGTTACTCAGTGTTTTTTTCCCTCTCTTCTCATTTTGAAACTACTGCATGCTTTCATTCCTAATAGTCTTGAATTCAACCTGTATGAAAATTTAAAAAACCTACTTCGATACGAGTTTGTTTAGAATTCACTTTGAACTTATTACTATGCTTATGTTTTTCCATAATCTCAATTAACTATGTATAAGTATATATTTCAAATGATTAAATATATATAAAATAACAATCAAAGTTAGAAATTAATCTAAATACATAGAGTTTATATATCTAATTTGATTCTTCAAAATAAATTGAGAAAATAAATCAATCTAAAAATATTAAGAATATAGCAATATACCTGTAAAATTGTATACATGTCTCACATCTCAATCTAATAGCCTTGATTACTTTAAAAAATATATGTAGAAGTCAAATTTTCTTTCCTTCTAAGTATTTAATTTCAATTTATAGCAAAAATCTAGAGTTGGAAACCTAAAACAAGTCTAGAAATGAAGAAGAAGAAAAAAAGTTAGGACAACTTTAGGGTTTTAAACTTTAGTCACATAAAAAAAACATTAAATAGAATTTATTATTATTATTATTAGTATCATCATCATTATTATTATAGGTAAAATATTGACTCAATAATGCACAGTGAGAAGGGGGTAAAAGGATAAAAAATGTATATCCAAGAAAAGAGGTGAAAACGTGTGGGAGTGGAACTATATAAAATATGGGTGTCAGGGTGTTTTTTTTTGTCTTTCTTTTGTTTAGTCAGAGTTTTCATTTATTGGTAAGTGAAAATATGATATTAGTGAAACGTTTAGATAAAAACCAATAAAAATTGACCACATCAATAATTTGTAATAAATATTGTGAAATAGATTGTAGCTGTAGAATTATTCATTCCTACACAAGTGATTTTTTTTTTTTTTTTTTTTTTTTTGTAAATTAGAGTCAGGGGGCAATACTCCCCCCCCCCCCTGCGCATTTGTCTACAAACAACACTAAGAAAATAAAAGAAAGAAATGGTAGTAATATTTTTTTTTTCTCTTGGTAATGTACAACATTTTTTAGATTTTCTCTATGTTTGTTGTAGTATTAGGTTGCCAAGAAAGTGAAAGAAAAGAACAAAATCTTGAGGCTTTTATTTGGGGAAAATTGAGTTTTTTTTTTTTTTTTTTAAATTTTCAAAATTCATCATTTTATACACACACATACACATTTTATGGAGATTCTGGCATTTTACCCCTTTTTTTAAAAAAATTTGGCAATATGCCCTTGTTTCCAAACTATATAGAGGCGTGCCCCTATTTCGATACTCGATTACCTTAAAATCGAGTTTCAATTAAATACTCGATTTGTAGAAAATCGAGTTATGCCCGATCAAACTTAAAAAAAAAAAAAAAAAATTGCATGGAACTCGAGTTTCATGCAAATTTTTTTTTTTTGTGTGATCGCCCCATACCAAGTTCAGGGAGCCCTATAGCGGCGTTTTTAAGCCCTGTAGTGACGTTTTAAAGCCCTATAGGGGCGTTTTCCTACAAATTTTTTTTATAAGTGTGATCGCTCCATACCAAGTTCAGGGAGCCCTATAGTGACGTTTTAAAGCCCTATAGTGGCGTTTTCCAGCAATTTTTTTTTTTTAAAGTGTGATCGCCCCATACCAAGTTCAGGGAGCCCTATAGTGGCGTTTTTAAGCCCTATAGTGACGTTTTAAAACCCTATAGTGGCGTTTTTAAACTCTATAGTGACGTTTTAAAGCCCTATAGTGGCGTTTTCCTGCAAATTTTTTTTTTTATAAATGTAATCATCCCATACCAGGTTCAGGGAACCCTATAGTGGCATTTTTAAGCCCTATAGTGGCGTTTTAAAGCCCTATAGTGGCGTTTTGGAACTCGAGCTCCCTAAACTTGAGTTCCATGCAATTATTTTTATTTATTTATTTATTTATTTATTTATAAGTTTGATTCGGTATAACTCGATTTTGATAAAATCGAGTTTCGAAACAGGGGCACACCCCTATATAGTTTGGAAATAGGGGCATATTGCCAAATTTTTTTAAAAAAGAGGTAAAATGCCAGAATCTCCCACATTTTACATGACTTTATTGCCATTAATTTTTTTTTTTTTTTATTAGCCACATGTGTGCTAACAATATAATCCGCCAAGCAACATAATAAGGGTGATCAACAGACTCAAGTTTTGGTATGGAACCATCAATGAAACCCAGTTTTGTTTTAGCATCCAAAGCAATAAGAACAGCTTTACTCCAGGTACTATAATTCTCTTCAGTGAGGTGTTGAACAACAAAAGAAACACTTGGATTGTCACTATTAGACAAGAAATAGGGACTGTAAGAGTTTTCCCATTGATGAATAGTTGGAACAGTTGGAATAGAGGTGCTTGATGTGCTATCACCCATATCCACCAACTTAGATTTTGACTAAACAATCAAGATTGTGTATTCTACAATCAAGATTCACAAACACTGAACTAGGATAACAAAAAACAAGCAACTGCAGTAATCCCAAGATTTCTTCAAGAATCAATAATGAATCCCATTGATAAATCAATATCTAAACAAAATTCAACTGCAGAAACCCTAAGATTTTACCATAGAATAGGATTAGAAGACAATCTCAAATCCAATCTCACAATCCCTAGGCTTTGAACTCAATTGCCAGAAATTGCAAATGAAATTCAAGAATGAAATAGGGAAGAGACAAAAACAGTGCAAGAATCAAGAATCAAGAGAAAAACAAAGAAGAAATTTTCTACTTGATCCAGAAGAACTAAGCACTGAAAGTAAAGAAACAAGTAAAAGATTGAACTGGTGAATTCAAAGAGTACCAGATGAAGCTTTCAACTAGTTCAGCTTTGATACCATGTTAGAATTCAAGCACATACGCCCTTAACAATGGTGGAACCCATGGAAACCAGAAAAATGAGAGAAAGAGGGAAAAGTTTGTATGTGAATGAATCTGTGTATTAAATAAAGTGAACTATGTTCCTTATATACAATGAGAATAGGTGGGTAAAGCTAACTGACTATTCACAATCTAACTAATTAACAATCTACCAATACAGAGCTAACACGTGTCCATTACTATCTAACTAATTACATCAAGGTTAAACTACTTGTCGCTCTAGAACTATCTATACAAAACGACTTGTAGCTTCTCTGAAGCCTCAAATGTCATCCTTTAACATGGACCAAAGCACGGGACACTCTTGGACTAGCTTATTGATTTCCATTATTTCCATCCTATATTACAAGTATTGTTCATAAAAAAAGACAATCTATATACCATTAACGTCACAATTTTATTTTCTTCATTTGATTGAATGATACAGATCAACTTTTGTTGCAGGTTTGACAACCTGTGTGGTCAGGCGGGGAAGGTTTTGCCCCGGATTTCCCACCAATTTTCATTTGGACAATATTTCCTCGCAGGATACTGTTTTTCTCTGCAAACATGACAAAGATATTGCATGAATATAAAACCTAACTGTGCATGAATATAAAACGTTTACAAAGATATTGCATGCAACCATGGGAAAATGAGGGACTTACTCCGTTACTCGCTCGTGGGACGACATTGTTGGGTTCGGCAACCACCATCGTGTACGTAGACGAGAGCAACAGAAAGATAATAAGCATCCAAATGATGATAACCCTGATGGAAGTCTTGGCATCCATTTTTGCTAGCTACAAGAGACACAAATAATTAACACATCATTACTTCTGTTATATATATAGTCTAAACAGGACAACACTGTCTATTCGATCCAAGTCAATTCAATGGAAGTCAAGCACGTTATTCTTCTTCTTTCTTCTTCTTGTTGAATTCTTTTTTTTTTTTTTTTTTTGCTTGAAGGAGTCACACGTCATTCTTATAAGATCTTTCTTAAACACCAACGGTACGGTAGAGTCAATATTTTTCTTCGAAGGACAAGGTTTGATAATAGAAAAACTGGTTTAGATTGGTTTTGAATAAATCATATATAAAGAAAATCAACTTTGGATTAATGGTTTGAGTGTGTCTAAACGTATCATCATTTTCAATTTTTTTTTTTAACACAATTACACAATATGCTTAAAAAGTTGATTAAATAGGAGCGCATAGATCAGGGTACACTGTTGCGAGAACCACAACCTAAGGGTGAAGGGTCTAACAGATACTGGTCCTCAAAATAGTTAACCGACAATGCCATTCTCCTTAAATTGAGGGTTTAAAAAATGTAGTTTCCAATTAATTTAATAAAAATGAAAATTAATAAAATTAGTTACAATTTAGAAAAATAAAAAATTACATGGAAAATTACTTAGTTTAAGAACTCCAAATATAGGCACCAATTGAAGCTAGGTTATCAAATGGGAAGATGTTGGACACATAATCCATCCAACTAAAAAATAAGTCTTTTAGAATTTAATGACCATATATTATGTTATGCATGTTTATACATTTCATCCATTCTTTTATTTTTTTGATGAACAAAATATGAGTAGAGGGGGCGACCTGAGTTGACGTCTTTCACTTGAGCGTAACCATACTGACACTCTACCCGCTGGGTCCAGGGTTGTAGGAGCAAGGGATCTGGACGAGTCATAACTATACACCCAGTTCCATTGAGGATGCTAGTAAGCATGAGCTGAGGGCATGAAGTTATTTCCCAAGCGCTTCCTATTGTGAGATTCGAATTTGGAACCTCCACCTCCCAAACTCTTAGGAGTGAACCCACAACCACTAAACCAACCACCCCGATAGTATCCATTCATGATTTCATGTCATCAACACATAATATGCATTTCATGCAAAGAATTACTGTCACCATATTTTCCATCTTCTTGCTAAACATTCATGCTCATATTTCATCATACTAAATTCTGGTCCTGTCATTTTTTAATCATATTTTAACCCAACAAGTCTTTATAGTCATACTTCAAAGCATGCTTAGTCATAATTAACCCATATCATTGAAATTTAGTATGTCAGTATATGGAAATTTAATAAACAATATATATATATATATATTTTGAGTAAATTTAAAAGATTAAAAAAAACAAAAACAAAGTTTTTAGATATTATCACAAGTGCAAGTTTTTTTTTTTTTTTTGGTTGAAACACAAGGGTAAGTTAATCTTATGAATAATATATTGATATTGCTTGTAACAACTCATATCCTCATATTGTTCCCATCTTGCCTCTCACGGTTTTGAAACGTGTCTTACCATTTTTTGTATATTATATGCATGGTCTTTCCATTTTCCTTCCCCAGACAATTTGGGACACCCAAATCACATTGCTGTTGACTTTCTAAATCTTTGAAATTTCTTAAGAAAGTCAAAAGTCTTATAGATTTACTGGCATATTTTGATATTCTTGATTGAAAACATCTACGATTCAAATCATCAAACTATCAAATTATTAAAATAAATAAATAAATAAAATAAAATAAAATTTCTTAAGAGGGAGTGTCGTTTTATAAAGATATATAGAAGTGGTGGAAAAAATTGCCAAATGCCCTTTTCAGGCAAAAAAAGCAGCATTATGCCCTCTTTCCCAAACTAATTAGGGAAATGCCCCTCTTTTGAAACTCGATTTTTTCAAAATCGAGTTAAGCTCTATAGTAGCGTTTTTAAGGAGCCTATAATGACGTTTTAAGGACATATAGTGGCGTTTTGTAACTCCAGCTCCATGAAATCGAGTTATAGGTAAAAAAAATGAAAAAAATTGCATGTAACTTGACTTCATGGAGCTCGAGTTACAAAACGCCACTAGGTTCTTAAAACGTCACTATAAGCTCCTTAAAACGCCACTATAGAGCTCCAATTTTTTTTTTTTTTTTTTTTTATAACTTGATTTTGAGAAAATCGAGTTTCAAAAGAAAGGTATTTTCCTAATTAGTTTGGGAAAAGAGGAAAAATGCTGTTTTTTTTGCCCAGAAAGGGCATTTGGCAATTTTCTCCTAGAAGTGGTGTTATTATTTCACAATACCTCAACGAAGGAAGATGTTATAAGGAGCAAAAAAGTATAATAATAATATACGTAAAAAATTGTAGTGTAGTGTCCCATTGCCATTGCCCAGGATATGTGCAATTTCATTGGTCTTTTTGCTTAAAATTTTCTGCTGTGGATAGGTGGTCTGTAACTGTAAGTCTTTTCAATGAAGTGTTTTATAGGCAAGGGGGAGTGAGGAACGTTCTTGTCTGCATTATCTCTAACTCTTTTGACTTGCTCCACTTTATATCATTTGAAATTATGTTCAGATGTCCAAGTGTTCATATTCATGTTTTTATCTAATTTTTCCAGAAAAAATTCAAGGTGATTTTGATAAGTCATTTGGAATAATTCAAAATGCACTAATTCCTCAAAGCAGGCATGGTTTTTGTGATGTTCTAGATTCAATTGGATGTTGACTAAATGTGTGTTGTATAGGGGTGTGATTAGTCCCATATCGAATATATGCTTGGTTCATTTGAGATTTATTAACAACTACAAAAAGTTTCAATTATGATTAATCCTTTTGAGATATGATGTAAATATTGCTAACTTTTTTCTTTGAGAAATGGTTCTCGGTTTTTTGATCCAACTGAGGTCGGACCGGTGGTCAAATTGCTGACATTATAAATATCAATTAATAATTTTATAGTTATTAAAATAAATACATAATAAATCATTATAATTAGAAATAGAATATCTAAAAATATATAATAAAAAAATTAATTGATCTTGATTTTTATACCCTAGTATCCAAAAATTAATAAAATATAAAGCAATGTATAAACAACCGAATTAACATTACAAAAATAATAATCATTTAATATCTTAATTTTTTTTATCATTTTCTAAAATATAATATATATTGATTTAATTGGACCCATCCAAACTCCAATAGTACTGATAGGCCATTCCTTTAGGAACCAGTTCTAATTTAAAATGATCCAAAATCCTATTAATTAACTACTGATTTTTTCTAACGAAAAAAGAAAAAGGAAAAAGAAAAGAGGAAGTGGATGCCAGCTTCCCTTGGACCAATAACCACGCTCAGTTTTTTACGTAAGATAGGGGAACACCTTGACTTGCAAAGAATATAAATATAAATATAAATATATATATATATATATTTATATTTATATTAATATGTTTTGTCTATCTTAAAAAAAAAAAAAAAAAAAAAAAAAAAAAAAAAAAACTTGAGTGTCAAACTTGAGAATTAATAACTTAGTTGTTGTGTCCTTAACACAATTCTAAAATTTAGCCCAAATATTAGCAAATATAGTCCAAACAACAACAAGATTTAGCTAAATAATAGCAAATGAGAAAAATATTCAACAAAATGCCCATTAAAAAATAAAATAAAAACTCTAATTATTCAAATTCGTACTCGTTTAACTCATTCCATAAAAATAATATTTAATTTCTTTTTTCTTAAAAAATAGTACTAAAGGAAATATTGTAGCCTTTTAAGTTTTTCTCGGTGGCTCAACTCCCAGTCACAACTAGTATCATCCATTGCTCTCTCTCCCCATTTTTCTCTTCTTAATATATCATTATTTCAAACTCTTTCACTTTGTTACTCTCATTTCAGCATTCTCTATTTTCATCACTTTATCTTTCATAAATACTTTTTGGTTTTTTCATTTTTTATAATAAAAGAAAATTATAAAACATCATGTAACTGTGTATTTTATTTGATAATATCAATATATTTAAGTTCTTTTTTATATTAAATTCTCCATAATTAAAATTTCTTAATGATTAATCTAAGAAAAATTCTGAAAGACGCCATTGCTCCGTGGTCCACAAACACACAAGTAAAGGTACACTAACCCCACGATATTATTTCGACATCGTCCTTGTTCTCAAATTTGAATTTCTTCCTTTTCTGATAAACGAGGTTCACAACGACATCGTTTGTTGCGCGCTGAGAGAGAAATAGTTCAATGCTTGCCTTTCATTTTTTTGGTGTGACCTACCGGCCAGGTTTTTTATGCCGCCAGCCCCACAAAAAGCTTGGACCCCACACCATCTCTCCACTCGTCACAGCGCATTTAGTCCTTCCTTTCAAATTTCCAAATCTCCTGACTCTCAAAAAAGAAAATTTTAAGAAAAAACAAAGAAGCTCACATGAACTATAATAGAAACCTCCAATATATATATATATATATATATATTGTCTATTTTTAGACCCCTTAAAACACAAATAGATTAACCTAGTTAATTAGCCAAGTGATTACTTAGTCAAATTATTAGATCTAGGTTAACACAAACATATAATCATATCAATGTAAAGTGCGGAATATAAAGAACACAAAGATATGATGACCCAGGAAACCAAACCGGTAAAAACCTGGGGAGGATTTAACCTAGTTATCTTCAAGGTAAACTTGAATCCACTATGAAAGAATCGAAGTTTTACAATAGCGACTTAGACCACTAACATCCTATTGCTACCCACTAGTAGAAAACTTATTGACACGACCACGTGTAAGCTCCGAGACCATGGACTCCTTCTTTCTTGGATTCTCTAGCAAGTACAAGCATTCCTGCTTGTGTATCTTTAAGCTTTTATTGCAGCAACTGAATGATCATCAAGCTCTCAACATAATCTCCTTCTTGATAATCCTGAGCATGTGTGAAGGCAACCGCCTCTCAGATCTCACATAAGATTCTCACACACAGCAAGCAGAGCAACCACAAAAACGTGGCTAGGGTTTCCCTTTTATACCTAGGGCAAAACATAAAACCCTACACGTCATATGGACTTAAGGCTGAGTTGGACATTCTGCAGAAAAAAATAATCTGCACGACTTTCGATCGATCGAGTCTAATTCTCGATTGATCAAGCCAGTCAGAATTGCACACTCAATTCTGCAATTAACTCGATTCCAACTTTATATAAAAGACCTATACTTTGAGCAAGTCTAAAAAAGACTAACATCTGTTTTTATCATAGTTTGCCAACAATACAAATTAGAGTTCTAATACATTAGTTCCTAAATACTTAGAACCTAACAAACTTCCCCTTTGGCAATTCGTGACAAAACATAAACACAATGCTCAAAGTTACAAGTAAAAGCCCTTTACAAAAAATAATGGCCATTACAAAATAAATTCAACCTAACTACTATCCATCAGTTGCAAGTGTAGACAGTAGTACGACTGAATCAACCTGTATATTTCCTGAAATACTCAACAAACACATAAACGCATGTGTGGAAAATACAAGTAAAAATAAAAATAAATTCTTGACTTCACACAACACAAAACAAAGACATATATTATGAATAACTCATAAATATAAATCAATGAGCAATTTAACAAGAAACATAGATACCAATGTATCTCCCCTTAACATGAATAGCCCAAAAACAATACATCAAGAGCTAAAAAGGATACATACACAGTGAAGCACCTAGATACAATCTAAACTCCACAAGCTCCACAAGATACAAAAATCTCCCCTTAACAACAAAAAACCCTCTACAAATGTCCAAATGTACTCCCCATTTTTGTGACGGAATGCCAAAGGGCAATCAGAATCCATCATCAAAAGGAGGTGGCGGAGAGGATCGTCTAGAATGCTCCAGATTTGCTCGCAAAGCACGGATCTCGTCAAGCAAGTCCACCAAAAGCTGACCATGAGCCGCCTGAACGGTCACGACAGTCTCCAACGTACGACGAATGTCAAAGTCATCCGAAGTAGATGGTGGAGGAATAGCAGCAACAGGATCAACAAACGCCTCAGCCGAAGTATCACCTGTAGAAGTAGGAGGAGGTGCGGTACCAGAAGGCACATCCTTAGGATGTTTAGAGCCAGCCCTCATATGAGCAGCCCTCTGCCGAAGAAAAGAGACACCTATGGGAGCAACTATGTGTACGGGCTCAGAAGCGGGAAAGTCATCTAAGCCTAAAAACAACAAAATCCTATGAATGAAATGATGGAAATATGCATGTACGCAGCGGAAAATTAACGGATCTACTTTATTTGCAATTGATAACATGCACTATGTAAATTTTAAAATACAAGAACAAGAGAGTGTACCTTGGTGTGGTGAATTTCAAAACAAAGATTGTAAGCACTTGGGAATACTTTTAATCTTTACTCCAATTCCACTAACGCCCAAGATGTGTGGTCTCTCAATCAGTTATATGAAATGTTCAAGAGAGAATTCAAAAGTGTCCAACACTCACATACACCATTTCATGTAAGTTGTTCATTTCAAAAATTTGTATGTTTCTCTCTTAATAACTGATTATCTAATTGGACTAGCCTTTTAGGCCTTTCCAATTGGGCTCTAGTATGTGGCTTGGAGTGGGACTAAAAGGGACCAATAAGGCACTAACTCCAATGGGCCTTGGGCTTTTCTGTCAACTCTTGACAAGTCCAAAGTTATCATTAACTATATTTAATACCACTTTATAAATATAGTTGCACTCTAGGCCTTATCTATAAATTATATCCCAAGACTTTATTATACATGTAACCCCTTCATAAAATATTCATAGTAATACAAAGTCATAAATGTAGACTACCACTTTGTAAATTACTACATCTTAATCCTTGAGTACCCGGTTTAATCCTTTTAAATTATTCACCATATATTTATGAAATCCAATTTCATAAATATATACTTTAGTAATTTCTTACTAAAGTGGTTAGGCCTAACTCTCTGAATAACTGAACTCATTAAACTTATCTCAAGGGAATATTTTATATCTCCGTTAAGAGACTATGAATTTCATCTTAAGAATATATGTTCCATCAACACTAAATGTGGCTGCCCAACATACTGAGGT
The DNA here is from genome assembly GCA_030021035.2 of Notholithocarpus densiflorus. Lineage (NCBI taxonomy): Eukaryota > Viridiplantae > Streptophyta > Magnoliopsida > Fagales > Fagaceae > Notholithocarpus > Notholithocarpus densiflorus. Next base: position 414,311 of record JARYZH020000234.1, on the reverse strand, counting down.
TTTGATTGTTATTTTAGATCTCACTCCTAATATATCAAAGCAACCTACACCTCATGATCAGGTCCATTATTCTCTCAGGATTAAGAGTTCATGCAAATATAAGTCGTGAGATTTATTATTCATTTGACAGTCGTTAGGAGAATAATAAATCTCACAGTGGTCCAGTTCAATATGTCTTAACTCTTAAAACATATCAACATATCAACTAGAAGTTTCCACTTCCATTATCAAGACAAATCATCGTAATTGATATGTTATAGTCTTTGCAGATGAAATGCCCAATTTCATCACCGACTACGAACTATAATTCTGAGTTTACAAAGAACTTGTGATTTATATCTTCTGTGACTTTTCACATAAATCACATACTATGCATCTCATGGACTATATGATAATGTTCGAATATTCATGTTACCATTATTTCAGATAATAATAAAACAACTTTATTAAACACAATATTAAGTCATACATAATGTCATACTTAATATTATACATAGCATCATACAATAGGATTTAAAGGCATTAATCCTAACATGAAAATAGGATGAAAAAGAGCATGAGCAGTAAAAGAACTCCTATTCTAGGGTTCTTGCTCAAATTCTTTTGAGAGAATTGTCCTGCTAGGATGACATACCACCCAAAAGAAGGAAGGATGAGTTGGAACCACTAGGTGCATGCCATGAGGGATAGTAAGAGAGAAAACCCACCATGTGGTGGATACAAATGCAACGGTGAACAAGCAAACAAAACAGTCTTCTTTGTCTGGTAATGGGGAATGGCACAGCCAACACAGGTAAGTGGTGGTGGCTAGGCAGTTGACAAACCAATGGGTGGTCGGGAAGGACACCATAATCCAGACAAAAGTAGTTAAGGACTAAAATGGTAAAAACCCAGTCACAGCAGGCAGTATATAAAGGTCCCTCACCATGCACAATAGGGGGATCGCAACAGTAGTAACCACTAAGAGAGAATTATAGCACCACCATCACACTACACAAGTAAGCACTAAGAAATAACGAAAAGAGTGGGGAAAGAATTAAAGTAACAAAAACAGAGAAAAAAGAAGCAAAGGATTAGGAAGAGAAATAAAGAGTGTGGAATGGCAGGCATGCACCAATAGGCTAATCCCTTCTCTCCCTCTAAAAGCCTATCCTCTGTTAAGGATTAAGGATTTTTCTGGGCATAAGCCATTTAGGCCCGTTCTTTCAAAGTGGGTAATTTCTATAGTAGGATTTTCCTGAGAGGTTATTCACATTGAGGGGGTGGTTCTCTCTGATGTGCATGAAATATATACAATAAAGTACTCACATATTTATATATTTAGCCTTACTTTTATGTTATTTTGTGACTGGCTGTATAATATCTTTGTGTTGCAGGTAACAAGGGCTTTACATGCAAAGTGGGGCTAGGCCAATTAAATTAAGCCAATTTACATCCAGCCAGGTGTGAATTCAAGAGAAGACCAAAAAAGTAAAGGATAAGAAGTGAGACTTACTATTCAATCTGACAAGGTAAAAGTGCCAAGAAAATATTTAATTATGAGGTAGTGAAGTCAACATGTGAAGCAAAAAGAAAGAAATAAAAGGCAGGGATTAAGAATAAAGAGAAGCGGCCTGAAGTCATGTCACACGTGAAGGAGCAAGGAAAAGAAAAAAAAAAACAGAAGAAGAAATAATTGATAGAAGGCTTGTTTTCGTGGACCCATATGTGGGCTTGGGCTTTCGTCTTACTCCACCGGACCACAAATAAGAGAGGCTCTAGGTCACTGTGGGTTTTCCTGGAGGCTTTAGGTCGGCTGTATGTGGGCAAGTATATAAAGGGAGCAAAACAGAAAAGTAAGGGGCGGCTAGGACTGGAGCGCAGGCAGCAACACGTAGTTTCTTTTATGGCTTTTCTCTAGCACTGTGACTATTTCTTTCTCTATTTTATTTGTCTAACTAAATGTTTAGTATTTTGTTTTTATGTTTTCTTTCCAATTACCATGAGTAGCTAAATTTATAATTAGGGTTGAGGATGAAATCTTGTTAAGGATTATCAGTAATATTTATGTGATTTGATTTTTCCCACAATAGTTGTTCTTTAATGATTTAAATTGTTCTTGCTTCATATCAATTGACTAAGATGAGATTCTAGATATGAGTTCAATCATGTTTTTCTCATGATTTAGGATTTGTCTTAATTAATTGAATGCTTGGGTTATTAATTCTTGATTATAAAATTGGATATCGTTTGTGATTTGTCTGTCAATGGATACAATTTATGATTTGATTCTTAGAATTGGATATATCTTGTGATTTGTTTGGCTACGGATACAATTGATGATTTGGTTTTATACTTAAGAAGCGAAGAAGAACATGCTTTAGATTTTTAAACATAAGTTTTAATGATGATATTTTTCATAATAGCAAGATTGATTTCTAGATTATCATGCAGTGGTTGGGAAAAATTAATGATCATAAATATATGCTGATATGACTTACAAGGCGGATTCCAAAACCTTAATTCTTTTCCCTTGATTGTTTACATCTTTTTATTGCTTTATATCTTTTGTTTAGTTTAACCATTTTCTTAATTTTATTATTTGTTTAGTATATTTAATTGCAAACAACCAATTTTTATTAAACTAGATTAGGATTAATTTGGTTAAGGTTTAATTAATTTTCCTAGGTTCATTCAAGTCCCTGTGGGTTCGACCTCGTTCTTGTCAAACTATACTTCGGTACAGTTTGTACACTTGCGAGTATTTTAAAATTTCACAACAAGTTTTTGGCGCCGTTGCTGGGGACTTGGTTAGGAAAATAAATTAGGTCTTAATTGAATTTTTCCTTCTACTAGTTGTAGTTAAAATTTATTTTTTTAAATAGAAAAAAAAAACAAAAAAAAATATTTATTTCTTTGTGCTTGGTGTATGAGAACTTGGATACGTGATAAAGAAATTCATCTTGTTAGTTTTGATTATTCATCCACAATGGAAGAAACAGGAGATGATTCAAAAACTCTTACGAAGTTGTTCTCACCCATAACCACCAACCCTCCATCTTGCATAGTATTGCCTACAACCACTACTGCACATTTTGAGTTGAAGCCACAGATAATCCACCTTCTTCCTACTTTTTATGGATTGGATAGAGAAGACCCTTATATGCATGTGAAGGATTTTCTTAAGATTTGTGCTACTTGTAAGTTCCAGAATTTCACTGATGACTCTGTTCGCTTGCGTTTATTCCCTTTTTCCTTGAAGGATAAGGCTTTATGGGTTAATTCTTTGTCACCTGGATCTATCACTTCATGGGAACTGTTGGTCACAAAATTCCTCTCTAAATTTTTCCCAATGGCCAAGACCAATGCGTTGAGGAGAGAAATTGCAGATTTTTATCAGGATGAACAAGAGAAATTTTATGAGAGTTGGGAGAGATTTAAGGACTTGATCTTAAAGTGTCCTCATCATGGTTTTGAAACATGGAGACTAGTACAATATTTTTATAATGGTTTGACTCAGATAAATCGTAACATGATTGAGTCCATGAATGGTGGTGGATTTTTGAGTCTTGTAGATGATGAGGCATACAAATTTCTTGAGAATTTTTCTGAAAGTTCACAACAATGGGATTTTTCCAACCGTAAAGAGAGATCTGCCCCTGCAATTAAGAAAGGAGGATTGTATGAAGTTAGTGAAGATTTAGATATAAAAGCTAGGTTGGACAATCTCACTCGTAAGGTTGAGGCTTTAGCTTTAGGTAGAGGGATGAATTCTGTCAATCAAGTTCAAAGTGAAACATGCTCTATTTGTGCAAGTCCTATGCATACAACACAATTGTGTCCTTCCACAGCTGGGTACCCTGATTTTTATACTGAGCAAGCAAATGCACTGAATAATTATGGAAAACCATTTGCTAGTCCATTTTCAGAGGCATACAATCCAAATTGGAGGAACCATCCTAATTTCTCATGGAGGCAAAATCAGCCTCCCACAAATGTAGGTGGACAACAAGTGCATCAACAAAGTCAATTTCGTCCGCCTACTCAAGCATATCCTCCCATTCCTCAATCAACACCTCAGTTTGTAGCACCACCAAGACAACAACCATCTTTGGAGGAGTCTCTCAAAACTTTCATGCAATCAACTAGCCAAGCCATTCAAGAGATGAAAAGTTCCACCCATTTGAATACTCAAGCTATTTCAAAGTTGAAAAATCAAGTTGGCCAGTTAGTAACACAAGTTGGAGAGAGGGAAAAAGGAAAGTTTCCTAGTCAACCTATACCTAACCCAAAAGGACAGTATGCCATCAATGGTTCTTCTAGTTCTACTCATGGACAAGAACATGTTCAGTCTATTACTACCCTTAGGTTTGGTAAGCAAGTTGATAATCAAGTGAAAATGCCAGAAGTGGAGGATGATGAAAATATTGTGTTAAAGGAAAAAGGAACTCATAGTTCACATGATGATCATGGAGAAAAGAAAGACAACCCACCCGCCACTCTAATTCAGGATCTTAGTTCCCCCTTTGATAAGAGGTTTGTTCATAAAGCTCCATTTCCTCAAAGGTTAATCAGTCCTCAGAAAAGTGCACAATTTGGAGATATTTTAGAGGTTTTTAAGCAAGTGCAAATAAACATTCCATTTCTTGATGCAATTCAGCAAGTTCCTGCTTACGCCAAGTTTCTAAAAGATCTTGTGACAATGAAGAGAAAGACAAATGTCCCTAAAAAGGCATTTTTGACCAAGCAAGTCAGTTCAATCATTCAAAATAAACATCCAGTGAAATGTAAGGACCCATGATCCCCTACAATTTCATGCAAGATTGGGGATCATCTCATTGAGCGAGCTTTGCTAGATTTGGAGGCAAGTGTGAACTTATTGCCATATTCAGTATACTTACAGCTAGGTTTGGGGGAGTTAAAACCCACAACCATGACACTTCAGTTAGCTGACAGATCTGTGAAAATTCCTAGAGGTATTGTTGAGGATGTGTTGATTAAGGTGGATGCATTCTATTTTCCTGTTGATTTTGTTGTGTTAGGCACTAAGCCTGCTCTAAATGCCAGTACACAAATCCATATCATTTTGGGTCACCCTTTCTTAGCCACATCCAATGCTTTGATCAATTGTCGGAGTGGTGTAATGAAGATTTCTTTTGGGAATATGACCGTTGAGCTTAATATCTTCCATATAAGTAAACAAGTGCTAGACAGTGAGGATATCTGTGAGGTTGACATGATTGAGAGTCTAGTCCATGATACTTTCCTACAATCGAGTTATGAGGATCCTCTAGAGGCTTGCTTAAATCATTTTGGTTGCAATTTTGATATTGAACACTCAATTGAAGAGGTCAATGCATTGTTAGATTTTGTTTCTCTCTTAAGTACTAATAGTTGGCAACCAAAAGTGATCCCTCTTCCACTTTCTTCATCCCCACCTTCATCTGCTGTGGAACCACCAAAGTTGAAGTTGAAACCATTACCTGACACACTTAAGTATACCTTTTTAGGTTCTTCTGAGACCTTACCCGTCATTATAGCTTCAGATTTGGATGACCTTAGGGAACGCCAATTGATAAGTGTACTTCAAGAGCATAAGGAAGCTATAGGTTGGTCAATTGTTGATATCAAAGGTATTAGTCCATCTGTGGTTATGCATAGAATTCACTTGGAAGAGAATGCTAAAACTTCACGTGAACCGCAGAGACGTCTAAACCCTATTATGCAAGAGGTAGTGAGAGCTAAAGTTTTGAAGCTTTTGGATATGGGTATTATTTACCCAATTTCTAATAGTAATTGGGTGAGTCCAGTTCAATTTGTACCAAAGAAATCTGGCACAACAGTTGTTAAGAATGAGGATGGTCAGTTAGTCCAAACTCGTGTGCAAACAGGATGGAGAGTATGCATTGATTACCGTAATTTGAATGCCATGACAAGAAAAGATCATTTTCCTCTTCCTTTTATAGACCAAATGTTGGAAAGGTTAGCTGGCCATGCTTATTATTGTTTTCTTGATGGATATTCTAGATATAATCAAATTCCCATTGCACCAGAAGATTAAGAAAAGACTACCTTCACATGCCCCTTTGGGACATTTGCCTATCGTCGCATGCCATTTGGTTTATGTAATGCTCCTGGTACATTTCAAAGGTGCATGATTAGTATTTTTTCTGATATGGTGGGACGATTTTTGGAGGTATTTATGGATGACTTTTCAGTATTTTGGTCCACTTTTGAAGAATGTTTGCACCACCTATCCTTAGTGTTAGTGCGGTGTAAGGAGAAGAATCTTGTTCTTAATTGGGAGAAATGTCATTTTATGGTGAGAAAGGGAATTGTTCTTGGGCATGTCATATCAGAAAGTGGTATTGAGGTTGATAAGGCCAAAATAGATTTGATTTCTAATCTTCCACCTCCTCAATCTGTTAAGGAAATTAGATCATTTTTGGGTTCTGCAGGATTCTATCGAAGATTCATCAAGGATTTTAGTAAAATCTCAAGGCCCTTATGCAACTTGCTTGCCAAAGATGCCCCATATGTGTTTGATGATGAGTGCCTCTATGCATTTAAGAGACTAAAAACTGAGTTGACTTCTGCACCTATCATTCAACCACCTGATTGGAAAAGTGCCTTTTGAGATTATGTGTGATGCCTCTGATTATGCAATTGGTGTTGTTTTAGGACAGCGGGTTGGAAAGGTTCCCCGCGTGATTTATTATGCTAGCAAGACTCTAAATGATGCTTAGATGAACTACTCTACAACAGAAAAGGAGTTGTTAGCAATTGTTTTTTCCTTGGATAAATTTAGGTCCTATTTGTTGGGGTCTAAGGTCTTAATTTATTCGGATCATGCTGCACTGAAATATCTTTTCTCCAAAAAAGATGTTAAAGCTCGACTTATCTGATGGATTTTATTGTTACAAGAATTTGATCTTGATATTTGGGACAAGAAGGGAACCGAAAATGTAGTAGTTGACCATTTGTCTAGATTAATTGTTGAGCACACTGATGAAAATTTACCAATTCTTGAATCTTTCCCTGATGAACAGTTGTTGCATGTATCCCAGAGACCTTGGTATGCTGATATTGCAAACTATCTTGTCACTAATCAAATGCCTTCACATAGGACTAAACAAGATAGGTCTAAATTTCTGGCTGAGGTTAAGTATTTCTTTTGGGATGATCCATACTTGTTTAAGTATTGTTCTGATCAAATAATTAGGAGATGCATATTTGAGAGTGACCAATAAAATGTTATATCCTTCTATCATGATCATGCTTGTGGGGGCCACTTTAGTTCAAGAAAGATTGCTGCCAAGATTTTGCAATGTGGATTTTATTGGCCTTTCATTTTTCGTGATTCCCATGCATATTGTTCAGCCTGTGAGAGATGCCAAAAGTTGGGGAGTACTGGAAAAAGAAATATGATGCCATTGAACCCTATTTTGATTGTTGAGGTATTTGATGTTTGGGGTATTGATTTCATGGGTCCTTTTCCTAATTCTTTTGGTAACTTATACATCCTTGTTGCTGTTGATTATGTTTCTAAGTGGGTTGAGGCCATTGCATGTAGAACTAATGATCACAAGGTTGTAGTCAAGTTTTTGAGAGAGAATGCGTTTGCACGGTTTGGTACACCACGTGCCATTATTAGTGATGGAGGAAAGCACTTTTGCAATAGAGTTTTTGAGCAACTAATGAAGAAATATGGCATCACTCATAAGGTTGCAACACCTTATCAACCACAGACAAGTGGTCAAGTAGAGATATCTAATAGAGAAATCAAGAGAATATTGGAGAAAACAGTTAACCCTACTCGGAAATATTGGTCTTTAAGACTCAATGATGCATTGTGGGCATACTGTACAGCATTTAAGACTCCCATTGGAATGTCTCCCTATCGAATTGTGTATGGCAAGGCTTGTCACCTCCTTGTTGAGTTAGAGCATAGAGCTTATTGGGCTATTAAGCGGTTGAATTTTGATCTTGACAAAGCAGGTGCTAAAAGGAAACTCCAAATCAATGAGTTGGAGGAAATTCGCAATGATGCATACAATTGTGCCAAATCATATAAGGATCGAATGAAAAGGGTTCATGATAAAAGCATCTTGAGAAAATCATTTGAACCTGGTCAGAAAGTTCTTCTATATAATTCTCGTTTGCATCTCTTCCTAGGTAAGTTACGATCTCGATGGACAAGTCCATTCATAGTTTGCACTATTTATCCCCATGGTGCTATTGAGATTGAGAATCCTAAAAATGGTGATATGTTTAAAGTTAATGGCCAATGTTTGAAACCATTTTTAGAACTTGAGCCTCAGAAGTTGAAGAAGTCATCTTGGATGATCCTGTTTAGGTGAAAAGAAAAACATAATTGATTTTTTAATAGATTTTTATATTTTCTTTAAAAATGATATTAAAACTTTCCTAAGAACAAAGTTTGGCTACAAACTAGGTTGTACCCTAAGACTATAACTTCACTCAATATCTTTTTATTAGATGTGACAAATCCATCATTGTGTTCCATTTTCTTCTTGTATCCTCCATGCTTGCAAACTTTCCAAAAGATCAATAATTATGCCATCAATCAATTGTTTAAATTGCAAATTTTTGTAGTCTAAAATTATATATTAAAAATAAGTTCATGGATCATATAGTAAATAATATCCGATTATCACAAAATTTGACATGTGTGTTAAGAATATAAAGAACATGTAATAAATGGTTAGATTTTCAAAATATGTAGTCATGTTAATTTTTTAATGGAAGTTGTAGTCTTAGGCTACAACCAAGTTTGAAGCCAAACTTTGTTAATTTCCTAAAATGAACTATTAATAAATGCCTTAAGAGTACCCATTAATTGAACCCTAAATTACCAAGGACAAGGTTTCTCTCCAAACTAGTTGGGAGAGAAACCTTTCAAATTCCTCATAGATCTCTATATTGGATGCGAATTTTGAAAATCTAACCGTTGAATTGTATTGCATTTTCTTTATGTTCTTAACATGCACATATCAAATTTTGTTTAAATTGGATATTATTTACTATTTGATTAATAAATCCATTTTTTATGCATAATTTTATATCACAAAAATTTGAAATTAAAAAAATTTGATCGATGATATAGCTATTGACCTTTAATTTTTTTGAAATTTTGCAAGCATAGAAGATATAATAAAAACATGAAATCTAACGTTAATTTTTGGAAATTCACATCTAATAAAAAGATATAAGAGGAGTTTGAAGAGTGTATCTCCAAACTAGTTTAGAGAAAAACCTTTTCAAATTACCAATCAAATTACTTACTTTAAGATTGGATTTTTCTAACTATGTGTACAAAAAATCAAGTCAAAATTGGAAGTTTTTCTTCAAAAAAGACTTTTATGTTTCCTCTTGGTGATCTTTCCTCCTACACACAATAAAAATTAGAGAAAAGCTCTGAATGTGAAACATTTGGTAAGAGGTTGGTTCGAAAAATTGGTGCATTTGCAATTATTCCAAATGGCCCACAAATTACCCAGACATTTCGTTGGTACTCACCAAAAAAATATAGAAAAAAGCTTTGAATGTGGGACATTGGACATTTGAATGTGACGAAAAGTAAGACTTGGAACTTGGAAGTTACCACGCGTGTACAAAAAATTGATTCAGTTTTGACTTTTATGTAAATTCTGCTTCACCTTGACTCTCTTCTCGGACTTGCATGGAAAATTTTAGTAGCTAATTTCCTCTCTGCAAAAACACGTGTTTCAAAAGACTGGAGGGTCTATTTGGTAACGTAATTCAAATAACAGTTTTCAGTGTTTAAGGGGCCGTTTGGTAATTTTATTCTAGTAACGTTGTTTGTATTTTTTTGAAATACGTGTGGGTGAAAAAGTGTGTAGAAATACGTGTAATGTTGTTTAAAAACTGAAAACATGTTGTTAAACAACTCTACCAAACGGGGCCTAAATACCACAACACGTATTTTCACAACACTTTTTAACTCACATGTATTTTTTACAACACTTAAATAGCATTAATAGAAATCTCTTACCAAACGGACCCTAATATTTCAATTTTTGGTACAACTATCAACAAGTAATCTTGAATAAAAATAAAAAGAATAAAAATTTAATGAATCGTCAAAATATTAAGTTGTTATTAGCATGCAAAAAAATTAGTTAGTGTTGGCCATATAATAACTAGTGAAAATTTTGTCAATTCAACTATTATAAAAATTATAACTTCAAGGGGTTGACTTATTTGTTCCTAAGGCCTCATGATATATATCTATGAGATTCTGGGTTCGAAATCTCTTATCAGCATCTTGGGGTCACTCCCACGGGATTCCTCCCTGTAATAACTCAGTATATGTGGGACGGGTGGACTGCACATGCCCAAGGGATTAGTTGAATACTTGAAGAGGTTTGGGTATTCTTGTTTGTTTAAAAAAAAAAAAAAAACTAGATGGCGATTCCTTTTCTCCGCCCCGGTCCACTCGCCCGAGGCGTACTCCCCAAGCAACCACGCACATTGCGCCCACAACACCAATAGCCCCCCTTTTCATCACCCTAGCTGCCTCCGATTCCTGCTCATTTTTTAGTAACAAAGTAAAACATAGTCACTCATATATGTCCACAGATAACCCAACCAATTTACTAAACCCACAGATTCTATATTTAACCCATTGGGATGTCTCCAATCTGCCTTCATCATTCTCCAAAATTCCAGTAGCATTGTCCTGTAAAAATGGATCGATTGTGTTTAAAGGTGTAGATAGCATAGGACTTCCCTCTCCACTTTCTTCAACTTCCCCTAGCCCAGCCCATTCAGCCCTAGGCAGATCCAAGCCCAAATTTATCATCGGCGATCACACCACCGGCTCTAAATTACCCCTTTTTGTTTGCACCTACAACCCCAAAGCCTGTGAATCCATGCTATCACCTACCGCTGCTAATTCCATCACTCTCATCTAACCTATCAACTCTCTAATAGTATAGAAGAATGAATCAGTCCATAGAATCGCCCGATCCAGTAACATCAACGAGCAAGTAAACTCCTGGGTACTTCCCACCAAATCCGATCTCAACCCAAACACCGAACACCCAGCTGAGACAATCACTCTACTCAATTGCTTCAATTGACTCGAAGAACATTACTGAAGTGATAAAACTCTAGTGCGTGACCGTGACGCTGTTGCCTTTGAGGATTCTCCTTGCTCTCAACTACTATGGGCAACAAACGATATAACTAAATGTCCCAAATACATCTGGATTTCATAGTTATCATGGGCCATAATAACTTCCCCAACCTTTAGTTAATCTTGAGGTAGGCCCATGTTATTACCATGACTGGGCTTGACTGAACCCTCAATTAGTTCTTTTGATTTTAATACTCCTTGTTCCATCTGGGTATGTGTTGTGAGTGACATGGCTGATCTAGCCTTTAGTTAGGCTTGAGACAGGCCTAGGTTATTGCTTTGACCAGGCTTAACTGAACCCACTGCTTGTTCTGTTGTTTTTAAAACTGCTTGGTCCATCTGGGTATGTGTTGTGAGTAACCAGTTGAATAGACTAATTTTTCTATTCCTTTATGGAAACCCCACCGAACCTGTCTCTTATTTCCTTCACTGCACACAATCGTTAATCCCTTCCTTAATACTTGGGATTCCCATGATTTTTGCACTTTCTTTCCTTTTGATTTTGAATCAAATCGTAACGGTGATCTTGTTTGAAAATTTTCCACTAATTTTGGGTGAATTTTAATGCTCTGAACCTGCCCCTCACCACTGCTCATCGGTTTCCCCTCTAGAAATTTTTTTTGGTTCCTTTCCTTCTCGTCATGTAGTGCTTTCACTGGATTTTGTACAACTAACGAAGGATCTCCAATGATACTTTTTCCCTTGTCAATGGCAAGAGGCCTAGAATCTAAAGCCATAATAGTCTTTTGCTTCTCTCCTCTAATCACTACTACAAAAAGAATAAGAGACATTCACATTGCTGCTTGTGCATCCCATCTTAGATTTTCATTGGTTTTTTTAGTGTATTAAACTCTGCAACTCAAAGCCGAACCCCCTCCACCCACGCATCACCTTTCCTTCTGGTATGATCACCAATCTCCTACGACCCCCAGCCTTAAGTTCAGTCACAACAATATAATTTCCAAAAACATTAGAACACTTTCGGAACATATACACAATATCGCCCTGTCTGAACATAAAGAAATGTCTAGAATTACGATCTAACACCGTTTGCTCCAATTTTGACAGCAACCAATGACAAGCTTTTTTTCCCATACAAATTGATCTCGAATAATATTGGCTCCTCTAAAAAATATGTAACTCAAAAAAGGTTCACCGTTCCTTCACCACTAGTTGAAAAAACTTATCTTCAATTGAAAAATTGCAAACACCCCCCATCTAAACGCAACACTAGAACAAGAAGATAATCTATAGTTGATCTGAGGTAGCTGGGCCTCATTTATGGCTAATTCTTGGTAGCCAGGTCTCAAAATGAAAGGAATATAAAATAACTAAATCCTACAAAACCAACATATTGATAGGTAATGTAGTTCGGAAACTAGTCTACAGGAGCAACAACCTGCCCCTCCTTAACATTTTGATGACATGCAAAACACAGCCCCATCTCAAAAACTATAATGAATTTTAAACTGAGTCTTCCAAAAAATCATCTAAGAGTGAAATTGTTCCTATAGGGAAGGTGAATAATGTGCATGCTTTGGCAAAGATATATATATATATATATATATTTAGAGAGAGAGAGAGAGGTGTGTGTGTGTTAAACGATAGAGTTTGGAATTGCATAGGTTAGAACAATTAAATATTCATGCTGAAGGTGAATTGGATAGCATGTAAATTAATGGAATATTTGGAAATATTAGTATTTTCGAGGTTTATACTATTAATTAAAGCATTAGACCAGATTTTATAGCAGTGATTCGTGTGAACTGATATTTTTGTAATTGTTAGGTTTTAATTAAAGACCTATTCAGAGCACAAAGTTGTTTGTTTTGCAGGATTTGTAAGGAAAGTGGTATTTACTAATTTGGGGGTTTCATAAAGATGATTTTGACTATCAAACTATATTTATAACTTATAATAAAGAAATATTTGTGCACTCTATAGATGTTAAGAAAACCTTGTATACTTGTTTCTTTGAAAATGTTGTGGGATGAGCACTTTGTATACATATACATGTATGATAATGCATCTCTAAAGCTTATGGTTTGACTTGTGTATGATTGACTTTGAGGAAGTATTATCGGATCCCATTCATGAAATGTTTTATGATTTGATATGAATTATTTGTACTTACAATGCTTGGAAAGCATGTGTCTTGGAAACTTTAGGAAACATATTTGAAATTGATTTGTTCTTAAACCTACCTTGTGTGAGCATCATTAGAATTGATTTGAAACCCTATGGCAAGTTGTGAATAGAAGCAAGGTGTGAATAGAAACATGATATCGTATTTAATCCTTAGCAAGGGATGGTCATACTGTAGATAGTCCTTTGCAAGGGAATGTCCCAAGGAGGGGACAATGCACATTTGGTAGCTCCTTAGCAAGGGAGTTTATCAATTTTGGTTCCAAAGAGAGGGCTCCTTAGTAAGGGAGTGCACCCTTAGGTTCCAAAGAGGGAGCTCCTTAACAAGGGAGTGTACCCTTAGGTTCCAAAGAGGGGACCGCACAACCCTGTCAACGGGGTGTTACACGTGAGGATTCATGCTCTCTAGACCTTATATGAGTTTGGGGCGTTACACGTGACCCCTTTGTCCATCATGGCAGAAAGGGGGAGATGTTGTGTTGAGGGGGAGACTTTTATTTGATTATGTAATTTTATTTCTAAAACTCTTTTTCTTTTTTATTTGGGACTTGCACCTTTTTTTTTTTTAAATCTTTGATACACTATGCTTTATGTTTAGTTTTTGGTTGTTGGTTAACAATTGGTATCTGGCTGGTTATGTTGACTCACATGCTTTTATTTATGTTTTTTTTTTTTGTAGTATTTATTTATATATCATTGTAATCAATATTTTTTTTTATCTATCTTTATTTCTACATATGCGTTTATGCTTTATTTTAGTGTTTTGAGGAAAAGGTAAGTAATCTCTATACAAGACATTCAACCTCCTTGCAGCTTCCTAGGATTGTGTACTTTGTAGGGATGTAAATTTTCTCTGGGCTATATTGTATTTGAGTCTTTTGATGTAAATTTTTTTGTCATGAATTGTCAAAGGGGGAGATTGTTAAGTTCAAATTTTTAGGTTGACAAGTCATGAACGTTTGTGACAGTTATAATCTAGGCTATCTCTTAAATCGAAATCGAAGTAATTCGTAGTACAAGACAAACCAAGGTTCAAATGAATCAAGAAACATAAACTGGACTATTATTGCACGGGATTTTGTCACCAACTCAACCTGTTGAGAGTTACTTAAGTTGACCGATTGATTGCATATCTCAACTGATTGAGAATCGTGCTAATTGGATTCTCAGTATTTTTTGTCAACCATTTGATCTAAAGCTACTTGCATCTTATGTACACTATATAAGCAATACTTAGAGCATGTTTTCTAAGACTACATGAGAGTAGTGTATTATACACAAATTTGAATTTTTCCAACCACTCTTGAAGCATCAACTAGAGACCAATGTTTATTCAAAAGATCCTATGATCAAAGTGAAATTGTTGCATCTATGTGAGAGACCTCGACAAAAGCGTACCTCAAAAAAGAGATTTTGGAGTGCTTTTTAGGGCACCTCTCTTTTTGGGTAAGTGGTAAGGAGTCGCCACTTATTTTTTTATCCAGAAAAATAAGAAAAACTAGATATATACAAATACATGGCTGAATTGTTCTCTTCATAAATTGAATAAAAGAAATTTCATATCCTGAAAAACTTTAAAATTACATAGCTTTGGGTCCTAGTTACAATCTACCAAAAATACATGGCTTTTGTCCTAGTTACATTCTACACAAAAATAAATAAATAAAGACAAGGCTAGATTTACTTAACCAATGACCTAAATCCAGAGGCTAGGTTATGGAATGGGAAGGTGTTAGGCACCCATTCTGCCCAGACAGAGTTTGGTCTTCTAGACTCTTGTGACCTATGTACCTTTTTATGCATGTCATGAATAATATGTTGAACATGTGAAATAAAAATCAAATCACATAAATTTATTTACGAATGAAGTCTCTTCTTTTGTTTTAAAAAAATTCAGATCTGTTTTGATTGGTAAAAAAAATTGATTTTGATTTGTCAAAATACCAGATTTGTTTTGTAGTATGTAGAAAAAAGTGGTTTTTGGAGATAAAAATTCAGATTTGTTTTTATTACATAAAATAAAGTCTTTTGGTTTGAAAAAAAAGTATCAGATCTGTTTTTTAAGAACTAAAAAAAAATGATTTTTTGATTTATAAAAGATCAGATCTATTTTGGGATAATAAAAAAAATGTTTCTTTGATAACAGAGAAATCAGATTTGGTTTGTCTATGTAAAAAAAATGAGAAGGATTTTTCTTTTAAGAAGAGAGTTTCACCCATAATATGAATTTATGCAATCATGAATTAAAGAAAACAAACACTTACACAATCATGTTTAATCTTTTTCTTTATTTCAAATTTGCATGTATTAAAGAAAAATCATATCTGTATCTAAGAAAGATACAAATCAGTTTTTAATTGAGAAAAATTCAGTTATGCATCTCATAAAGATGCAGATCCATTTTTATTTGAGAAAAATTCAGATCTGCATCTAAGAAAGATGCAAATCTGTTTTTGTATTGAGGAAAAATCAGATCTACATCTAATAATGATGTAGATCTATTTTATTTCAAGAAAAATCTAGATCTACACCTAATAAAGATGTAGATCTGTTTTATTTTAATAAAAAGAATTGCTCACATGCAGATTATTGACATTTAAGAAATAGATTATAACAATCATGCTTTAAACAAAACATCAATTAACAATTCATGCTGTGGATAAAAAATTCATCACCATAAAAAGAAGCATAAAAAAGAGAAGGCGATTGAAAAAAACCTCTTGCATGAGCACTCCTTGTTCTTGAGAGGATGTTTTAGGATTCAAAGAAACTTATTTAGTTATCTTTGAAACCTAAAAACCCTAATTTAAGCAGTAAATCTCAGAGAGGATCAACAAATATCAACAATTTGAGATCTTCAAAACGTGTGCCTCTCAGAGCGTAAAAAAAAGGTGCTGAATTATGAGGTTCAGTCTCAATTTATAGGGGTCAGAGGGCTCTAAAAAATAGTTACGGATGATTAGGGTTTGAATCCACATGCATCCTTTTGCGAAAAGATCGAAAAGGGTATGCATTATCGTTACCCGAAGGCCGTTGGGCCAAAACCCAAAACATGGGAATTCGGCACTTTTAGAGTGTCGTTCGGCACTCCAAAAGTGCCGAATTGCCCTTTGGACTCCGAACACTCTTTCGTGTTCAGGTGCCGTTTGGACTCCTCTTCTAGGGTTTTTTGACCGGTCCTTGTACCTAGACGTGTTTTCATCCTCCGTTTATGATTTTTCACCTCTTTTCTGGATAATTCAAGCTATTTAAGAACAATTATCTTGTAGACAAATACCCTAAAATAAGTCTTGATAAAGTTCAGATTATCCACAATTTTATTGTTATCCAATCATCCCTTTTATTCCTATGCATGCATCCCTATTTTAAACACTAATTATCGACCAATCACAGAACTATTTAATTAATTTTAATTGTTTAACCAATCAGAATTAAATTAAACTAATCATGTGTGGTTGACCTTGAATGTTCAAATAGTGTGTAAAACATCTATGAACGTTTAGACCCCCAAATGACAAATTACCAATTCAAGCTTATTATCAAACAATGTATGTGCGGAACATGAACATAACCTAAAACAGAATTGATAAAATAATCTAAACCAAATAAAATCACAACCACAACAGAAATTAAATGGCAAAGATTAAGGGAAGAGAGATGCAAACACAAAGACAACACAGCGATGTGTTATCAAAGAGGAAACCGAAGTCCTCGACGTAAAACCTCTCCGCCGCCCTCCAAGCAGTCAATAATCCACTAGAGAATCAAGTTCGGATACATGAACAAAAGAAGACCCTCCAAGCCTAATCTACCTAGTGTACCTAAGCCCTCCAAGCTTCTTGCTCCAACGAGGTTATGCCGAACCTTTGTCTTTTCTACCTTACCGGATTCCGCTATAGCTTATAGCATCAACCAATATCAATTGGTCCCTTCCTAACTACTTCACAAGCACCAAATAGCCTCCTCACAGATATGGGTATGGTGAGAAAAGGTTTTGGCTAAATGTACATCTCAAGGATGTATTAATGGAGAGGGTGAGAGTAAAGGAATTTGGAGAATCAAAGGATGAAGGTTGTGGATGAATCAATCTTGTTTTTCTCTAGGGTTTCTCTCTCAAAATTCTCTCTAGAAGCTCTCTACAATATGTGGGTATAAGGGGTATTTATACTGGTGTGTGTTTGGAATGCGAAAGGTCAATTTTTTCCCAAACAAAGTGGACTGGCGACTTGGCCTCGCGACTTGACTGAGTCGTGAGTTTGAGTCGCGAGCTAACTGCTTGGCTAGCCTGGGACTTTTGTCCTGTAGTGCAACAATTGGAATGACTCTTTAGCTCCTTTGCATGCTTCACACGTGTGCCTCTCTTTGGCGACTTGCCAACCACGAGTCAGTCGCGAGATGATTTCACCAGGATGCCTACCTTTGATCACTTCAATAGCCAAAACTCCAAAGCTAAACATGTCGCATTTCTCAGTTATCTTCATTGTATAAGCAAGCTCTAAAAAAAAGTAGAATATTATGCCAATGTATTCATATGATCTATGTTCTATATTAATTAAACAAGTAAGTACATTACCTGGTGCAACATATCCATATGTGCCAACAAGTGAAGTCCAATTGGATGAGTCTTGATTAAGAATCTTAGCTGTGCCAAAGTCTGAAACATGAGCCTCGTACTTTGAATCCAGCAAAACATTTTTGCTTGATATGTCCCTATGAATAATTGGTGGTGAACAATCACGGTGCATGTAAGACAAAGCGTGAGCCACACCTTTGATGATATTCACCCTCTTATTCCAGACCAATTCTTTAGCTCCTCCATCATTGCTCAAAATTGAGGCCAAGTTACCTTTTCAAGGTACTCGTAAATCAAAATTAAGAAACTTGAATGTGAACAAAAGCCATGCAATTTTACAATATTTTGATGCCGGATTTCTATTAATGCACTTATCTCATTTAAGAACTCTTTTTGTTGTGAAATATTACCATCACACAAGGATGTGAGTTTCTTAACTACAAATGTGTCTCCAGATATTAACTGGGCTTTATAGACAATTCCATATCCTCCATCCCCAATGCAAAACTTAGCATCAAAACCCTAGGTTGCGTCAAAGATTTCCTGGTACATTGTTCTTCCATCAAAAGTTGATATTGTAAACACTTCTTCCTTGTCCTTGTATGTGTTTTGATTTTCTTGTGGATTTTGCCCTTTTCCTTTTAAAATGAAGAATATTCCCAAGAATACCAATACAAGTGAAAGTGTTCCCAAAAGAGGGAAAATGATTTTATTTCCCTTCTCTGAGATATGTCTTGCCTTACAGGGTTACAATCCTATAACATTTCCACACAATCCTTTATAACCTTGTAATGCTTCAATGTGAGGATCATGAAATGCTCGGCTATTGGGAAGTGGACCCTCCAACTCATTGTAGGATATGTCAACAAACGACAAGCCATGCTCTTGGCTGACATGGATGCTCCACAGCCCACTGCCACTCCTCTTTATTGTGACAATCGTAGTGCTATCTACATTGCTCATAATGATGTCTTCCATGAACGCACCAAGCACATTGAGATCGACTGCCACATCACTCGCTAACATCTCAAGAAAGGAAATCTCAAGTTGTTCTCCATCTCCTCTGCTGACCAGCCTGCTGATATCTTCACCAAGACTCACCCGCCTGGTCGTCTTCGAGATCTTATATCCAAACTCCAGTTGGCTTCCTCCTTGCCACCTTGAGTTTGAGGGGGGATGTTAGTGTATAGCTTAGACTAGTTTAGCCCATTGGGCTTCAACGTTAACTTCGACAAAGAAGTCAACTTTCCAAATTCCTTTGGAACCTCCCCAACCAAGTGGTTAGAAGAAAGATCAAGTAATTGGAGTTGAACTAAGTCTCCAATTTCAAGTGGTATGCGACCAGAAATATTGTTCCTAGCAATCTTTAGAGTGGTTAGTTGTGTGCACTTGCCCCAGTTGTGTGAGATTTCACCATAAAATCTATTGTAACTCAGGTCCATGTACTGTAGGTTTCTATAGACACCAAAATCTTCAGATATATTTCCAAAGATTTGGTTTCTTTCAAGGCGGACTTTAATTAAGTTTCTACAGTTTCTCAAGGTTTTTGGTATTGGACTTGTGAGATCGTTGTTGTCTGCCCTTAGTAATTGGAGAGACCCACTATGGCATAAGTTTTGAGGCAAAAAGCTAGTGAAGTGGTTGGCATCCATCAGCAGAGAAGTCAACTTCATTAAGTTTCCGATCCTTGGCAGAATGGGACCAGAAAGTTGGTTATCACGGAGGTATAAAGCTTTTAAGCCATTCAACCTACCAAAGGAAATTGGAATATTACCATTCAATTGATTTCTACTCAGTTCAAGATCAATTATGGACGTCAAGTTTCCTAATTTTTCAGGAATGGTACCAGAAAGTTGATTCTTGTACAAGTGTAAAACAGTTAAGTTTCTAAGAGAACCTAAAGATGTGGGAATTAAACCAGAAAGATGATTTGTTTCAAGGCCTAAGAATATGAGAGACTTCAGAATTCCAATTTCTAGAGGGATGGAGCCAGAGAGCTGATTTTGGTTCATATGCAATAATGTTAGCTTTTCAAATTTTGCAATACTGTAAGGGATGGGACCTTTGAAACTGTTGTTACTTATGTCAAGTTCAACTAAATTGGTAAGGTTTTCAATTTGTGGAAGAATGGAACCAGAAAGTTGATTATCATAGAGGTACAAATAAGCCAAGTTGCTTAAATTGCCTAAAGATATAGGAATGGAACACGAAAAGAAATTACTATTGAGAGAAAAGTCAATCAAATAGCTCAAATTACCTAATGAAGCAGGAATGCATACATAGAAATTGTTGGCATACAAAGAAAGGTCATTAAGAGACTCTAAATGACCTATTTTTGGAGGAATTGAGCCACTTAATTGATTTTTAGCGAGGTGCAAGACCTCTTGGTTGATTAGTAGGCAAATTTGGGGTGGGATTTTCCCCGATAAGTTATTAAAGTATAGATCAAGATATATGAGTTTAGACAGGTAACTAATATCAATAGGAACTGTATTAAAGAGTTCATTCATGCTTAGGTCAACAAATGAAAGGTTAGGGAGTGACAAGAATGAAAATTCATGGAGAGTACCTTTCAAGCCTGAGTTAGTCAGGTTTAATCTAATAACACTTCCTGCATGGTTGCAAGAAACACCGAACCAACTGCATGGATTTGAGCTTGCATTTTGATTGTTGGAAGAGTTGGTTGCATTATTATTAGGAAGGAGAGTCCATGAAGGCAGGAGTGACTGGTTTTTATTTTGAAGATTGGCTTTCCAAATGAGAAGAACATTTGTCTCGGTTTCTTTATCCACATAAACAAAATCAGAAATAAAGGAAACATGTAATAGGGCCAACACAAATAGAGAAACGGGGAAAAATACTTTTTTGAAGCTAGTGAGTGCCATGGTTTTTTGAAAGCTAGTGAAAATAGATGATATGATTCAGTATCTCTGTTTATCAATTTTCATCATTCTCTTTCTTTAAATACCAATCAAGTCAAGTGTTGTCGTTAATGGGAAGAGAAGGGTTTCAACATGATCATTGACTTTGAAAGGGGTAGAGCTATGAATTTTTGTTTGATGACCAAGTTCCGGTATTAATATATTTATCAAGACAATCTTACACACACATATATACACACACGCATGCTTTTTTATTATATACACATTTTTTTTATTTGAATAAGTTATATATATACATATACCCAACAAAAAAGAGCTTAGTATTTTTAATCAAAATTATGTTTGATGGATATTTCATAAAATAAAATTTGTTTTTACCATTTTCTTAGTGAAATTCTTAAAGAGTTTCATTTTCATTCAAAATTATCAAATTTTATACTAAAGTAAATAAAAAATCTTTCAATTGAACTAATGAAATTTTCAAAAACATGAATTATCCAAAACTGGGAGGAATAAGTTAGGCTCCAAACATATTTGAAACTATTTTACTTTAACTTATTATATAACAACTAAAGATACATTTCATGTGTAGTTTTTGTGATAAGATTTTTTTAATAAATTAATAACTTGTTAATCTAGGGCCACAAAAGCTCTCTTCCGTAACAGATGGGTTGGCTGTCAGTTTCACGTATACCTGCCAATTGGAAAAATTTGTGGAAAAGTTGTATATATTTTTTGTGGTTTCTTATTCCAAGTCAAGAAAAAAGTGAAAAAAAAAAAGAAAAAAAAAAGACCATGAACATAAATTCGAAAAGAAAAAAGAACCCGAGGAAGGAAATTAAGCACCTTTTGTTTTTTATTGTTGGAAAAGTTGCAATTCTATCAACTTTTTTTTATGGGAGGAATTCTATGTACTCTGAAGTTTGAACATTGAAAAAATTGAATTCAAAATTATGGTTCTGGAGTTGATTTCGTACTGTACTGTTGGTACAGAAACACGGTTGTTTCGTGCCACTCTAAATACCAGGATGTACCAGGTTCTTCCGGCAATATCCGTGAAAACCTCGGATTCCGGCCGAAACAAGTAAATCGGCTGGTACGAGGAAAAAAAAAAGAAAAAAAAAAAGCCAACTGAAAAATATACCAAATAGAGCACACCACCATCGTTGCCGCCAAGTTTTCATTGTAGCCTCCGTATATCCGATCGTCACTGCCAAGTTTTTAATGTAGCTCCCATATATCCGATCGTCCTCGCCGCCCCTTCTTCTTCTTCTTCTTCTTTGCGTTTACTTTACCCAGACGTTACCTCTCTTTTGCTGGTGAAAATAGCCAAATACCACGTTTTGGCAAAAATTTTGGCAATTTAGAAACTTTTCGGAACTAATTAGTAATGTACCACTTTTTAGGTACTCAAGTTCACTAAACTCGAGTTCTAAATGGTACTCGAGTTCCTAGTGAGCATTCCATCGTGGTGTTGGCTGAGCTGGCTTTTGGGCATTAAAAAATGCCTCCTAATACTCGAGCTTATTAAACTCGAGTACTGTGTTAGTGTGGTACACGAGTCCCCTAAACTCGAGTATGGCTCAGGTTGATTACTTCCATGATGCAGACTTATACTCGAGCTCACTGAACTCGGGTATAGTCGAACTACTTAAATCTCTTTTTCAATCTTACTCCCACTCAGTCTTACTTTCTCATCTGTATCAAAAAAGGTCTTACTCTCTCATCACTCTCATGGAGTGGGACCCTTTGTCCAACCTTTGTTGATGAGGCAGTCTGTGCATCGTTTAAGTTCGCTTTGGGATGCTCTTTCGACAGGCGAGGTATGCACTTGTCCAAAATCGTAGTGTAGTAGAAAGATTTTTCTTACTATGCACTTATCCCTAGCATTGGCATTTAAGTTTGAAGCATATTTATTACGTGCTTAGTGAATGCTATTATTAATACAATGCTGCTTCGTTTGCAAGAAGTGCTAGGTGTACTGACTTGTCGTCACCGATTTATAAGTGTGCCAGAAGGTGGGTTAGATCCACGGATTGCCACTTATATCGCAGATGCGGGGTTAGAGGGGCTACTTCGGGTCCCAAATATAGACCTTGACCATGCATTGATCACGGTGTTGGTGGAGAGATGGTGGCCAGAGACGCACTCATTCCACTTACCCTACGGTGAGATGACCATCACGCTACAAGACATGGAGGTTATACTAGGGGTACCTATAGATGGCTTGCTGGTGGTGGGTTTACCCATATGCAAGATTGGGGCAACCTTTGTGCCGAATTGCTAGGGCATAGGCTGTCAAACAGACAAGTCAGTGCTAGTAAGAACACTGTAGTGATGGAAGGGCCAAGGGTAAAATCCAAATGGCTCGAGGAGCAGTTTAGCAACCCTCTCCCGGCTGACACCACTGAGGTGCTTGTGCTGCAATATGCTCGGTTTTACATACTAGGGATGTTGGTTGGTATGCTGTTTATGTACAAGTCTGGTGAACGACTCTCAATTATGTATCTGTAATTTTTCAATCCAATCAGCAACGAAAAGAATTATAGTTGGGGAAGTGCAGCACTAAGTTGGCTATATAGACACCTCTGTAAGGCATCAGAGAAAACAACCAAGCAGATTGGCGGTGCATTGCTAGTGGTGCAATTATGGGCGTGGGCGAGGTTTCCACACATATGTCCTGTGATGAGGCATCCACACCAGGCACTGCCCCCAGGTCCACTTGCTATCAGGTATGTAGGATCTTAGATAGTTACCATTTTACATTTCCGCGTTAACTTTTTCACATGGGAATTATGTAAATAACTAATATGAAGGTTATGTCTGTGTTGTTTACTAGATGGAAAGGGTCTAAGTGCACAACTGAACATCCAATGCACGTCCTACGCGCCTATCGTGTGTCGCTTGCTTCGCTACGGCCAAATCAGGTATCATGCCTTTGTTGGAGACCGCTTTGGCATGTAGTTGTTGTACTTACAATTTGCTTTGGAATGAATAAACATTTATTTATTTATTTTGGAGTTAAACATTGTTGCCATGTATTGTTCACATTTGTTACACATTTTTTCTAATTATATTGTTAATATGGTTGTTTGCATCTGTTGGATCATTGCAGATTGTCTGGGAGCCATACAAGTCTGTGTTGGGTTCCCTGCCCGCATGTTGTACAACAGGCCAACACATATGGAGGTCTATCGTGCTGCTCATACATTTTTGGGTGGTTGAAGGCCATCACCCCGAACGTGTTCTCCAATAGTTTGGGATGAAGTAAGGCATACCGATCAATGTCGATACTTCAACTGAACTTCACAAGATAACATTCCAGGGTAAGCTAGACAGAAACTAGGCTGAAGTACATGCCACGCATATTACTAGATGGGATGTGCACGCTGCAATTGCTAATGCACCACCCTTTCATGGGGAGATGATCTACAATGATGAGTATATGATGTGGTTTCGTCCCCGCACTCTATGCCATATTACAAAAGAGACCTCGTACTTGGACACTTTGGTAAGTTTACAAAGGTTGTTTGTTATAAATGTACCTCGCTTCACATAGTTTAGTTCAACCTACTAACATTACTCTTGTATACTTGTGACAGGTTGAATTACAGTTGAAGATTATGATGAAGTGCGAACTAGGGTCCGAGATCTACACGGCCTGTATTAATGCCTTGAAAGCTGTTGAAGAGATCGGTCGGTTGACCTTGGATGATGCACGCGCTACGGGCAACACAAGTGAACCAATTGTAGGGCGTGGTCGGCAAGCAGGTGGATGTCAAGGGCATGGAGGTCGTTAATCTAGTCAGCGTCATACATCTAGTTGGCATCCCACATCTGGCTGGCGTCACATATCTGGTCGACGTCACACACCCGTGCATGACCACACCATGGATGAGGCAAGTCAGACAGCAGATGAGATGTGTTTGGACACTGGTTATGGCATGGGCTCCATGGCACACAATGATGCGGGTCCATCCCATACGTTTGCCCATGGGGACACATCTCGGTCCTCATCCATGGTTCGCAATGATACCTGTGTTAGGACATATGTGTTTCACTTGTTAGGAACATATATCACTATTTTATGTAATTAGCTTATCCTTTGATAAAACACACTTTACTTGTATTTGGGTAGATTTAGGACGTGTTTAAATACTTCAAGAAATCATGTTTCAAGATCAAGTGTTGAAGCCTTCAAGTCTGTTCAAGAAAACAAGCTGAAAGTGCAGAGTTATTAAAGCTTGACAGCTAGTATGTGTCGAGGTTTAAGGAGCTGTTCAGCCCGTATGCTCGACAGCTATCTCGACAGATGCTCGACAGCTTCTATATGTCGTGGTTTAAGAAAACAGCAATCTGATCTATTTTCTTGGGATCCGTGATTATGTGTTTGGGCCTTCTTTTCTCCTAATCCTAAACATATAAAAGGATTGTTTTAAGGGCCGTCAAAGAGTACACAAGTTGCACAAGCATTGAGAAAACCTTGTTCAAGCAAATTGTGACCGGAGACAAAGTTCTTGCCCTTGTTCATCTCTTTCTCTTGAAGTAGTTGCTTTCTAACCAAGCATCTTCTTGATCTTCATCGTGTGGATGAACTGAAGAACTTTGCAGCCAACAACCTTTTCTTAGTTGGGGATTGAAGTTGCGTACTGAGATCCGCGCATTGGTTAGTCACGTACTTGGGAGCCGTGCATCAGAAAGGGGAACTATCACTACAGAACAAGTCCAATTGGGTATTGGGGTAAGGGTTCAACTGTAGGTTGGTAAGGTACTTAGGATTCCTTTACTTGTAACCGCTTATTGTGATAATAGTGGAGTTTCGGGAGTGGTGACTTGAAAATCACCCGGTGGGGTTTTTGCCGTTAAGTTTTCCCCATTCGTAAACAAATCACCATGTCTTTTATTTTTCCGCTGCGTATTTAGTTGTTTGGTGATTTGTTTGTGCTACCACGTGTTTTACATGATAAATTGATTAATTAATAACTTGACTAATTAATTAATTAATTTCAATCACAAGGGGTCAATACGTTTGTGGCCTATCAAGTGGTATCAGAGCATGCACACTCTGATTAGGGTTTAATCTTTGCTGTGTTGATCCATTGACCCTTATTGTCATGGCTATAACCGGCTTTAAGAGATCTTTGTTTTCAAATACATCTTGTTTTTCTAATCTTTATTTGTTTGAGTGTCTCAGAAAATACAAGTCTAAAAGTTATTTGAATTCTCTTATGATGACTATTGGAAAAGATCTCAGTTTGGCTAAGAAGAAACTAGACTGTCTCAGAATGAAAATGTGCAAAGGAGTTCGTCTAAGAAGAGTGAAATTTAAAGGCTTAGCTCGTATAAGACAATTGAGAGAAAGCACCATTCCCACTGATTTGTCACCTAAGCACGAAGTATGTTTTATGATGAAGTTTGCATTTAAAGTGATGGACACGTGTTTGTGGTACCTTGATAGTGGTTGCTCAAGACACATGACTGGAGACCGATCTCTCTTCAAGGTTTTTGAGTCTAAAAAGGGTGGCAATGTCACTTTTGGTGATGGGAGCAAATCACAGATTAAAGGAAAAGGAATCATCTCTCTACCTGAACTACCAGGCATTGCAAATGTTCTATATGTAGAAGGTCTGAGGGTGAACCTGCTGAGTATAAGTCAGATATGTGATCAAGTAGAACTGAGTCTCTTGGTGGTAAGAGATACATCATGGTTGTGGTAGATGACTTCACTAGGTACACTTGGGTCATTCTTCTACGATCCAAGTCCGATGCTCTTGAGCACATTGAAATTTTGTGCACAAGACTGCAGAATGAAAAGAGCTTGAAAATTGATCGAATTCGAAGTGACCATGATAAAGAGTTCGAGAACTCATATATGGAGTCATTTTGCACAAGATCAGGCATCTCTCAAGAATTCTCTGCTCCTATTACTCCTCAGCAGAGTGGTGTAGTAGAAAGAAAGAACAGGGTTATTCAGGAGATGACCAGAGCCATGTTATACAATAAGGATGTGGCTAGAAACTTTTGGGGAGAAGCCGTGAGCACTACGTGTCATATGGTTAATAGGGTGTATTTTAGACCCGGTATCAAGAAGACTCCATATGAGTTATGGAAAGGAAGAAAGCCTAATGTGAAGTATTTCAGGATCTTTGGAAGTACTTGTTTCATCGTAAAGGATAGGGAGAATGTGGGAAAGTTTGATTCTCGAAGTGATGAAGGAATATTTCTGGGTTATTCCTTTACAAGTAAGGCTTATTGGGTATATAACAAAAGAACTATGAAGGTAATGGAAACAGTGAATGTTATTATTGATAAGTCTTCAGATTACAGTTTTGAAAAAGGTATTGAGGAACTAACTAAAGAAATTCTTCCTCCTGAGCCTAGAGAAGTTCAAGAAATTGTTGAACAAGAACCTGCATCTCCTAGTACTCCAGGTACTCCTAGTGTTGTGGAAGATTCTGCAGAAATAACCACTTCACTAGATTCTGAATCCCAAGAGGAGAAAGGACCTTCCTCTAAGATTAAGCTAAATCATCCTCCAGAAGATATTGTGGGAAACATGAATGAACTCACATTAAGGAAACGTACAGTTGATAAATGTGTTGCTAACTTTGTGTCTTATTCTTGTTATCTGTCACAGGTTGAACCTACTAAAGTTGAAGAAGCTCTTCAGGATGAATGTTGGGTTGAAGCAATGCATGATGAACTGCTTCAGTTTCAGAGGAATGACGTCTGGACCTTGGTACCTAGACCGGAGGGTGAACACATCATTGGTACAAAGTGGATATTCCGCAATAAGACTAATGAGGAGGGCAATGTGATCCGCAACAAGGCTCGGCTTGTAGCTCAAGGATACTCACAAATGGAAGGAGTAGACTATGATGAAACATTTGCTCCAGTTGCTCGTATGGAGTCCATCAGAATTCTCCTTGCTTTGGCTTGCCAATTGAAGTTCAAGCTTTATCAGATGGATGTTAAGACTGCCTTTTTAAATGGGCTGCTCAAAGAAGATGTCTATGTGGCTCAACCAAAAGGATTCATTGATCCACACTTTCCGGATCATGTACTGTATCTCAAAAAGGCACTTTATGGTTTAAAGCAAGCCCCCAGAGCTTGGTATGATCGGCTTACACAATACTTGGTGTCACATGGGTTCACAAGAGGAAAGGCAGATCAGACTCTCTTCATTAAAAGAGAAGATGGCGAGCTGATAGTTGCTCAAGTCTATGTTGATAAGGATGAACTTGCTCATCGTTTCTCAAAACTCATGCAGGCCGATTTCGAGATGAGCATGATTGGAGAGCTGACTCACTTCCTTGGGTTGCAGATCCGTCAACAAGATTCAGGTATATTCCTATCTCAATCTAAATATGCTAAGAATCTTGTGAAAAAGTTTGGTTTAGAATCTGCCAGTTCTGTCCGAACTCCTATGAGCCCAAATGTTAAACTCACTGTTGACTTGTTAGGAAAAAGTGTTGATCCATCTCTATATAGAAGCATGATAGGTAGTCTTCTTTACCTTACTGCTAGTAGACCTGACATTAGTTACAGTGTTGGAGTGTGTGCTAGATATCAAGCTAATCCCAAAGAGTCCCATATGACTGCTTTAAAAAGAATCATAAAGTATGTCAAAACCACTGCTAAGTTTGGTGTGTGGTACAGCAAGGACACAAGTGATGCCTTTGCTGGGTACTCTGACGCTGATTGGGCAGGGAATGCTGATGATAGGAAGAGTACTTCAGGGGGTTGTTTCTATGTGGGCAATAATCTTGTCTCTTAGATGAGTAAAAAGCAGAACTCCATCGCATTATCCACTGTAGAAGCTGAGTACATTGCTGCCGGTAGCTGTTGCACCCAACTCCTCCATGACTATGGTATTTGTCAAGAGCATCTCACTATCTATTGTGACAATACCAGTGCTATTAACATCTCTAAGAATCTGGTTCAACATTCTAAAACCAAACACATAGAGATTCAACATCACTTTATTAGGGAGCTTGTCGAAGATGGTACTTTCACTCTTGAGTTTATTCACACCGATGATCAGAAGGCTAACCTGTTTACCAAACCTCTTGATCGTCAAAACATTGGTGTTATCTCCATGGGATGATCTTCTTCTCTTTTCTTCCCTCCTCATGCATTTGCATCTAGTTTTTATATTTGCTTTGTTTAACATGTTGTTGTTTGGTTATTTTTCAGTTTTGCTTTGTTTTGTTTTTCATATAAAAATAAAAAAAAAATTGAAAAATCAGAAAAATACAAAAACAGTGTGTGTTATGTGTACATTGGTACTTGTGTACCTTAAATGACCATTGAAACAAAGTTTTCTAAACTTTGTATCTCTTATAGCTTAGATGAGCATCTCTATGCACAACTAAGCAAGTGAGCTTTGTGGCTCTTATTTGTGATGAGTAAGATTAAGTTGTCTCTTGCACTTAACACTCGTATCACTCTTTTTTACGGGAAGGATTAGAAAATCCTAAGAGAAAGGCATAAATAACCATCTCACCACTGTTGCCCGCCAATCATGAATGACATTTGTGTGCTTCGGCATAGCAAAATTAGAATGTCAAATGCTTAACATAATTGGGTATTTCTTTTTTATCTCTTATATGCCCATGCATGATTTGCTTAAAAAGAAAATATGCAAAGAAAAATCAAAAGCAAAAAGATCAAAAATGCTTTAAATATGATTGCAAGCGTGTTTTCTAGGAGATGTGGGAGTTATAGGATGTACCTCGAAGGTGATAATCCCCATCAAACAGTTATGATTGTGTGTGAGTTAAAGTGATTTACTCATATCTCAAATTGTCATAACATGTTGACATATTTGCATTCTTGCGATGTTTTTCACACACAACACGCAATATTCTTTACTACTCTTGATACATGTGCAGGTACAATGTGATGTGGCCATCACAAGGTTTTACATATGTTAATGTATGCTCACTAAACTGTCTTAACTTATTTTTGAAATATAAAATTGGTTAGACTTGTTTAGTGTGTGTGTGTGTTTGGGATCCATGAGCTTGAAATCTTTGTTGAGAGATGATTTTGAAGAGTCTAATATGTTGATTGGATCATTGGTTAAGTTGCATACTTAATTGCATTCATATATGTGTTTTTCTCTTCTCGAAAAACTGTTTTTCAAAGCTAGCTTGACACCTCCTCGATACCTCCTCGACATTTGGCTGTCTGTCGAGCTTCTTAAGCTTTTTCTTATCGTAATCTCGCCTACTTCTTGACACCTAGTGGATTGAACGAGAAATATCCTGGACCCTCGATAGCTTCTCAACAACTGGTGGATCGATCGAGCTTCTGTTCTTGTGTCTTTACTGTGTTCCTCGACACCTTCTCGACAGTTGTATCTGTTGAAGTTGTTTTTCTCGACACCTTCCTTGACAGATGTCTCGACACCTCTCGACACCTCTATCTGTCGAGAATTACTGAGGATCTATATATTCTCTCTTCGCGATCCGGTTCTCATTTCTTCGATCTCTCTCAATCTGTCCGCCCCTGTTCATCTCCCAAACACTATCTCTCTCACTCCAAACACCTTCCAAAGATGTTTTTCAAGCTTTTTCAAGTCTTTCCTCACTTGGTAAGCTTCTAATCTCCTTCATTTTCATGCATTTCATGTTTTGAAACCTAGGTTTTGGGGTTTTTGAAAAATTTTGGGGTTTTTCAAAATTGATGAGTTATTGTTGAAATTTTGGGATGGATTTTCACTTAAATGAGTTTAAAATCTCATGCATTACATCACATTAGCATAATAACAGTATTATCATGCATTTTAGATGTGTGCAATTATTTGTGTGCTGGTAGGATTGGATTGGGCTGAGCCCATGATGCAATTTCTTTTGCATGTCACATGCTCATGCATTTCCCATGCATACGTACTCCATTTTCAATATACTTGTTATATTTGAATTGTTTTGGAGCTTTTCTGATTATCTTCTTCTCTCTCTCCCTCTCTTTCTGTTTACGTTAGTCGTGTCTATGGCACCTAAGCGTAAGTCAGCTCCGTCCCAGAACCTTTTACATTCTAAGGCATCGTCTTCTGATCCTACTCCATCTCATCTTTGGTTCCGTGATGAGGATGCTCGAAAGGACTTCTCGGAGAACTTTTCTCGACGAGGTGTTCATTCGGAACGCCGAGTCATTTTGGCGGACTTCGCCGACACTGACCTTCCCACTGTCATTCACACTCGAGGATGGGAGTCACTGCGTGACGTCCCGGTCACTTGTCTGACCGTGCTGATCCAGGAGTTTTACTCCAACATGCATGGTTTTGATTTTTCAGTACCTCTCTTTTCTACTCGCATTCGAGGTATGCGCATCACCGTCACACCGCAACTTGTTGCGGATGTGCTTCATGTCCCTAGGGTAAAGTCTCCTAACTACCCTGGTTGTGAGCGTCTACAGACTGTATCCAAAGACGAGATGATTTCTGCATTTTGTGAGTGCCCTTTTGATTGGAGTGAGCGTCAGTTCACACCATGTAAGGCCTTTGCTAAAGGTCCTAGATTCATGAACATGGTGATGACTTTTGTTTTGCACCCACTCTCTCACTATAACTCTATCACAGAGCTTCGTGCTCGATTCTTGCTTTCCTTGTTAGAGCACTTCACTATAGATTTTCCTTCACATTTCATTCTTTCTATCTTAGATGTGTATAGGGATACGGCTACCCGTGATAAGCTCATTTTTCCTTCGGTTATCACGCGGATTCTATGCCATTTTTCTGTTCCTTTTCCCTCTTCCGATCATTTTTCTGTCATGTGTGCCATAGACTACGCTACCGTTAAACGTAGCGAGGCGCAGTTTCATTCTCGGCAGTCGGATTCAGCAACTCCTCCCTCCCATTCTGCTCCTCCATCCCGCTCTGCTTCATCCACATCCGCTCCCTCCTCTTCTTCGGGCGATGTGTCACTTGGAGACATCATGGCGCACCGGCAGCGCATGGATGCTCGCCTTGATACACTCTTTACGGAGTTGTATCAGGTGAACGTTCGTGTCGGTCGTATTGCACGACGACAGGCGACCATAGGTGGTTTTGCTCCAGAGGTTTCTCCTCCACCACCTCTAGTGGATTCTGATTCTGATGATGATGCTGATGGTGATGACGATGATGCTTCTAATGCTGATGATGGAGATGCTAGCTCTTCTGATGAGATTTCTACTTGACACTCTTACCATTTGTCACTTGTGACAAAAATGAGGAGTAGTTTTGGATATGAGAGTAGTCATACTTAGGGGGAGAGTTAGTATAGGACTTTTTAGTTAGGGGGAGTGTTGTTGAGTGCTGAGGGATGTAGTGAGGATATTATGTATCTTTTCTTTTCTTTCTTTTATAGATACTTTGTTCTTGTACATTGGGTCTTGTGACCATTTAGACATACATTGTACTTATTTCTTTCTATATGTTGATGCATGTTGTTTCTTTCACCTACCTCTTACATGTGTTGTTTCTTTTCTCCCTTTATGCACATGCTTCTTATACTTGTATGCAATCTATTATTTCTGCTTCACACAAAGATGCCTTGATGATTTTTGTTTAAAGTGTTTTAGAAATATAGGTTGTCAAAGTTTACTTGCCATAAACTCTCTTCTTGCAAAGTTTTTCAAGAGTTTGTGTTAGGATAGATATTATTGTATTCAACAAGTGAATATGAGTTAAGTGATTTATGACTTCTCTCATATGTTCATTTGTTTGTTGTGATTTTGTCACGGATTGCCAAAGGGGGAGATTGTTAGGACATATGTGTTTCACTTGTTAAGAACATATGTCACTATTTTATGTAATTGGCTTATCCTTTGACAAAACGCACTTTACTTGTATTTGGGTAAATTTAGGACGTGTTTAAATACTTCAAGAAACCACGTTTCAAGATCAAGTGTTGAAGCCTTCAAGTCTGTTCAAGAAAACAAGCTGAAAGTACAAAGTTATTAAAGCTCGACAGCTAGAATGTGTCGAGGTTTAAGGAGTTGTTCAGCCCGTATGCTCGACAGCTAGCTCGACAGATGCTCGACAGCTTCTATCTGTCGAGGTTTAAGAAAACAGCAATCTGATATGTTTTTCTTGGGATCCGTGATTATGTGTTTGGGCCTTCTTTTCTCCTAACCCTAAACATATAAAAGGATTGTTTTAAGGGCCATCAAAGAGTACACAAGTTGCACAAGCATTGAGAAAACCTTGTTCAAGCAAATTGTGACTGGAGACAAAGTTCTTGCCCTTGTTCATCTCTTTCTCTTGAAGAAGTTGCTGTGTATTTGCACCGTAGGGTTTTGTAACCAAGCATCTTCTTGATCTTCATTGTGTGGATGAACTGAAGAACTTTGCAGCCAACAACTTTTTCTTAGTTGGTGATTGAAGTCGCGTACTGGGATCTGCGCATTGGTTAGTCACGTACTTGGGAGCCGTGCATCAGAAAGGGGAACTGTCACTACAGAACAAGTCCAATTGGGTATTGGGGTAAGGGTTCAACTGTAGGTTGGTAAGGTACTTGGGATTCCTTTACTTGTAACTGCTTGTTGTGATAATAGTGGAGTTTCGGGAGTGGTGTCCTGAAAATCACTCGGTGGGGTTTTTGCCATTAGGTTTTCCCCATTCGTAAACAAATCACCGTGTCTTTTATTTTTCCGCTGCGTATTTAGTTGTTTGGTGATTTGTTTGTGCTACCACGCATTTTGCATAATAAATTAATTAATTAATAACTTGACTAATTAATTAATTAATTTCAATCACAAGGGGTCAATACGTTTGTGACCTATCAACCTGCCCACCCACATCCTCTACTACATCTTCGTTGCCCACCACCCATACGTCTCCCCCACCGACTACCGGCACTGCCCCCGCAGATGTACGTGGCAGAGATGAGATGAGATTCATGCCCACCCCTGGTGCTGTCCCCCCTGAGTTTGTGCATACCGAGTTCATCCAGATAGAGATACCCACCCCCCCACCAGAGGCTTCACACATTGAGGATCGGCCACGAAGGCCACAACAGACAGGGACACGGACACATCCTCCTAATTGTGGGATCGGACATGGTACTATACTTCAATTCAATACCGATTACATATACATCTCTTTATAGTTAAATGATTTGTATATTAGTATTTGCTTTTGTTCTTTTCAGGCAAGGTGAGACCAGTCAAGGAACCAGTGAGGAAAAGAAAACGGGGATGATTTTTGATATCAAATGGCATGGGTGGAACCAAAAATGGTGCCCTCTAGCCATGGAATTTTCAATTGGGGCTTTATAAAATGACGCTGTGGAGAGTACTAGTAAGCCATTAGAAATGTTGAATTAGTGTTTCTTCACATGTTTTGTTCTGGAGCATAAGAAATATAGGATTGAGTTTGATGTGTTCATTTTTCATGTTGCAGCTCAACAAGTTCAAGAATTAGTGTTGCTTTGGGCTTGCAATAGTATAGGATCTTTTTGTCCTTTGGTAATATATTTTTTGTAGCACATATATTTTGGCAATGAACTTGAAGATTTGGGCTTACAAGCTGATATATTTTTTGTTGGTAACTTGCAAAATTCTGGCAATGAACTTCAAAAATTTCTATTTCAGACCTATAGATACCCTACAGCCGCGTTTTTAAAACGCGCCCAAAACATGGTCTATAGTCGCATTTTTAAAAACGCAACTATAGGTCTCAGCCTATAGCCGTGTTTTCAAAAATGCAGCTATAGGTCTCAGCCTGTAGCTGTGTTGAAAAAAACGCAGCTATAGACCTATTGAACCTATAGTCGCGTTGAATAGGCCGCACATGTAAACGCGGCTATAGACCAAATGGGGCTATATGATGGTGAGATGCATGATTGTATGTTTAATGAGTTGAAAATTTTGTTGCTTGGAGTTCTGGAGTATTCTATCCACCGGCAACCTGAAGAAATCCTAATCAAAGAAATGCTTTCATTAACTTAATTTTTTAGATTTTTTAACTTGAACCTTCCATAGATTAGTTGAGTTTTTCTTTTTAATGTCTGTTTTGACCAATTGATTTTCATTTCTAATTCTTCTTCTATAATGCTAACTGCATCTGTAATGTTGCTAGCTGTTGCTGGTGTCCTGACTAATGCAGCATCAGTTTTAGGTGGTGATGCAACGCTACATCAGTTCTCAAATAGTATTTTCCATCTTTATAACAGAAGATCTAAATTTTGTAAACTTGGTTCCTGATTTTATAAGTAAGTTTTAATTTATCAACTTCTAAGGTATCTAAAATTGGCAATGATGAACTGTTCTGCAATTTATCAACTTCTAAGGTATCTAAGTTTTAAATTTTTTTTTTCTGCAATTTGGAGTTTTACTATTAGTAAGTTTTTTTTTTTTTCTTTTTGGTGTCATCATAAATTATTCTGGATGCTGAAAACCTGAATTGCTAGTACTACTTTGTTCTCTGATAATAGATTTTATGATATATAAAAGGGTTGTGGCCTATCAAATAAATAAAGGGGTTGTGTCAAACTTATTGAGAAGGCATGTTTTTAAAAAGATGGAGAAATAGAATAAGAATTTCAAAATTTTGTGACCATTCGTCCTTCATTTGGTCTCTGAGAAGAGAGAAAAAGAGCATAAAAAAATTCTTTAGGAAAGTTTCAATATCTTGTATTTTATACTTTTTGTTGTTTGAAGATCTTTCTACTTTTTGCTCTGGTATATTCACTATCTATTGTATTATTTAAGGCTGTAGCTCGTTGTTGAAATGGTGAAAATAATGAATGCCGCCTAGTGGAGGCTGCTCTATTTTGCATTCGGGCTATATCGAATTATGTTTCAGTTGTTGAAGCTGAAGTAATGCCTCAGGTATAATGTCAATCAACTTCCTCATGTTCTTTGTTCTTAACTATTTGCTGTGTCATACTAATTACTCCCTGCTGGTGAGAATATGGACATAAATCTACAATAATATCTTCCTGCCAAAGTTCTTGTTGTTCATGTGGCCTGTGCTTAACTATTGTACATGTGGAATTCATTAAAAAAATAATTTTCTAATTGAAGAGTGCCAGCATTTGATGATGCTATCCAAAGTGCTTTAATTGTTGGAGATTACAAGGGGGCAGTTGCACAGTGCATATCTGCAAATAAAATGGTTGACGCTTTAGTTATTGCTCATGTATGTGGTGCATCCTTGTGGGATAGCACACGGGATCAATACTTTAAGATTAGCCAATTACTTTACCTAAACGTAGTTTATTTATCTTGAATAGCCTCATTTTACTTTGATGAATATATGAAGCCATGTAAAATGATTGGAGATAAATATTTTTTATCTTATCAATCGATTATTAACAATGTATTTATAATGTCTCTTTCATACGTGGGGGTTTCATTTTCAGGTTGTTTCTGCAATGGTGAACAATGATCTCTTGAGCCTTGTAAATACAAGGCCTCTCAAATTCTGGAAAGAGACACTTGCTCTTCTCTGTAGTGTACGTTTTATTACTCCTGGCAAAGTAGAGTTCTTTTTGTGACATTCCAGTGCATCGTTTACGATTTAGATGCATGGATAGTTGAATCAATTTTTTTATTGAATCCAAATAAATGGTATTTTCTTGCTGAATTTCTTTCCCTGTTTTATTGAATCCAAATAAATAGTTTGCTGAATGGTTTATTATGATCTTGAATGTTGTGGAATGGTTATCCGTTACCTGCATTTACATAGTATCTCTTCCATTGTGGAACTGGAAAAAGAAAAGTTGGTTGTCCCTCAAGTTCTCCTTATGGAGCATATGGTGTAGGGAAGTAACCCGAAATTCCCAACCTGCGAGGAAAAAAAAAATAGAGAAAACACACACCAAAGAAAAACAATCACACGCACAAGACAATATTTACGTGGTTCAGCAATTTTACCTACGTCCACAGAGTTGCAGAGATTTCACTATTATCAGGAAAAAATACAAAGTGCGGCAGTATAGTTTTTCTCACTCTTAAAAACGACAACCACCAAAAAACCCTAATCACCAAAGCTGCGTTTTTTATATCCTGCGCATAAGATTCACAATGGGCTACAAAACGGGCCAAAAAATTTTCCCAGGGCCAGCGCTACGGCTTGGGTTTGTCGGCCCAAGCGTCCGCTCCATGGACTAAGCCTCAGAAAATCTCCCATTAAAAACCATGCAACATTATTCGGGTCGGGTCGGATCGTCAACCGGATCAAACATAACTAAGCTCCAGAAAGCCTAACAAATCTCCCACTTGGAGACTAGTTCAATCACCAACATCAACTGTGTTAAGGACATATTTTATGTAATTGG
The DNA here is from genome assembly GCA_030021035.2 of Notholithocarpus densiflorus. Lineage (NCBI taxonomy): Eukaryota > Viridiplantae > Streptophyta > Magnoliopsida > Fagales > Fagaceae > Notholithocarpus > Notholithocarpus densiflorus. Next base: position 377,279 of record JARYZH020000234.1, on the reverse strand, counting down.
CTAATCTTTTGACAAAATGCACTTTACTTGTATTTTGGTAGATCTAGGATGTGTTTAATACTTTAAAGAACAAGAGTTCAAGTCTAGTATTGAAGCCATGCAAGTCTGTCCAAGAAACAAGTGAAGAAGTGCTGATTCATTAAATCTTGACACCTACTTGACACCTCCTCGATCGATCGAGCTTTACGAAATTCAGATTTTCAGATCTGATTTTCGGCCCACGCTTATGTATTTGTGTAGGGTTTCTTTTCTCACAACCCTAGACATATATAAGGCTTATTTTAGAGGCCGTCACATAAGAGAATATAAGGAGAACATATGCAAAAGGTGACCGATGTCTTATTCTCTCTAAAAGAAATTACTGCGTCTTTGTGCCGTAGGGTTTTGTAACCAAGTGCTTCTTGATCTTCATTGTTGATGAAGTGAGTAACTTTGCAGCCAATAACCTTCTCTAGTTGGTGATTGAAGTCGCGTGCTGGGATCCGCGCAATTGGTTAGTCACGTACTGGGATTCATGCAACAAAAGGGTGGCGTTCATATATTGAAGAGTTCAGAGGTTTTGAAGCGGTAGAAGGTTTCTGCTGTGAGTTCATCTACGGGGATTGTAGAGTCTAAGGACAAAAGTTTTGTATTAGATCTGAAACTTCTCTTTACTATAGCGAATTGCTTTTTCGGGAAGGTTTCCCCCCAGGTTTTTTACTGTGAAACTAGTTTGTTTCATTGGTTTTCCTGGGTCATCATATCTTGTCTTATTTATTTTTCCGCTGCATGATTTTGACATGATATTGATGTTTGTTTGTTTCAACAAAGTTTATTCATAATAAATCTAATTAACAACTTGGGTTTAAAACTTGTTAATTCTATCAACCGGGGTCTAAATTTCCCAACAAGTGGTATCAGAGTGGGTTCACTCTGATTGGATTAATTTCCTGAGTGTGATCCTTGACCCCTGTTGTCATGGATCGTGGACAATCTCTTTTTATTCGTCCTTTATTTGATGGAACTAATTACGCGTACTGGAAAGTTCGTATGAAAGTTTTTTTGCAGGCTCTAGGTGAATAGGTATGGCAAGCTGTTGAAGTTGGCTAGATTAAGCCAAAGGAAGCACCGGTGGATTGGGATGATGCAACAATCATAGCGGCAAATTTCAACAGTAGGGCCTTGAATGCTTTGTTTTGTGGGATGACCAATGAGGAATTCAAGAAAATATCCATGGAAGTTGCCAAGGAAGCATGGACCATTCTTGAGACCACCAATGAAGGTACCAAGGCAATAAAGACTGTGAAGCTTCAAAGACTCACTAGTAGTTTTGAAGAAATAAGGATGGAGGAGGATGAGACCTTTGATGAGTTCTATGCTAAACTCATGGATATTGTGAATTCTGCCTTCAACCTTGGAGAATCTATAGCAGAATCCAAGATTGTTAGAAAAATCCTTAGGTCCTTACCTGAAAGATTCCATGCCAAGATCACTGCCATTGAAGAAGTGAAGGACATTGATCAACTTTCTTTGACTGAGCTTGTAGGGAACCTTCAAACCTTTGAGATGTGATTAGGCTTAATAGGAAAAGGTGGAAAGAGTAAAAACTTGGCTCTTAAGGGTATAGAGGAAGAGATTGAGGACTCTGAAGATGAAGATGAATGTGATGAAAATGAAGATGATAATGAGGATGAGGATCTAACTTTCATAACTGATGAGATTATCAAGCTTCTTCAATTTAAGAAAAAGGATAAGGACAAACCTCCTAGGAAATCTAAATCCTCAAGGAAGGGCAAGAATGACAAACCCCTCATCCAATGCCATGAGTGCAAAGGTTTTGGTCATATGAGGATAGAGTGTCCAAACTACCTTATGAAGGAAAAGACTAAGGAGTCAAAAGATAAAGGGTTGGTTGCTACTTGGAGTGATACTGAGAATGACTCTTCTGATGAGTATGTGGATGAATGTAGTCACGTTATGGCCTTTGCTACCACAACCGATAAGGTGATTGTGGAGAGTGCTAGTGACAGTGAGGATTCTTCTGATGATGAAGTACCCAAGAAGATGACCCTTTAGGAAGCCTATGACAAGCTATGCACTGAATTCATAAAATCTGAAAAGACTTCTCATCTTTGTAGAAAAGAGCTTAATGAGGTAAAAACTAAAAAAGTTGATCTGTTAGTCAAACTAGATGAGACTACAAGGTTAGTTGAGACTTTTGTTGTGGAGAACACCTCATTAGAAGAGAAGGTCAAGAATCTTGAGGCTGAGCTTAGTCAAGCTAGAACTCAAATAGAGAGGATGTCTAGTGCAAAGCTTGATGAGGTCTTGAGTGCTCAAAAGCCTAGTTCTGATAAGACTGGCTTAGAATATGTTGTTTCCTCCGGCCCCTTCTCTTCCATGGCTTCTAGATCAAGGACTGTCTTTGTGCCTCAATCTGAGAAAGGTAATAAAGGTATGAAATCCAAAACTGATCTGGCTAATTCTAAATCTTTTGTTAGACCTCATGTTTGTCACCATTGTGGTATTTCTAGACACATTCGTCATAATTGTTTTAAGTTATATCCTCATAAGCAATTGTCCAAACGGTCACAGGTTTCCTCTCAAAGACCTACACCTTTGTTTGGAGAGTTATTAAAAGTTTTGAGCTTTTTAACTCAATTTCAGGAGAATTCTAATTCTTCCATGTCCTTTAGTAGACATACTAGAACACGTGTCTTTTCATCTTCATGGCCAAAGACTCGTGCTGTGTGGGTGAGAAAGGAGCCTAAGACTTAATTGTCTTTTCTGTTTATCCTCTGCTTTAATTCTTTCTATCTAAAGTAGGACTATTTTTGCTTGATTTCTTATCTGTTTTTGGAATCATGCTTTCATGCATCTGCACCCTTGTATCATGCCTTCATGCATATGCATCTTTCTTTCATGCTTTCATGTTTCTTGTTTGTTTTTGTTTGGTTGTTTAGTTTTTATTTTGTTTTGTTTTCAAAATAAAAATAAAAAAGGAAAAATCAGAAAAATACAAAAACAGTGTGTGTTTGTGTACATTGGTACTTGTGTACCTTGGATGGCCATTGAAACAAATTTTTCTGAACTTTGTATCTCTTGTAACTTAGATGAGCATCTCTATGCACAACTAAGCAAGTGAGCTTTGTGGCTCTTTGTTTGTGATAAGTAAGATTAAGTTATCTCTTGTACTTAACACTCGTATCACTTTTTTTGACGGGAAGGATTAGAAAATCCTAAAAGAAATGCATAAATAACCATCTCACCACTATTGCCCGCCAATCATAATATGACACTTGTATGCTTCGGCATAGTAAAAGTGCAGTGTTAATGACATTTGTGTGCTTTGGTATAGCAAAATTGGAATGTCAAATGCTTAACATAATTGGGTATTTCTTTTCTATCTCTTATATTCCCATGCATGATTTGCTAAAATAAAAATATGCAAAGAAAATGAAAAGCAAAAAGATCAAAAATGCTTTAAATATGATTGCAAGCGTGTATTCTAGGAGATGTGGGAGTTATAGGATATACCTCGAAGGTGATAGTCCCCATCAAACAGTTATGATTGTGTGTGAGTTAAAGTGATTTTCTCATATCTCAAATCATCATAACATGAATACACTTATGCAATCTTGTGATGTTTTTCATACACAACACGCAAATATTCTTTTCTACTCTTGATACATGTGCAGGTACAATGTGATTTGGCCATCACAAGGTTTACATGTGTTAATGTATGCTCACTAAACTGTCTTAACTTGTTTTTGAAATATAAAATTGGTTAGACTTGTTTAGTGTGTGTGTGTATTTTTGGGATTCATGTGCTTAAAATTGTTGATTGAGAGATGATTTTGAGAGGTTAATATGGTGTTTGGATCATTGGTTGAGTTGCATGCTTGATTGCATTCATGTCTGTGTTTTTCTCTTCTCAAAAAACTGTTTTTAAAAGCTAGCCCGACACCTTCTCGACACCTGACTATCTGTCGAGCTTCCAAGCTTTTTCTTATCGCAATCTCGACACCTCCTTGACACCTGGTGGATCGATCAAGAAAGCTCCTGTCCCCTCGATAGCTTCTCAACACCTAGTGGATCGATTGAGCCTCATCTCTTGTGTCTGATGTTTTGTACCTCGACACTTGTCTCAACACCTCTCGACACCTCTTGATCTGATCGAGATCCTTTTGCATGCATTGTTTTTCACATATTTTGCATCTTTCTTTTATCTTGTCATCCATAGTATCTTGTTTCATTACATTCATGCATTTTTATGGATTCTTTGTACCCCCTTGATCATCCTTGATCATCTTTATGTTTCTCGGGTGAAGCTTTCTAGCTTCTTGTTCCCTTTGTCAATCATGACAAAAAGGGGGAGAAATTGTGGAGAATATGTGGTTTCTTTTTAAGATTCTACATGTTAGAGGGAGAAATACATGCCCTTGTAAGGGGGAGTTGTGTTTTATCTTGTTAGGGGGAGTGCTTACTTCCTTCTTCTTGTACACCGATCTTGTGACCATGTTTACATACATTGTGCTTATCTTATATGTATATATATGATGTATGTCTTCTTCACCTATCTCTACATGTGTTGTTTCTTTTCTTTCTTTATACACATAGTTCTTATTCTTGTATGCAATCTATTATTTCTGTTTCACACAAAGATGCCTTGATGAGTTTTGTTTAAAGTGTTTCAGAAATACAGGTTGTCAAAGTCTTCCATGCCATGAACTCTCTTCTTGCAAAGTTTTTCAAGAGTTTGTGTTAGGGTAGATTTTATTGTATTCAACAATTGATTATGAGTTGAGTGATTTATGGCTTTTCTCATACTTCATTTGTTTATTGTGGTTTTGTCACGGATTGCCAAAGGGGGAGATTGTTAAGGACATATTTTATGTAATTGGCTAATCATTTGACAAAACGCACTTTACTTGTATTTTGGTAGATCTAGGATGTGTTTAATACTTCAAAGAACAAGAGTTCAAGTCTAGTATTGAAGCCATGCAAGTCTGTCCAAGAAACAAGTGAAAAAGTGCTGGTTCATTAAATCTCAACACCTGCTCAACACCTCCTCGATCGATCGAGCTTTACAAAATTCAAATTTTCAAATCTAATTTTCGGCCCAAGCTTATGTATTTGTGTAGGGTTTCTTTTCTCACAACTCTAGACATATATAAGGTTTATTTTAGAGGCCGTCACATAAGAGAATACAAGGAGAACATATGTAAAAGGTGACCGATGCCTTATTCTCTCTAAAAGAAGTTACTGCGTCTTTGCGCCTTAGGGTTTTGTAACCAAGTGCTTCTTAATCTTCATTGTTGATGAAGTGAAGAACTTTGCAGCCAACAACCTTCTCTAGTTAGTGATTGAAGTCGCGTACTGGGATCCACGCAATTGGTTAGTCACGTACTGGGATTCGTGCAACAAAAGGGTGGCGTTCATATATTGAAGAGTTTAGAGGTTCTGAAGCAGTAGAAGGTTTCTGCTGTGAGTTCATCTACGGGGATTGTAGAGTCTAGGGACAAAGGTTTTGTACTAGATCTGAAACTTCTCTTTACTATAGTGAATTACTTTTTCGGGAAGGTTTCCCCCCAGGTTTTTTACTGTGAAACTAGTTTGTTTCATTGTTTTTCCTGGGTCATCATATCTTGTCTTATTTATTTTTCTGCTGCATGATTTTGACATGATATTGATGTTTGTTTGTTTTAACAAATTTTATTCATAATAAATCTAATTAACAACTTGGGTTTAAAAATTGTTAATTTTATCAACCGGGGTCTAAATTTCCCAACAAACTGCAATCCTCCAAAAACAATCCCTCATCCCTGCAACTTATCCTCCTGTCCTCAAGCTAGAAGACCAACTGAAGCTGCACACAGCTTCAGCTTCTCAATAGTGACACCCTTAGTCAACATGTCTGCCAGGTTCTTAGATCCACAAATCTTCTCAAGTATTACCAGCTTATCTTCAACAAGGTAACGGATAAAGTGGTATTTTGTCTGTATATGCTTCGACTTTGAATGAAAAGCCAAATTTTTAGCAAGAAAAATTGCACTCTGACTGTCACTGTGTAGAATGCACATCTCCTACTTCTTACCCAATTCATCTAAGAAGTCATGTAGCCAAATCATCTCCTTTCCAGCTTCAGTTGCTACAACATACTCAACTTCTGTAGTAGACAAAATAACAACCTTTTGTAGATTTGAGGCCTATGATATAGCTGTACCACCCAAAGTAAATACAAACCCAGTAGTACTCTTTTTACCATTAATATCACCATCAAAATCAGCATCTACATAACCCTGCAGTTTCAAACTTACACCTGTGAAGCAAAGACATGTATCTAATGAACCCTTTAGATATCTCAGAATCCACTTGACTACCTCCCAATGCTGCTTTCCTGGCCTACTCATGAATCTGCTCACAACTCCCACTGCATGTACCATGTTTAGCCTTGTACACACCATAGCATACATCAAGCTGCCAATAGCTGAGGCATAGGGCACCTTGCTCATATGGTCCCTTTCTTCTTCTGTCTTTGGTGACTGTTCTTTGCTTAGTTTGAAATGATTACTCAAGGGTGTGCTCACTGGTTTAGCTTCATTCATGTTGAACCTACTGAGAACTTTCTGCACATACTCTGACTGTGAACGCTTCAATGTACCATTAGCCTTGTCTCTAATGATTCTTATACCAAGGATTTGCTTTGCAGCTCCCAAATCCTTCATTGCAAACTGTTTTGACAATTGCTTCTTTAAATCATTAACCCCCTCAATGCTAGACCCTGCAATGAGCATATCATCCACATACAACAGTAAAATGATATAAGAATTGTCAAAGAACTTAACATAGCAACAGTGATCAGCTTCACATCTCTTAAACTCAATTCTATGCATAAAACTATCAAATTTCTTATACCACTATCTTGGAGCTTGTTTTAGGCCACACAAGCTCGTTCTCAATTTGCAGACTAGATTCTCTTGTCTCTGAACAATGAACCCTTCTGGCTGAATCATGTAAATGTCTTCCTCCAAGTCACCATGAAGGAATGCTGTCTTCACATCTAACTGCTCAAGATGTAAATTTTCTGCAGCCACCATTTCTAGTACCAGTCTGATTGTTGACATCTTCACAACTAGAGAAAATATTTCTAAGAAGTCAATGCCCTTCTTCTGCTAGAACCCTTTGACAACTAATTTGGCCTTGTAATGCTTGCTGCCATTCTGCTCATTCTTTATTTTGTATACGCACTTGTTGTGCAAAGCTTTCTTTCCTACTGGCAATTCAGTCAATTCCCATGTCTGATTCCCTAACAAGGAATCCATCTCATCCTTTATGGCTAACTCCCACTTGCTTGAATTTTCATGCTGCAAGGCTTCTTCATAACACTCTGGCTCACCACCATCAGTCAACATGAGATAATTTAAAGTGGGTGAATAATGCTGTGGAGGTCTAATAGTCCTAGAAGATCTACGGACTTCAGCTACAGGTGTACTCTGATCTACCTATGAATCTACATTCTCCTTATCTTCTTCACCCCTTTTCTGGACAGTACTTTTAGTCAATTCATCTAAGTTGACAAACTCAGATTTCTTTTGATCTATCTCTGTAATATCTGACACTACAGTTGACCTGTCCTTGTACATAACCTGTTCATTAAATATCACATTTCTACTTCATATGATTTTCCTGTTTTGTTCATCCCAAAACCTATAGCCATATTTCTCATCACCATAGCCAATGAAAAAACATATTTTAGACTTTGCATCAAGTTTACTACGAGCATCAGAATCAATATGAACATAAGAAACACAACCAAAAACTTTTAAATGTGAAAACTTTACCTCTTTACCGCTTCAAACCTCCTCAGGAAGTCTGAACTCCATGAGAACTGATGGTCCTCAATTTATCAGGTAAGCTACAGTGCTAACAGCATCAACCCAGAAAGTTTTTGGTAGTCCAGCATGCAACCTCATACTCTTAGCATGCTCATTGAGAGTTCTATTCATGCACTCAGCCACACCATTCTACTGTGGTGTCCCAGGAATGGTCTTCTCCATCCTAATTCCTTGTGCAGCACAATACTCACTAAACCCTCCATCTATGTACTCTCCTCCATTATCTAACCTCAAACATTTTACTTTCAAACCTATTTTTGTCTCAACCATGGCCTTCCACTTCTTAAAAGTTTCAAATACATCAGATTTATTTTTCAGAAAATAAACTCATACCTTTCTGGTTGAGTCATCAATGAAAGTGATGTAGTACCTTGAACCTCCAAGGGATGCAACTGGAGAAGGCCCCCATAAATTAGTGTGTACTAACTCCAGTTTTTCAGCCTTCGGTGTCCTGCCAATTTTCAAGAAGCTCACATTTTCTGCTTTCCTAAGATGCAGCTTTCACACATGTCAAAATCAACTAACTTCAATTCTGGTAGTTTCCCTTTTGACAGCAGCATCTTCATCCCTTTCTCACTCATGTGACCAAGTTTGCGGTGCCATAAGCTTGTATCAATACTTGCTTCAGGAACTACAATTGTGTCTCTTGGACTTGAGGTTATATATAGAGTACTAGTCTTCTTTCCACGAGCCAATACTCTGGCTCCCTTTGTAACCTTCCAAGTACCACCAACAAATAGTATTGCATGCCCTTTATCATCAAGTTGTCCAACAGAAATCAAATTCCTTCTCAGGTCAGGAATATGTCAAACCTTCTCCAGTAACCAAACAGACCCATTGGGCAACAATATTCGAACGTCTCCCATACCCACAACATCCAAGGCTGCACCATCAGCCAAATACACCTTACCAAAATCACCTGCAACATAATTCTGTATGATTTCTTGGTGTGGAGTGGTATGAAATGAAGCTCCTGAGCCCAAAAGCCAATCATCAAGTGGACTGTCTACTGCAAGAAGTAATGCATCATGTACCTCTTCTGTTACAGCATTAGCAAAATCATCTTCATTCTTCTTCTTAGGACTTTTGCATTGCCTCCTAAAGTGACCTATTTTCCCACAGTTCCAGCATTGTACTTGTTGGCCTGACTTAGATTTACTTCTATTTTGATTAGAATTTCTAGATTTTGATCTGCCCCGATTAGAATTTCTATCATTACCTCTGCCTCTTGTCTCAAGGTTTAAGGCAGAACCAGATCCTAGGTTTCACCTGCATCTCTTCTGCGAATCTTCTCAACCAGAATTAAATCTCGTATGTCATTGTACTTTAGCTTTTCTTTTCCTGTAGAATTGCTTACTGCCATCCTCATTGCCTCCCAACTGTTTGGCAAATAAGCCAAAACGATCAGTGCACGGATCTCATCATCAAAATCAATTTCTACAGACGACAATTGATTTGTGATAGTGTTAAATTCATTCAGATGTTGTGCTACTAATGCGTTCTCTGCCATCTTTAGATTGAACAGTTTCTTCATCAAATGCACCTTGTTATTTGCTGACGGCTTTTTGAAAGCTCAAATAGCGTGTAAAACACCCTTGAACGTTTACACCCCTAATTTACAAATTACCAATTCAAGCTTAATATCAAACAATGTGTGTGCGGAAAATGAACTTAAGCTTATAACAGAATTGATAAACAATCTAAACCAAATAAAATCACATCCACAGCAGAAATTAAATGGCAAATATTAAGGGAAGAGAGATGCAAACACAAGGACAACACAACGATGTGTTATCGAAGAGGAAACCGAAGTCCTCGGCGTAAAACCTCTCCGCCGCCCTCCAAGCGGTCAATAATCCACTAGAAAATGTAGTTGGGATACATGAACAGTAATAGACCCTCCAAGCCTAATCTACCCAGTGTACCTAAGCCCTCCAAGCTTCTTGCTCCAACGAGGTTGCGCCAAATCTTTATCTTTTCTAGCTTACCGGATTCCGCTATAGCCCATAGCATCAACCAATATGAAATTGGTCCCTTCTTAACTGCTTCCCAAAGCACCAAACAGCCTTTTCACAGATATGGGTATGGTGAGAAAAGGTTTTGGTAGTGTACCTCTCAAAGATGTAACAATGGAGAGGAAGAGAGTAGAGGAATTTGAAGAGTCTCTATGTGAAGATTGGGGATGAGTCAATCTTGTTTTTCTCTAGGGTTTCTCCCTCAAAATTCTCTCTGGAAGCTCTCTATATTTCTTGGGTATAAAGGGTATTTATACTGGGGTGAGAGTGGAATACGAAGAGTCAGGTTTTTCAAAACAAAGTTGGCTGGCGGCTTGGCCTCGCGACTTGACTGAGTCGCGAGTTCAAGCTGTGAGCTAACAGAATGGCCAGGCTGGACTTTTTGTCCTATAGTGCTACAGCTGGCGTGACTATTCATCTTCTCTGCACGCTTCACTCGTGTACTGCAGTTGGCGGCTTGCCAGTCGCGAGTCACCCGCGAGTCCCAGCCGCGAGTCTCTACATCTTTGCACAATCTTGAGCATTTCTTCACACTCTCTCACACACTACCCTTACATGATTCCCACCTAAATACAGGGTTACTAATTGCTAAAATACAAGCAAATTTGGCACGGAATAAAGCCAACAGAATGGTTGATTAAATTCAACCTTACAATCTCCCCCTTTAGCTATTCCGTGACAAAACCCTAAAACAAACTCTAGACTTAACATGTGAGTTGGGAACAGTTGAACATAACTCACTCACACCTAACTCTAGAATTTGTGTAGCCCTTGAACCATAAGAACAAGTAACTCCTGAAACACAATAACACAATATGATCATTGTATGCAAAAAACTTATAATGCATATAGAGCAAGCACAATGCGATCAAGCAAAATGGAATATAAGCAATAAACCATAGCTTGACCAAAAAGGAACAATCACTATAAATAGTGACCACAATGCTTATTCACACTTGGAATGAACATTCGTACATACAAGCTAATAAGCTCAATGCAAATCACTTGCATGTCCAACACTCAACCAATGCATAATACATGAAGTATATGCATCTAGGAATAAAATCCTACTAGGGCCCAAGAGTGAAAGTACTTAAAGAAAAATGCATAACATTTAACAAGTACAAGGCTACAAAGTAAGGGTACATATTAAAAAGGTACATATTAAAAAGCTTACAAAAGCAAGGTACAACTACATGTAGGGTAAATAACTTAAATATATATAATAGCAATAAGCAAAACATTAGACATAGGCCAAGCAGCTCCTGCTTTTTAACAACAGTACTCCCCCTTTGATAAAGCTCTTCCTCCCCTTATCATATCACTCCCCCTAACATGAACCATAGGAGTTGTGATGAACTTGGAACATATATACCTGTAACCTAAAACACTTGCACAAAACGCATTAAACCCTCAAGGTAAAGCAAGTAATAAAAGGACAAGTATAATGTAACAAGTAAATTGCGATCAAGTAAACATAATGTGAAACATGTGAGCAACTTGATCAAACAACAAAACAGTCATATAGAAATGACTACAATGATCACATAATAAAGCAAATGATCATCCGAACATGCATTCAATGAAGCACAATAGCATAAGGATGTATGCATGTCCAAAACACAAGCATGATGCGATGAGAGCAGTAAAGCATAGATGATACTAAACATAACTCAAAGCACCATAAAGTAACGAGAAAACAAGCATAAAGTAAAACGAGGTTTTCTCAAAAAAATGTCTTCTCCCCCTTGGTATATGCATCTCTCCTATGACTTTCTCCCCCTACAAATGTGCACGAGGTAGAATTACTCTCCCTAAGAGTGTGCACATGAGTCATATAGAAATGACGATACAATCGTGTATACTCTCTGGTATACTCTCCCCCTTTTTGTCACAAATAGACAAAACAATCAAGAGGAAGGAGGGAAAGAAAAGAAGATATGAGTAAGGGTATGATGCATGAAGGGTGCAAGATGAATGAGAAAATGAAGCTCAAACGAAAAACAAAGACATCTTAAAACATGCTACAAAGCATAAAGTAAAAATGACATGCTAGGATGAAGAAACAAGGTATAGACCAATGCATGACAAGGGTAGCAAAGGTGTGTGCAAGAGGTAACTATATGCAATGCATGACCAATGCATGGAAAATGCACATGTAGGGCAAGGTGTGTTAAATACACAATCAATGAACCAAACATGTTCCTAATGAGAAAACATGAGAAACCCCAAAGTTTGGTACTCATCGGAGTCCAAACAGGTGAGAAAATGCCTAAGAGGTATTTTATCAAACACCTAGCGTGCACATTATAAACAACAATGTGAAACAATGCATGAACAACATGAAGAACACCCTTAATACATGTTCTTTTTGCCACAAGAGGCCAACATCCAAAGCAAATCATCAAAAGAAACCAATCCCATACAAAAATTTTGACAAAAATTAAGTTTTCCCAACCCCTATGATGAAAATCCTAACCAAGAGCACAAAACTCTCCAAAACATAATCTAAGGATCCAAATCAATGAAAAGAGTTTACAATTACCTTAGAGATGTTGATGGAATGAAAAAACCATTCAAATTGGTTGGGTTTTGATGTAAAAATATTGAAAGAGGGGTTTAAGAAAGGATGGGAGAGGTTTAAAACAAGTTTCCCACGAAAAACTCTTTAAAAAGCTGATTCTGGGCGTTTCGTGACTGGCGAGTCGCGAGTGAGTCGCAAAACCCTTCTGTGTGAACTCGCGGCTTAAACTCGTAACTTGCAAGTCGCCAAAACGAGTAGCCAAAACTCGCAGCTTGCTCACTACTCGCATAAGTAGCCAGAATGAGTAGCCAAAAATTTCGACACTTGTTTTTCAAAACAGAACATGTTTAAACAATGAAAAACAAAGTAAGCACTAAACATGAACACAAAAAGTGATAAAAATCACTTCCAAAAAAATATAAAATGATCAAAAATCTTTTTGGTTTGATCCATATAAAGTTGAGCACACACACATCACATTTAAATAAGTACAATCGAACAAATGAATAAGGCATTCATTGAACATTAGGCATGTGTGTTGTGTGTGTGTATCAAGTGTGGAATAGTCCTTAGTCTAGAATGAAGCTTCAATGATCAATTCAATCAAGTCATACACAACTAGTACTAAGTCAAGTGGTCTATCTCATTTATAGAAATGAACATATATGACCTCCCATAAGGAAATGATTACATCTCTTTGAAGCTTTTCATTTGGCTTCATTACAATTCATAACATTTGATCATTTTGAATCAATACATCTCATTTTGAGATCGATGCCTGAAATTTTTTATATTTCAATTTGATGAACAAGCCTTTGGCTTTTTGGGCATCATACATTTTCAATACAAGTCGCTTTCCCTTTTTTCTAGTCAAATACTAGTATGTGCGACGGTTTTTGCAGCTCATTATCTCTTTCATTTTGAGATTTACATTGATTAAGCTCTTTAAGCAAAAAAATAAAAGAGTGGGAAGAGATATAGGCACAAGTCTACGCATGTATCAAAACCAACATGACTATTGACAAATCATTCATGACAAGCTTGAAGATCAATTTACAACAATCACACAAAGATGTCAAGATTTTTCCCACAAAAATATAAGTGCATAAAGAACAAGCTAAGCTTGTAAATGCATAAAGTCATATGTACGAAGGTACAAGGCAAAACTCACATGTGATATGTGCTCAAACATATACGATCAAACTTTTTGAATTTTTCACTTTTTATGTGGTATTGGATTTTTACTCACACAAAACAAAAGCAATAAATTAAGATCAAAAACAAAAACAAAAACAATGCATATAAAGAGATGCATGATACACAAATGCATGACAATGAAGTATTTAATGCATGAAGGGTCCTACAAAGATCGAAAGAATTAGATCAAGGACCAAAAGAGCAAAGACTCAACCATAGGAACCCTTCCTCATTCAAACGGAACAATTGTTTGGAATGAGTGTCTCATGGGAAGTGAGACGAGGGTTGGAAGAATGATAACCGGAGATGCACATAGACAAGGAGTTAAGAACATTAAACACTTTCTTTAACAACATACTATTTTCACTCAAATCCGATTTACCATTTTTAGCACAACTTCCAAAAAATTCAAGTTTCTCTTTTCTTTTGATTCTTTTAAGAGCATTAAACTTAGAGCAATGAGGTCTTAAATGACCAAAGGCACCACAATTGTGACAAACAATGTGTTTAGGTCCACTAGGCTTTTTGGGGAGGGATCTAGCAACATGGTTTTGTTCTCTCTTCAACTTGGAACATTGAGGTCTTATATGACCGATCACACCGCAATGGTGGCAAGTTGGAACAAACTTAGATCCATCCAAAACCTTAGGTTGAGACCTAAACGGAGGCTTTGACTTAACAACCTTTCTCTCCACCTTTTGATTTCTTTTATGTGGAGGAATGTACACCGATTTGTCTTTTGAGGTAGAACACACAATAAGCACAAAATCGGGTACCACAACATGATTGCAACAAATATTTTCATCCATTTTAGCAATAGGTTCAGCAATCAAACACTTGGCATGCATCTTAAGAGATTCATTTTCAGATTTAAGATCATCAACAAGTTTAGCATCCAAGTCCATATTCAAACATTCAAACTCTTTTAACTTTTCAAGAGAATTTTCATCAAGTTTCTTATATTTCTCAACCAATTTATTGAATTCATTGAACTTAGCAATCAAATAATCCTTTTCACCAAATAACTTGCTCAAATTCTTTTGAAACTTCTTAGCCTTTTTCTTCAAGAGTTTGTCATTTGGAATATCAACAACACCCAAAGATTCATGTAACATAGCATCACAATCATAAGGAGTATCACTCATAGAGGCATTTTCACAAACACGTGGCATGTTACAATCATCAACATCCAAAACAAGCATAGAGGCATACAAGGCATCATCCATGACAAATAACACAAGGGGTCAAGGATCACACTTAGGTATTTAAACCACAACAAGTGTACCCGCTCTGATACCAATTGAAAGTTCAAATAGCGTGTAAAACACCCTCGAACGTTTACATCCCCAATTTACAAATTACCAATTCAAGCTTAATATCAAACAATGTATGTGCGGAAAATGAACTTAAACTTATAACAGAATTGATAAACAATCTAAACCAAATAAAATCACATCCACAGCAGAAATTAAATGGCAAAGATTAAGGGAAGAGAGATGCAAACACAAGGACAACACAACGATGTGTTATGTATTGCAGGTTTCTATAAACACCAAAATCTTCAGATAAATTCCCAAAGAGTTGGTTTTGTTCAAGGTGGACTCTAATTAAGCTCATGCAAGTCTTCAAGGTTTTTGGTATTGGACCTATGAGATGGTTGTCGTATGCAGAAAAGCCTAGGAGAGATCCACTTTGGCATAAGTTTTGAGGCAAAAAACCAGTAAAGTGGTTTGTATTCAACACCAGCACAGTCAACTTTGTGAGATTTCCTATCTCTTGAGGAATAGGACCAGAAAATTGGTTATCACGAAGGTATAGAACTTTTAAGGAACTTAAATTACCCAAGGAAATTGGAACAGTACCACTTAATTGATTGTTGCCGAGACTAAGAGTAGTTATGGACTTTAAATTTCCAATTTCTGGGGGGGTGGAGCCGTTGAGGTGATTTTTAAACACTTGCAACAATGTTAGCATTTCAAGGTTTCCAATACTATAAGGAATGGGACCTGTTAAACTATTGTTACTTATATCAAGTTCAAGTAAATTGCTAAGGTTTCCAATTTCTGGTGGAATGGAGGCATAGAGTAGATTATTATAAAGGGTCAAATAAGCCAAGTTGCTTAAATCGCCCAAAGATGCTGGAATGGAATTCAAAAGCACATTATCATTGAGATACAATTGAATCAGGTTGCTCAAATTACCTAAAGAAGCAGGAATGGAGCCACGGAGATTGTTGGCATACAAAGAAAGGGCATTGAGAGACTTTAACTGGCCTATTTCTGGAGGAATCGAGCTGTTTAACTGATTTTCAGCTAAGGACAGGGCCTCAAGATTGATCAGTAGGCCAATTTGTGGTGGGATTGCCCCCAAAAAGTTATTAACGGACAGATCAAGATATATGAGTTTGGAGAGGTGACTAATTTCAGGAGGGATTGTACCAAATAGCTCATTCATGCTGAGATCAAGGTATGCAAGACTAGGGAGAGATGAAAATGGAAAATCATGAAGCGTACCTTTCAAGCTAGAGTTCGTCAAGTTTAATGTAGTAACACTTCCTGCTTGGGTGCAAGAAATACCGAACCAACTGCATGGGCTTGAGCTTGAGCTTGTATTTTGATAGCTCAAAGAATTGGTTGCATTATTAGGAAGGAGAGTCCATGAAGGCAGGGGTGACTGTGTCTCATTTTGAAGACTAGCTTTCCAATTGAGTAGAGCATCCATCTCTGCCTCTTCATTCACAGAAAGAGATGCAACATCGAATGAGGAATGTAAGATGGCCAACGCGACCAGAAAAAAGAGGGAAAACACTTTTTTCAAGTTAGTCAATGCCATGGCTCTTTGTTTTACAAGTTGAAAACTGGTTCAGAATTCTATTTAAAATTTCTAAGCTCCCCCGCACTATTTACAGGTCCAATCAGTTTTGACGATGGTGGGTAAGAGAGAAAGGATTTGATACAGATTTCACACGGCAAGTACCATTACACGGAAATTATCTTTACCAATTCGTTAGAACCAATAACAATTAACTAACCACCTATATATTATTTATTATGAAAATGTTGTGAAAATATTATGGACGTAGCACCTCTCTTTCTAAAATTTAATGACCACATATTACTGTCACTGCATTTTCCATCTTCTTGTTAAACATTCATGCTCATATTTCATCATGCTAAGTTCTAATGTTGTCCTGCATTTTTATCATATTTCAACCCATCACATTTTTATAGTCATCACTTCAAAGCAAGCTTCTCGTAATTAACCCATATCATCAAAATTTGGTATGTTAGTATATGGAAATTTAATAAACAATATATATATATTTATATATATAATGCAAAGAATTGTAAGGGTTAGAAGCCATACCTGCATACGGTCAAAATATTTGAAATTTCCATTGTTGTTGACTTTCTAAATCTTTGAAATTTCTTAAGAAGGCTGTTTGTTTTTAGACCCCTTAAAACACAACTAGATTAACTTAGTTAATTAGCCAAGTGATAAACTTAGGTAAATTATGCAAGTCTAGGTTAACACATATAAATCATATCATTGAATAGTGCAGAAAATAAAAAACACAACGATATGATAACTAAGGAAAACCAAACTGGTAAAAACCTTGGGAAGGATTTAACCTAGCTATCCTCAAGGTAAAACGAATTCACTATGAAAGAATTGAAGTTTACATAATAGCGACTTAGACCACTAACATCCTATTGCTACCTCGAGTAGGAAACTTACTACCACAACCCTATGATAGTTCCGAGTCCACGGACTACTTCTTTCTTAAATTCCCAGCAACTACAAGCACTCCTGCTTGTGTATCTTTAGGCTCTTGAAACAGCAACTGAATTGATCACCAAACACTTGACATCAATCTTGAGATTGGAAACCCTAAATGTATGTGAAGGCAACCACCTCTAGATCTCACAGAAGATTCACACACACAGCATAAAGAGTAACACTAAAACGTGGCTAGGGTTTTCCCTTTTATACTTAGGGCAAAACATAAAACCCTACACGTCAAACGGGCTTGGGCTGAGTTGGAAAATTTTGCAGAAAAACAATCTGCACGAGTTTCGATTGGTCGAGTCTAATTCTCGATCGATCGAGCTAGGCAGATTTACACAGTAAATCCTGCAGCAACTCGATTCCAACTTTACATAAAAACACATACTTTGAGCAAGTCTAAATAAGACTAAAAACGTTTTGATCATGGTTTGCCAACATTACAAAATGAAGTTCTAATACATTAGTTCCTAATTCCTTAGAACCTAACAAAGGCTAAAATTTTTATACATCAATTGACATATTTTGATATTTCTAATAAAAAAATGTTTAGAATTCAAATCCTTCAACTATTAAATTATTAAAATAAATAAATAAATAATTTTAAGAGGGAGTGTCATAGTGGCGACTCCAGAAATTTTTTTTAGGGTGATCACTGAGAAATTTAAATTATACAAAATTTAATAGAGAGATGACTTGAATATATCAACATCACAAAAAAAAAAAAAAGTATTACAAGTTTTTTCTACTAACAAAGAGAAAAAGAAAAAAATGGACTGATAAGAGATAAAGTAAGAATTGAAAATGGTGATATAAGAGTAATAAAGTAAGATAATTGAAATGATAATAGAAAAGAGAATGAAAAATTGATGATTTTTGCTGCAACTATGAGCTGAGATGCTAAGAAGAGCAAAATTATTGCAACTGCAAAGCCTAAAAGAGCATAATTGCTAGCACTGCCAAGGAAACTCATGAACTACAATATTTTTCTTAAGTCTTTTTTTTGAGAAAAAAATGAAATTAAAGATTATTTATATGTAATAAGTTGAAAGAGTTAAAAATTTGAATGATTATTTTTCTTTTTCTTTTTTAATAGGCTTTTTGTTGAATAATTTGTTAACTCGTTTTGTTTGGTT
The DNA here is from genome assembly GCA_030021035.2 of Notholithocarpus densiflorus. Classification (NCBI taxonomy): domain Eukaryota; kingdom Viridiplantae; phylum Streptophyta; class Magnoliopsida; order Fagales; family Fagaceae; genus Notholithocarpus; species Notholithocarpus densiflorus. The sequence goes on along the minus strand of JARYZH020000234.1, from coordinate 358,744 downwards.
TAGTATTTTTTTTTTTTTTGGTGTGGTTATTTTTGTTGTTATTTGAGGTTTTTTATTGTTATTTAAGGGTTATTTTTTGGGTTTAAGGGGTTAAGGATTTTTTTTTTTTTTTTTTTTTTTTTTTGTGGGGACATTATTATTTTTGGAGTAATACTACATCTACAACATTTTTAAAACAAATATTATGCAATAATTTGTTTATTAGTGGTTAACAACTGATGTCAATAATGAGCCAAAATTAGAATTAGTAACAGCTTTCCGCTTATTACATAAGATTTGTAGTGAAATTATTGTAAAAATGTTATGAATGTAACACCATTCTTATTTTTGTTGAACTAAAATTCTTATAATTTTCAAGTCAAGGTAGTCAATATTTTTTAATAGAGTGGCCCAGATAATTTAATTTAGTGTGTGTATATATATATTTTGACAAGTAAGGGTGACCACCCTGAGTTACAAGCAGCGCTGCCCCTGGAGTGTCGTTTTATAAAGATAAAGAGGTGGTGTTATTATTTCGCAAGACCTCGACGAAGGAGCTAGGATGTTGTAAGGAGAAAAAAGTAAATAATAATAATAATAATAATAATGTACATAAAATATTGTAGTGTAGTGCCCATTGGCCTTTGCCATTGCCCAGGATATCTGCATTTTCATTGGTTATTTTGCTTAAAATTTTGTGCTGTGGATAGGAGGTCTGCTAGTCTTTTCAATGAAGTACGTTTTAGAGGCAAGAGGAACGTTCTTGTATGCATTATCTCTAACTCTTTTGACTTGCTCCACTTTATATCAATTGAAATTATGTTTAGAATGTACTAATTCCTCAAAGCAGGCATTGTTTTTGTGTGATGCTCTAGATTCAACTGGATGTTGGTTAAGTGTGTGTTGTGTGGGTGTATGATGAATCTTATATCGGGCATATGCTGGGTTGATTTGAACTTTATGAACAAGTACAAAAGTTTCAATTGTGATTAGTTATTTTGAAATATAACGTAAATGTGGCTAAACCTTTTTCCTTAGGTTGTTATAGTTTTAATAACCCGACCGAATAAAAACCGAAAAGAGAAATGGTTCTCGGTTTTTTATCTGATTGTGGTTGGACTGGTGGTCGAATTGCTGACATTATAAATATTAATTAATAATTATATAATTATTAAAATAAATACATAATAAATCATTAAAATTAAAATCTAAAAATGTGGCTAATATTTGTAACTTTGGGAGAAAGTGGCTAATAATTGCTACATTTTGTGCTTACAAATTACAATGTACACGTGTGTTTGCTTAAGAACATTTTATTTAGCTTTTTACTGAAAAAATTTTGTTGAAAATGTGCTAAAATATACTTGCACTATGAAAAAGTGGGAAAAAGTGAAGTTTTAAAAAAGTGTACATATAAGCTAAAAGCTGAGCTTATGAGCTCAAACTAAACAAATTAGTGAGACAATGATCAAAGACTCAAATGGCAAGCCTAGAGCACTAGCATAAGATGTGTTAAATGCTAAATTTTTAGTATTTATCATATTAAACACTAAAAATCACCTCCATGAAATGTGTCAAATACTAAATAAATTTGACATAAACTATAGTAATGATGTAATTATAAAAGTGTACGGTAAGATGTGCTATTAATATTTGGTATTTTTTTTTAATTCAAACTTTTTTTTTTCTCTTTTGTGACATTGGGAACAAAAAAGAAAGAAAAAAATAAGAATTAAAAGGAATAAAGAAATAATATTTAAATAAAGTGATAAAAGAATAGAAGATGTGATGTAAAATGTATTGTTAAGTGCTGTATTAAAAGAGGTGAAGGGTAGGCTTAAGCCTGATGATAAGTGCAAGAAGCACCCAAAAGGGCCAAAACACAAATAATCACCAAGTGTTTCACGTTTGTTCACTTGTCTTGAACAAAGTTTCTCTCCAAATTAGTTTGGAGAGGAATCTTTCAAACTCTTCATATATCTTTATATCGAGTGTGAATTTTGAAAATCTAACCGTTGGATTGTGTTAGGTTCTAAGGTCTTAGGAACTAATGTATTAAAACTCTAATTTGTATTGTTGGCAAACCATGATCAAAACAGATGTTAGTCTTGTTTAGACTTGCTCAAAGTATAGGTCTTTTATGTAAAGTTGGAATCGAGTTAACTGCAAAATTGAGTGTGCAATTCTGACTGGCTCGATCGATCGAAAATTAGACTCGATTGATCGAAAGTCACCCAAAACATTTTTCTGCAGAATTTTCCAACTCAGCCCTAAGCCCATATGACGTGTAGGGTTTTATGTTTTACTCCTAGTATATAAAGGAAACCCTAAGCACGTTTTTATAAGTTTTTTAGAGAGAGAAGAGTGTGCCTCTTATATATTTAGGGTTTTGTACCCAAAATCTCTCTATGGACTTAGTTGCTCATATTGCTGTTTGTGTGAATCTCTTGTGAGATCTGAGAGGTGCTTGCCTTCACACAAACTTAGGATTATCAAGAAGGAGATTTCTTTAAGAGCTTGACGATCATTCAGTTGCTGCCATAAGTGCTTAACGATACACAAGCAAGTGTGCTTGTACTTACTGGAGAATCCAAGAAAGAAGGAGTCTGTGGTCTCGGAGCTTGCACGTGGTCGTGTCAGTAAGTTTCTATTGGTGGGTAGCAATAGGATGTTAGTAGTCTAAGTCGCTATTGTAAAACTTCGATTCTTTCATAGTAGATTCAGGTTTACCTTGAGAATAGCTAGGTTAAATCCTCCCCAGGTTTTTACCGGTTTGGTTTCTTGGGTCATCATATCTTTGCGTTCTTTATATTCCGCACTTTACATTGATATGATTATGTGATTGTGTTAACCTAGATATGAAATTTGGACTAAGTAATCACTTGGCTAATTAACAAGGTTAATCCAATTGTGTTTTAAGGGGTCTAAAAATGAACAAGTGGTATCAGAGCAGGTAGCTCTTTTGCTTTAGATCTTTTGATCTAAGAGCTGATCCTTGACCCCTGTTGTCATGGATAATTTGAAGTGTCTTTCTGATCATGTTTCTGCTCATACTTCTGTTGATTTTATTGATGCCTGTGAAACTCTTTGTAAGGAATTATTGAAATCTATGAAAATTGCTAAGAAATTCAAGGAAGAGTTAAAATTGGCTAATCTTGAAAAAGAGGAATTGGTTGTTAGATTAGATGAATCTAATAAAAAGAATGATTTTTTGAGAAATCAAATTTCCTCTCAAGATGAGAAGATGAAAAGCTTGGAACAAGAGTTAGTTGAATCTAAAGCTAAAATTAAAAATTTGACTAGTACCAAGCCTGCTGTTGATAACAGAAGTATTTCTGTTTCTCTTAAGCCTAAAATTAAGAAAGTGTATATCCCTCCTTTTAAGAGGAATAATAAAGAAAATGCTTATTTTACTAGGTTAGACAAAGGTAAAAGTTCTGATGTAGACGCTGAAGTTTCTAAACCTAAGTCTAAACCTACTGTTAGAGAGTATAATAAATCTGTTTTTGTGCCTACTTGTCACCTTTGTGGTGTTGTTGGTCATATTAGACCAAATTGTTCTTTGTTGAGGCAAAAACCGAAATCTGAGACTAGATTTGCTGTTAGGAATACTGATGTTCCTAAATTTGTTCCTGTTTGTCAATTTTGTGGTGTCTTCGGTCACATTCGTCCTAATTGTCATAAATTGAAATTTAGAAATTCTGTATTTCAATCTAGGATATGTGATGATATTTCCCCTGCCATAAGTCCATATAAATTGTTTCATATTATTTTGAAAAATTTAAGCTTGTTGGCTTGTGAAAGGAATTTGCAGGATTTCAATCTTTCTTAGAAGATCGGTGTAATCCCTCAAATACACTCTGCTTCACATGGATTTTCACCTACAAAGCCGAAGACTCGTGCTAGATGGGTGAGAAAAGATTCTCTAAGGTGAGTATTGCTGACTTGTCCCTGATTTAATTCTTTTAATTATTTGTGGACATGTTTTGTTTCTGTTTTTGAGTCTTGTTTTATTTGTTCTAAGGATTACATGAGTTATGATATCTCTCTCTTGATTTAGAACATACTTGACATTGTGGAGAAACTTGAATAGTATGTGTTATATAAGTGCTAAGCTTTTTCTGATTTTGTGTGAGTATGTACTAATTTGTACATATACTCAAGGGTTAATTAAGAAATTGATATTTCTTGTATGTGTACCCTCTATAGCTTAGTTAAGCACTGTCATGCATTGCATTTGCATTGTTCATTTAGCATAATGTGTGCTTTTTGTTTTTGGTCATAAATTTTTTAAAACCAAAAAGATTTTTGTGTTTTGTATTTCACATCTTGGATTTATAATCAAGGATTGGCCATATTATCTTTACATAACAAGTTTATGTATCTTGTTTAGCTTGGATGAGCTTATTCTATTGCACTTTACTGGTTTGAGCTTTGTAGTGCATGTTGTGTGGGAGATGTTTATAGTTTTTAATCACATGATCTTGATCTTGAAGTCACATGTCGTTGACTGTCGGACTTGAACTTTTGGAGAAAGGCATAAATAACCATCTCACCACTGTTCACTAGCCAATCATGAACACTTTAGTGCATATCGTAAGATTTTGTGCTCGAGAAAGTGTAGCACATGCACAAAAAGAACATAAGGTGTAGCCTCGGTTTTAATGTTAAAATTGGTGTGTACATTATCCTAGCTAATTTTAATAAGTTTCTGATCAAATAAAATTGGTGTGTACAATATGAGGCAAATCAAGAAACTTACATGATTGCAAACTTGTTTTCTAGGAGATGTGAGAGTTATATGATGTAACTCTTTAGGTGATAGTCTCTTTCAAATTTATGTGATGAATTTTGTAGAAATTGTGCTTGATTTCTATTCACATATCACCTCACATGTATCCCAAGTTTTTGCTAGTTGCACACACTACACAAGTTACTCTTTACTAAACTTAGTACATTATATTGTGTGTCATCTTGTTGTGGCCATCCAAGATTATATGTTCCTTGATTTTGATGCAAATTGTGTTTTTGATGATTAAAAACCTTATTTTTGAAAGATCTGGGTTGAATTCAAATGTTTTTGAAAAATTTTTAATCTCATACTCATGCATTTCATTCATGAAATATTGTGCTTTGAGGAGTTTCTGCATAAAATTGTTCTGTTTTTCAAAAATTTGAGTTTTCCAGATTTTCGATCGATCAAGGGTGTTTTTCGACCGATCGAAATTACGATAAAAATTTTGGTTTGAATCTGCTTGACTCGATCGATCGAAACTGAAAAATTTTCAGTTTTTAAGTATTTGACTAAAATTTTTTTCATGCATCATTTATGTTTAGGATTCACATGCATTGCATTGTTTTTTGTATCCATCTTGCAGTTTTGCAGTCATATCTCTCATTGTTTTCACACATAACATGCATACACTTTGCTAAATTGGGTACTCAACTTGATTTAAAAATTGATTGATTTTTGAGTTATGTACTTTTTAGTATATGCTATTTTTATGTGTGAACTGCAGAAAATATTTTTCTGAAGAGATATGATGGATAATCAATGTGTAAACATTTTCTCTACTCATGCAACTGTTTATGGGTCACATAGTGTCAAGTTTGCATTTATTGAAAGAGAGAATATTTTTCTTCATGTGTATCCTCAATTGGTTTGTGTATTTTTCCCCACCTTTCAAATTTTCCCCACAACTGTTTTTCGCAACACTTGTTTTGTGTTTCCTATTTTTATAGGGGGAGAAGCTAGTTTTTAACCTTTGTTGCTCTTCATAGGGGGAGTTGTCTCTATTTTCTATAGAGTTGAATTATTTTGTGTTCCCCTAATTCTCTATTTTCTCTTCTTCTCTGTTGCGTATGTTTTCTGTCAACCTTCTGATTGGATTGTCTTTGTCAATACATGACAAAAAGGGGGAGAAATAGATGAAATGTGGGAATCCTGTTTGTTTTGTTTAGGGGGAGTTAAAATTGTTTTTGAAAGGGGGAGAATTTTTTTTTTGATGTATCTAACTTAGGGGGAGATACATTGTTATCTATGTTTCTTGTTTCACTGCTCATTGATTTATATTTATGAGTTATTCATGATATATGTCTTTGTTTTGTGTTTTGTGAAGTCAAGAATTTATTTTTGTTTGCTTGTATTTTCCACACATGCGTTTATGCGTTTGTTGAGTGTTTCAGGAAATATACAGGTTGATTCAGTCGTACTGCTGTTTACACTTGCAATTGATGGATAGTAGTTAGGTTGAATTTTTTTTTGAGGGGCATTATTTTTGTAAAGGGCTTTTACTTGTAACTTTGAGCATTGTGTTTGTGTTTTGTCACGGATTGCCAAAGGGGGAGTTTGTTAGGTTCTAAGGTCTTAGGAACTAATGTATTAGAATTCTAATTTGTATTGTTGGCAAACCATGATCAAAACAGATGTTAGTCTTGTTTAGACTTGCTCAAAGTATAGGTCTTTTATGTAAAGTTAGAATTGAGTTAACTGCAGAATTGAGTGTGCAATTCTGACTGGCTCGATCGATCGAAAATTAGACTCGATCGATCGAAAGTCACCCAGAACATTTTTCTGCAGAATTTTCCAACTCAGCCCTAAGCCCATATGATGTGTAGGGTTTTATGTTTTACTCCTAGTATATAAAGGAAACCCTAAGCACGTTTTTATAAGTTTTTTAGAGGGAGAAGAGTGTGCCTCTTATATATTTAGGGTTTTGTACCCAAAAGCTCTCTAAGGACTTGGTTGCTCATATTGCTGTTTGTGTGAATCTCTTGTGAGATCTGAGAGGTGCTTGCCTTCACACAAGCTTAGGATTATCAAGAATGAGATTTCTTCAAGAGCTTAATGATCATTCAGTTGCTGTCATAAGAGCTTAACGATACACAAGCGGGTGTGCTTGTACTTGCTGGAGAATCCAAGAAAGAAGGAGCCCGTGGTCTCGGAGCTTGCACGTGGTCATGTTAGTAAGTTTCTATTGGTGGGTAGCAATAAGATGTTAGTGGTCTAAGTCGCTATTGTAAAACTTCGATTCTTTCATAGTGGATTCAGGTTTACCTTGAGAATAGCTAGGTTAAATACTCCCCAGGTTTTTACCGGTTTAGTTTCCTGGGTCATCATATCTTTGTGTTCTTTATATTCCGCACTTTACATTCATATGATTATATGATTGTGTTAACCTAGATATGAAATTTGGACTAAGCAATCACTTGGCTAATTAACAAGGCTAATCCAATTGTGTTTTAAGGGGTCTAAAAACGAACAGATTGCATATTCTAATTATATACTTCATGCTTGCAAAATTTAAAAAAGATCAAAATTCAATTGCTATGTCATCAAATAAATGTTAAAATTTCAATTTTTTATGATCTAAAATTGTGTATAAAAAATAAATTTATTGATCAAATAATAAATAATATTTGATTTGAACGAAAGTTGATGTGCATGTTAAGAACATAAAGAACATGAAATTTAACGGTTAGATTTTCAAAACACGCCCAAAAAAGAAATATATAAGAAGTTTATAGAGTTTTTCTCCAAACTAATTTGGAGAGAAACTTTGTTCCTTTGTCTCGGTGAAATACTCTCTCAACTATCAACTAGTAGTTCATGTAAAACCTCTCTACAACCGCTGGTTCTTGTTGTTGTCAAAGAGGTGTACCACGCATCCAAGCTCCTTCGTGTAGTGCCTCCATCACTGCCATTGCTGAGTCCATGGCCCCTTATGTCCGATCTAAAGGGTTGGATCTAGAAAAAAATAGTAGTGATTTATTGAAAAAAAGCATGTTCCTATCATCCTCACCTATTCTTCAAAACGGGTTAAATCTTACCGTTTATATAAATATATATATATATATTAAATTTAATACTTTTGGTTTTTATATGAACCACACTAGAGTGGAGTCGGCGTAAAACCTCTCCGCCGCCCTCCAAGCGGTCAATAATCCACTAAAAAATGTAGTTAGGATACATGAATAGTAATAGACCCTCCAAGCCTAATCTACCCAGTGTACCTAAGCCCTCCAAGCTTCTTACTCCAACGAGGTTGCACCAAACTTTTGTCTTTTCTAGCTTATCGGATTCCGCTATAGCCCATAGCATCAACCAATATGAAATTGGTCCCTTCTTAACTGCTTCCCAAAACACCAAACAGCCTTCTCACAGATATGGGATGGTGAGAAAAGGTTTTGGTAGTGTACCTCTCAAAGATGTAACAATGGAGAGGAAGAGAGTAGAGGAATTTGAAGAGTCTCTATGTGAAGATTGGAGATGAATCAATCTTATTTTTCTCTAGGGTTTCTCTCTCAAAATTCTCTCTGGAAGCTCTCTACATTTCGTGGGTATAAGGGGTATTTTCTACGAAGAGTCAGGTTTTTCTAAACAAAGCTGGCTGGCGGCTTGGCCTCGCAACTAGACTGAGTCGCAAGTTCAAGCCGCGAGCTAACAGAACGGCCAGGCTGGACTTTTTATCCTATAGTGCTACAGCTGGCGTGATTGTTCATCTTCTTTGCACGCTTCACTCGTGTGCTACAGTTGGCAACTTGCCAATCACGAGTCACCCGCAAGTCCCAGCCGCAAGTCTCTGCATCCTTGCACAATCTTGAGCATTTCTTCACACTCTCTCACACACTACCCTTACATGATTCCCACCTAAATACAGGGTTACTAATTGCTAAAATACAAGCAAATTTGGTACAGAATAAAGCCAACATAATGGTTGATTAAATTCAACCTTACACTTTTCATACATACCAAACAAAGCATTCATCAGATCTGCTGTGGTCTTCTCCTTTACAACATTGTGTGCAACAGACCTAGACAGAGTTAACTTGATAACTCCCAGTACTTGTCTGTCAAGAAGAGCCCATTCCTCAGCCTTCATAGTCTCAGGTTTTTCCCCTAGAAGCGGTAGATGCAACTTCTTACCATAAAGATAATCTTCGATTTGCATCCTCCATAATCCAAAGTCTGTGCCATCGAACTTTTCTATTCCAGACGCCTTTCCTGCTTCCTCTGCCATTGCTCCCACTCAAACCTAACCTGGCTTTGATACTAGTTGTAGGGAAGTAACCCAAAATTCCCAACCTGTGAGAAACAAAAAATAGAAAAAACACACGCCAAAGAAAAACAATCACAAGCATAAGACAATATTTACGTGGTTCGGCAATTTTACCTACATCGACAGAGTTGCAGGGATTTCACTATTATCAGGAAAAAATACAAAGTGCAGCAGTATAGTTTTTCTCACTCTCAAAAACGACAACCACCAAAAAACCCTAATCACCAAAGCTGTGTTTTCTATATCCTGCGCACAGGATTCACAATGGGCTACAAAACGGGCCAAAAATTTTTCCCAGGGGCAGCGCTACAGCTTGGGCCTGTCGGCCCAAGCCTCCGCTCCATGGACTAAGTCTCAAAAAATCTCCCATTAAAAACCACGTAACATTATTCAGGTCGAGTAGGGTCGTCAACCGGATCAAACATAACTAGGCTTCACAAAGCCCAACATATGGAACTCCTGCTCCGTATCAGCCCCCAAATATATTCCTTCCATCACAAACACCATCCCTGGTATTTTTTGTACTATGGTTCATCTAGTACTATTGGTTTTTATTTGGTGTTTAGTATATAAAATTTCTTAGCAATGCTATAGACCTGCTAAATTATGCTTATTTGTAGTTTGTATCGTATTTATATGCTGCCCAACTATTACATGGACCAATTATATCCAGTCTGTCCGAGCTGGTACTAGTTCACTTATAAATCTTCTGAATCAAACTTAATCTCCTTTCCATGGACCAACTTTAATGTTTACATAATTTGTCTTGTAATACATACTCCAGTCTTGTGAATGCTAGAGAATATTACCGCAAAATTTATTGTGTATGTTTGACATCATTATGACTGGACATGGTCTACGAAAAAATGTCCACTTTAATGCTTTATTGCAAAGGTGTTTGAAATTAGAATCTCTAGTAACTGAAAATGTCCATAGGGTGATGTAGGACAACTTAGAAAATTTTGAAGATGTTTGCAGTGGGTTTAGGGTTAGGAAATAAAGAGAATTAGAGAGAAATTAGGGCTGTTCAGGGGGCTGCATGAACTGTACCCTTGAACAGCAACTTCAGAAAGAGAAGAGAGGAGAAAGAACCAACAAAGGCCAACGTGCCTATTGTTCAAAACACTCACCAAGTGGATTTTGAATCCAGTCTCAACCTCCACCCATTCTTATGGGAGGAGAGACCACTGAGATAGAGATAGAGATAGAATTTGGTTTGGTTTCCGAAACAGTGCTAGATTTCCACAACTTGTATTATGAACACTGTCCAACTTGTCAAAAAAGGGGTCATCACACAGGAGATGGCATGCTATTAAGAACAACGAATTGGTTTCTTGTTATAAGGTGTCTTGATGCAAACATTCCTATGATTTAGAAATTTGTAGTGAGATTAAAATAATTAAGCATTAATGTCTAGACAAATTTATTGCCGTGGGCAGATGTAGTGTGAAGTTGTTTATAGTTTATAAATCCTATTACATCTGGTAGATACCTCCTGTGCTGCTTCGAAATTCATTCGGTAGGAACTTGAGGTCTTTATTCAATCAATGTGGTGTGGTGACCATGCAACTCCTAAATTAGGGAAGTGGAAGCTTTTGCCCTTTTCTCTAAATTATTTCTTGTAGTCTTGTCAGCTTTCTAGCCTGGCACCTGAAGGAATTCGTATTTGCAAAATAGTAGCAAAGGAACGTGGTAATTAAGAAATCTTAGTTTCTGAAAAGATTGAGAATCAAATGAAATTTTATTAAGTTTTTTTGTAACCTTGAAATTTACTCAAGCACTCCATGGGTATTGAATCCACTACTTACCTTCCACCTTACTTTACAATGGGGGAAGTGTTGGGGAAAAATCCTAATCCCCTCAATGTCTACGTGTGAATTAAAATATATAACTACCAAGTAATAGCAATATTATGGAAACAAAAAAATTTCAGCAAGCACCACATAAACACAACCACACAAGAACACCAAATCTTACGTGGAAAACCCTCCGGTGTAGAGGGAAAAACCACGAGGCAGCTCTGAAAAATATCCACTATGAAATAGAGATTACAACTATCAAGTTTATGCTAAACTTGAGTCCACAATAAATTGGATATACAACAAATAAATCTCAAGGAGTAAAAACAATCTCACCACAAAGCCAGTAGCAAAATTTTCCTCTGAATACTCCAACTCTCCATGGTTGTAGCACTCAAAAACTCCATGAGAACTCCACCCATTTATCTTCCTTGTGTGTAACTTGAGTAAAGAAAAATGTCTCCTTTTTCTTTTTCACTCTCTCACACTCTCACTGTGTTTCTCTCTATCTCTTCATTCGGACTGCACCTCTCAAGCTGAAGCTCTCTCTTTCTCTGTGTCTTGCTCACTTTGGAACTCACACAAAATAGCCAAAAAATGACTCTCTTTTTTCAGCTCTCCACTCAAGGCCGAATAACCCTTGCTTTTTGCTTCACCCAATTTTCTTTCTTCCTTCAGCGTGTTAGACACGCCTGAGTCAAGTCTCATTAAGAGGCATGACTAACTTGAAGACTTTTGGAAGCAAGCTCATAAATGAGCTTTGACAAGGCATGTGGGCTAGACCCACATGGTGCTTTGCACCCAACAATCTCCCCCTCCAACCCACTACGGAGGAGATCTTCATCCCAAGTCTTCAATCAGAATTCATGCCAGCCAACCCGGCATAAAACTTTAGCTTCTCTCTTGACACAACCTTGGTCAACATGTTAGCTGGATTTTCATCTGTGTGAATCTTCTCTAATTAAAATGACTGTTGTTCAACAACTAGTCTCAACCAATGGTATCTCACCTCAATGTGCTTCGAGCGTGAATGGTACATAGAATTCCTACTCAAGTTTATAGCACTTTGACTATCACAATTAACTACATACCCATCTTGCTTTAAACCTAATTCTTGGAGAAACTGTTTCAACAAAAGCATCTCTTTACCTGCTTCATTAGCTGCACTATACTCAAGTTCAATTGTAGATAAGGCAACACACTTCTACAATCTTGACTGCCATGATACATCTCCCCCTGCAAAAGTAAATAAATACCCCAATGTAGATTTCCTAGCATTAAGGTCACCTGCCCAATCTGCATCTACATAAACCTCCAAAACTGGTTTAGAATCACCAAAAGTCAAGCACAATTTAGAGCTACCTCTCAAATATCTAAAGATCCACTTCACTGCTTCCCAGTGATCTTTGCCAGGATTTACTGTGAACCTATTGACAACACCAACTGCATAAGCAATATCTAGTCATGTGCAAAACATAGCATGCATCAAACTCCCAACTGCTGAGGAATAAATAGTTGATGCTATGTCTTTTTTCTCTTTCTTGGATGAAGAACAAGATTTCTTTCTTAACTTGAAATGAGAACCAAGAGGTGTGCTAACTGGCTTGGCATGCTTCATATTGAACCTTTCAAAAACCCGCTTAATATATTTCTCTTGTGATAACCATAGCTTCTTAGCTTTCCTGTCACGTAGAATCTGCATACCCAAAATTTGTCTTGCTGGACCCAAGTCTCTCATATCAAATGACTTGAACAAGTCCTTCTTCAAATTTCCAATCACACCTGCATCTTGTCCCACTATCAACATATCATCTACATATAGCAGAAGAATAACAAATTTACCACTGGGAAATTTTCTAACATACACACAATGATCTGCATTTGTCCTTGTGTACTTATGACCCACCATGAATGAGTCAAACTTCTTGTACCACTGTCTTGGAGGTTACTTCAAGCCATACAAACTCTTTTTTAACTTGCAAACCATGTGTTCTTTCCCTTTCACTTTGAATCCCTCTGGCTGATCCATGTAGATTTCTTCTTTCAAATCACCATGAAGAAAAACTGTCTTCACATCAAGTTGCTCAAGCTCAAGATCCAAGCTAGCTACTAATCCTAGAACCACCCAAATGGAACTCATCTTGACTATTGGAGACAATATCTCATCAAAGTTAATCCCTTGTTTCTAACTGAAACCCTTGACCACCAATCGAGCTTTATACTTCACTAACTTGTCACCATCTTTCTTTAGCTTGAACACCCATTTGTTTTTCAATTCCTTCTTGCCTTTGGGAAGTTCCACCAAGTCATGAGTCTTATTCTTGTTCAGAGAATTCATCTCTTCATGCATAGCCTTCAACCAGCTTTGCTTATCCTTATGAGATTGTACTTCCTAAAAACTTTCTGGCTCCCACTCTTCAATAATCATAGTATACTCAGAATTGGGGTATCTAGTCGATGGAAGACGCTCTCTAGTAGACCTTCTCACCTGAGGTTCTACCATCTCTAGTGGAGGAGGCTGCTCCCCCTGCTCAACACCATTTGTATCTGTCACATCATCACCATCAACACCTATTGGCTCATCAACATCAAATTCAGTTGGTTCATCACCATAATTCTCATCTTGTACCTCTTCCCTATTTGTGGCATTATCTAAGGAAGAAGAGGTAGGTGTAAGATCAGGAACACCTTCAACTATAGCTTTAGGCTTCTCAGTTTTCTCAAAGTTTGCCAAGTTTTCATTCTCATGAAAAACTACATCTCGACTTCTGATCATCTTCTTTTCTTTTGGATCCCATAGCTTGTAGCCAAATTCTGCATCTCCATATCCAACAAATATACAAGGAGTGGATTTGCTATCAAGCTTTGATCTTTGTTCCTTAGGCATATGAACAAATTCCTTGCACCCAAATACCTTCAAGTGAGAGTAAGAAACATCTTTTCCTATCCATACTCTTTCTGGAATATCAAAATCCAAAGGAACTTATGGAAATCTATTAATTAGGTAGCATACAATCACAACAGCTTCACCCTAGAATGACTTAGGCAGATTAGCCATTCTCAACATACATCTGATCTTCTCAACAATAGTGCGGTTCATCCTTTCTACCACACCATTTTGTTGTGGGGTACCAGGAACTGTCTTCTCATGTCTAATGCCTTTCTCAGAGCAGTAACTCTTGAATTCATTAGATGTGTATTCACCTTCGTTATCACTACAGAGACACTTCAAAGGCTTTCTTTTCTCTCTTTCCACCATGGCATGAAATTTCTTAAAGTGCTCAAAAACCTGGTCTTTAGTTTTCAAAACATAAACCCACACCTTTCGTGAAGCATCATCAATAAATGTAACAAAATATTTATTGCCACCTAAAGTCTCAACATCAATGGGACCACATACATCAGAATAAACAAGATCTAATATATTGGGTTTTCTAGTAGAGGGTATATTCAATGAAACTCTATGTTGTTTACCAAATAAACAAAAGTCACAAGGATTTAGTGACATACCTTTAGCAAAGGGAATGAGAGACTTCTTTGCCAAAATCTGCAACCTTTTTTCACTCATGTGAGCCAGACGCCTATGCCACAAGTTAGGCGAAGAATCCTCCTGAGCTGCACTAACAACATCCTTGCACAACTCTACTTGTGTCTTTTAAAGTGTACAACAAATTTTCCCTCTAGCAAACACCAATGGTCCTTTGCTAAGCCTCCATTTTCTATCATAGAAATAATTGCCATAACCTTCTTTATCAAGAACATGAGTAGAAATCAAATTCAGGCGAATATTCGAAACATGTCCCACATCCTTCAAAATCAAGGTGTATCCAGTGTTAGCCCTAACACATATATCACCAATTCCCACAATGTCCGCATAACTATCATTGCCCATCTTCACTCTCCCAAAGTTTCCCGCTTTGTATGAAGTGAATAACTCCTTTCTTGGAGTGACATGGCAGGAAGCAGCTGGATCAATCACCCATTCAACGTAAGGATCTGAAACTGTACAACAATCATCTTGTCCTATAGCTAGGACCTCATCTTCCAACACTACAACAGCAATAGTGTTCTCATCATCCACATTTTTCTGATTTTTATCCTCTTTCTATTTGTTCTTCCAAGCCTTGCAGTTCCTTTTTATGTGACCTTCTTTATCACAATAAAAGCACTTGAATTTTCCTTTTGATTCTGATCGACTTCTGGATTTACCTCGCACTTTAGAATTTCTACTCTTACTTCTCCCCCTGTTCTCTGTGACAAGAGCATGTGCAATATCCTTACCCATATCCTTTCTTTTAGTTTCTTCATTAAGCAAACTATCTTTAACCATGGCAAGTTGTAACACACCATTCGGAGTAGAATTACTAAGTGACACTACCAAAGTCTCCCAACTAACAGGTAAGGAACTAAGAAGTAATAAAGTTTGCAACTCATCATCTATTACTAGCTTCATTGTGACCATCTGATTAACCAAGTCTTGAAACTCACTAAGGTGCTCGGCAATGGACTTACCCTCCTTAAACTTCAAATTCACAAGCTTTCTAGCAATAAAATCTTTATTTTGAGCTGTCTTTCTTTCATAAAGACTCGTTAATTTTTTCCAAAGAGTCTTTGCATTTGTTTCCTGAGACACATGGTGAAAAACATTGGCATCGATGCATTGTCTAATTCACTCGATAGTTTTTCTATTTAATTTCTCCTAGTCTCTATCTGACATATCACTAGGCTTGACACTATCACCCTCAATAGGGTCATGCAAATCCTTGCAATAAAGTACATCCTCCATCATCGGCCTCCAAATCGAAAAATTTGATGCCAAGAGTTTAACCATAGTATTCATAGTCATATTCTCTGTTTAATCCAACACAGTCAAAATCTTTTTCAAAATATCTTTTGCAGGTTCGTCCTACTCCTGGACATACGTTGGTGATGATGCCGGGAAAATCACCAGTGAGCTACAAGATCTTCAAACGCTCGAAAGAATATCTTCACAATGAAAACAGAAGAGACCTAACAGAGAGCACCGGTGTGGTGCCGGCCAAATACCCTCCGAAGGTCAAATTAGAATCTATTCTCACAGCTCTAGAGTGTTAGAGAGGGTAAATTATGCGTACCTCGATTTGTGAAGGTATTCCTCCTTTTATAGTAGTAGAGGGTTGACCTCTTATACTTGGCGTAGAAGTCTTTTCCTTATAGGACTCTACTTGGAATAGTCCCAATCGTGATTCGCAAGATCTTTCCTTATAGAAAAGATCCGCACGTACCCTTAGGGATCCTTATCGTTTTAGGACTCTTTTCACCTTAGGATTCCACGGCGATCAAATACTTGTCTTGCAAGTATTTTCTATCAAAAGCCTTTGATATTTCGGACCTCTGGACAGGTTGGGCTTACCCTCTATCGGCCCAGGAATATGGATCCGTCAGGCCCACTTACAGGCCTCGACAAGCTACATTCTGACCCTCATCAGTTGCCCCCTTCACCCTACAGGTCCGTCATACTTATGAGAAAGGACCAGTGGGGTGACGGTTAAAGGTTAAGTGGGAGACGGCCCTATCATGAATGGCCAAACGGATCCAAGACCAGTGGGGTCGACGGTCTCAGCGAAGATGCCGTCAACTTGCGTAAATGCTTGACAGGTTATCCGGAAGCCATTATAGCGCATGACACATGTCGCACTCTGATTGGTTTTTATCTCGGATCGAAGCGTCGCTTCGTGTTCCGTGCACTCCCTTTATAAATACAGGGGTTTATCCCTTTCATTTCTTCATTTTCAGCGGAAGAATACTGTCAGAGCGCCATCCGTCATCATTGTCAGAGTGCCATCCGTCATCTAGATACATCCTTCATCAACTGTTCTCTCCGTCCATTCAAAAATTGGTAAGTATTTTCTATCCGTGAATACTGTAAATATGGCGCCCTTATTTTAAGTAATTTAATATCCTGAACTCTATACACCTGTCACAATTTCTAGATCCGTCTGAGTCTTAGGTTTTGTCGTCACATGTAGGAGATGTCTAGTGCGTCGAGTAACCAGTCATTCGTCCGTGACGGGGTGGATTACGAGGGAGTATATCCATCTGGTCATAGAGACTCAGAGAGTCCAGATGAAGAGAGGACCCCGTCTGCCTCTTCCTCGTCCTAAAAAAATGAGGATATGGAGATGGTTGACCAAGAAGAGGTTTCTGATTACGGTGAGGAGCGAACAATAAGATCCGTCGTGGGTGCTGATGGACTTAGGGAGTTCATCATGTTGTCGAAGTGGACGGTGAATAATTTCGTGTCTACTATCAAGGAGAATCACTTCAAAACACTTAGGGATATTTATCAAATTCCTAGTAACATCCCTATCCGTCTGCCCTATAAGTCAGAGAAATGCTACTATGAAGGGGTAGAAGGTGTCGGAGTGTATGAACAGATGCTGAAAGCGGGACTTAGGTTCCCTTTAAGCTCCCTCCATCGTGAGCTTCTCAAATGTTTGGGCCTATCCGTCAACCAAGTGTCACCGAACGCTTGGAGGGTCTTTATAGCAATGGAGATCCTGTACGGTGCCATGTCCGGCGGTGCCAGAAGTCTGACGGTGAGGGAACCTTCACTGCTACCGTCCAGACGAGATTGACAGGTCAAGGGGGATGTACAGCTTTGTACCCAGGAGTCCGTTGTTGAAAGTAATATACGAAACACCCGACTCCAATAGGGATTGGAAGAGCCGGTACTTCTTCTTAGAAGGTGACAACTGGATGTGTCGCCCAGGGGAAATGAAACACATGCCCGTCGACACAACATGGGGCATATTGAACCCGTCCAGTATGAACCCGTCCTAAACTTTTTTTTTTTTTTTTACTGCTGTTCAGTTTATTACTCCCTTCTTTTTAGGAATTTTGACCGTTCTTTTTTTGCAGTTCGACGGCGTCCACAAGTTAATCTTGAGGAGTTTAGTTTTCTTGAGAAGATTTTTGCAAAGACCCAGGCTAAAGAAAGGGCTTGGGCAAAACTAGTCAATCTAAACACCATTCACTGGTACTGTGACGGACCCGAGCCTACACCAGCAGCCATAAAGTACGAAGAAAAAACACGTAAACGTGAGTCCGTCGTCTTCATTTTATTTGAACGGTCTCCATTTTTTATTATTTAACTTTACCCGTTCTCTTTTTTTTTTTAATTTATAGAAATGGACGACGCCAAGAGGAGAGCATTAATCAGGTCTCAAGCAGCAAAGAAAAAGGAGTCCGGTGACGAGGCACCAGTGGCGACGGTTACAACTAACCCGTCCTCAAAAAGAAAACTTCTGCTGAAAGGAGACCGTCCTGCCAAAAAACAAAAAGTTCCTTTGGAACCCGTATTAGGGCTAATGGCCGATGTCGAGAAGACGGATTCCCCACCGAAGCACGGGGCAGGCAAAGGCTTCATGAAGGCTCCGTCTAATCAAGAGAAAGCGCCCGTCCTCTTTCGTAAGGATTCTAAACATGCCTTAGAGAAGATCTCGTCCATAATTTCGACAGAGGATTACGAGGACTTGGGGAACCACTCCACGGAAGCCATGGGGGAGTCGGGCCTTTTTGCTGTTGCCCAGGTATCCTACCCGTCATATATGGGTCCGTCTTCTTTCCTCGTCCGTTTTATTAGTTATGCCTTCAAGCTAACCCCTTTTTTCACTTGCGTTCTTAGGCAATGGTGATGATGAAAGGATTGATGGGACGGTGTCTCAAGCACGAGGCGACCCTGGAACGTGTTCGGACGAAGTCTCAGCAGACGGAGGATGAGCTAAACCAACTACGGAGTTGGAAAACAAAAATGGAGAAAAAGTTTGAACTTTTCGAGCGGTTGAGAAAAGAACTCGAGCAGAGTATGGAGGAGGCGAAGAAGACGCTTGGGGCGAAGGACCAGGAGATTCAAGACCTAAAAGATGGGCTCCGTCAGGCTAAGGAGTTAGCGATCCGTGAATATCGCGACTCCGACGCCCTCCTATCTGAGTTGGGTGACTCCTTCTTGGAGGGTTTTGATGACGCCCTCCGTCAAGTGAAGAAGGCCAATCCCGACCTCGATGTCTCAAATATCAAAGTGGGTGACCAAGCCCAAGCTTCCGTCATGCCCGTCGCCTCAAAGGATACTGACGACCTTTTTGCTGACAGTGGACTTATCGGCGACGGGGAGTCTGCCCAAGCCGAAATCGCTCAATCCAAAAATGCAAATTAGGGAGACCATCAGCCCGTCATCATTGTTGAACAGCCGACGGAATCTCCAGCTGCTAAATAGTTGTATTTATTTATTTATTATTATTTTTTTTTGTACTGTTTATTGTTGGAAAACAGTTTTATTCGTCATAGATGTTATGTAAACACTTTCTTCAATGGTTTATTTAATATTTATTCGTGTCTTTGTTTGTGAATCTCCTCCGTTCACTTTGTTTTGTTACTTGCCCGCTCATAATGGATCCGTCTGCATTGTGGATGAATTTCACATTTAAGGGGGTTCGTCCACTTTGTGGACTTGTTTTCAGCCCTTTCTGTGTTGTCCGTCCTCCTTGTGGACTATGCCAAATTTTTACCGTCAGGGGTATTTGTCCACTACATGGATTATCATTTACAAACCTCTAAGGTGTCCGTCCACCTTTGGACCGAGATTTTCAGCGTTTAGAGTATCCGTCCACTTTTGTGGATTTGTTAATTTTAACTATTAAGTGGTCCGTCCACTTTGGGGATTTGTGGATTTTTCGCCGTCCAGGGAGTCCGTCTACTTTGCGGACTTTATAATTGTAATAATTAAAGGTCCATCCACTTTGTGGACTAGATACTTTTAACTCTTAGTGGGTCCGTCCACTTTGTGGACGGTATTTTTCAAAAACGTTCAGGATGTCCGTCCACTTTGTGGTCTAACTTTTGACCCTTAGTGGGTCCGTCCACTTTGGGAACTGAATTTCTCCCGTCTTGGGCGTCCGTCCACTTTGTGGACTTGTGGATTTTTAACCGTCTAGGGCGTCCGTCCACTTTGTGGACTTGATAATTATAACCATTAAATGGATTTTTCCCGTCTAAGGCATCCGTCCACTTAGTGAATTTCATGATTATAACCATTATATGGTCCGTCCACTTTGTGGACTGAATTTTTAACCGTCTAGGGAGTCCGTCCACTTTGTGGACTTGGGCTTTCATCCTATTGGGATGATCCGTCCATATTGTGGACTTTTAGTTTATACCCGTCCAATTTCTGGACTTAGGGCTTTCATCCAATTTGGATGATCCGTCCTTTTTGTGGACTTCAGTTTTTCATCCCTTTGGGATGATCCGTCCATTTTTGTGGACTTTAGTTTATACCAGTCCAGTTTTTTGGACTTTGTTTTCATCCTCTCGGGACGATCCGTCCATTTCGTGGACTTTCAGTAGAAATTGTAAGTAGAGAAGCATAGTAGTCTGAATATTCCTCTAATTAATTAAAGAAAACAAAAACATAAGCTAGTAAAAAAGTACCTGCCCCCTTGGGCTTAAAAAGGTACGTAAAGTATTGTAGCCGAAGAAATTGCTTAAGTAAAACTAGTAATTGTAGAAAAAACTAAATAAATTGGGGATCTGGAGATCCGTTACTGCTTTTCATTCACCCGTAGTACTTCCGAAGGTGCTCCGTGTTCCATGGATGCTCCAACTTTCTACCGTCGAGCGTCTCCAGGTGGTAGGTGCCCTTCCGCTGCCATGATGCGATCCTATAAGGTCCTTCCCAGTTGGGGCTGAGCTTACCTTGTGAAGGATCTCTAGTAGTGCCCATCACTTTCCGCAGTACAAGATCTCCTACTTGAAAGTCTCTATGCCTGACTTTGGAGTTGTAGTGCTTCGCCATGAGATTCTGATATCGCACCAACCTCTGTTCCGCCGTCGCTCGTACCTCGTCTACTAGGTCAAGCTGAAGGCGCATGGCCTCTTCGTTCTTATGCTCGTCATAGTTTTCCACACGGTAGCTTGTGAGTCCTACTTCTGCTGGGATAACAGCGTCGCTTCCGTACGCTAGTCGAAAGGGCGTTTCCCCCGTGGGGGTTCTTGCTGTAGTTCGGTATGCCTATAAAACGCTTGGTAGCTCTTCTGGCCAGATGCCTTTTGCCCCCTCGAGTCGGGTCTTGATGATCTTGAGCAAGGATCGGTTCGTGACCTCAACTTGCCCATTGGCCTGTGGGTGTGCTGGCGAAGAATAGTGATTCTTGATCCCTAGCTCCGAGCAGAATTCCCTGAATCTGCTGTTGTCGAACTGTTTTCCGTTGTCCGAGACGAGCACTCTTGGTATCCCATACCTGCAGATGATATTTCTCCAAACAAAACTTCGAATGTTCTTTTCCGTGATGGTGGCAAGAGCTTCTACCTCTACCCACTTGGTAAAATAGTCGATACCAACTACCAAGAATTTCAATTGCCTAATGGCCATTGGGAATGGGCCCATGATATCCAGTCCCCACTGCGCAAAAGGCCAAGGAGCCGTCATAGGAGTTAGTTTTTCGGATGGTTGTCGGATGAGATTGCTGAACCTCTGGCACTTGTCGCAGACCTTGACATAATCCAGCGCATCCCTCAGCATTGTGGGCCAGTAGTAACCCGCCCGGATCAACTTGTGTACTAATGATCGTGCCCCCGAGTGGTTGCCGCAGATTCCTTCGTGGATTTCTCTCATTACGTATGATGCTTCCTCATGGCTTAAACACCTTAGGTATGGTCGAGAGAATCCTCTTTTGTACAAGACATCTTTTATTAGCACAAATCGCGAGGCTTGGACCTTCAACTTCCTAGCAGCATCTTTTTCGTCTGGTAACGTGCCAGTTCTCAGATAGGTTATCAGTGGCGTAGTCCAATTATTCTCAGAATTCACTTCCTGCACACTTGTTCCGTCATCAATAAGTGAGGAGACTTGAACAAAAGATAATACCTGTTAGGGGACATGCATAAATTCTGCTGAGGCAGCTTTTGCTAGGCGATCCGCACATTCGTTTTCCTCCCTTGGGACTTGAACGAATCTGACTTCGAGGTTGTTGATCCGACCCTACCTCTTCATTCTTTCATTCTTGCATTCGTAGCCGCCATTAATCTGACTTGTTATCACCTGGGAGTCACAATACAAGACTACGTTTTCAGCTCCTGCTGCCTTCGCGAGGTCTAGGCCAGCCACCAGTGCTTCATATTCAGCCTCGTTATTGGTAGTGGGGAAATCCAATCGGATCATGCACTCAATCTTGTCTCCCTTCGGGGTTTGGATGACCACACCAGCCCCTCCGGCTCGCCTGTTGGAAGATCCGTCCGTGTGGATGCTCCATTGTGCTGCGGTTTCTGCCCCCTGGTCTTCCGGATGGGTAAATTCGGTGATGAAATCAGCCACGGCTTGTCCTTTCATTGCAGTTTGTGGACGGTACTGTATATCGTATTCACTCAGCTCTACCGCCCATAAAGCCATCCGTCCTGCAGCCTCAAGGCTACACATGGCTTTTTTTAGTGGCCGATCCGTCAGGACTATGATAGTATGTGCCTGAAAGTATGGCTTGAGTTTACGTGCGGCAGTTACCAGTGCGAAGGCCATTTTCTCCATTTGGGGGTACCTCTCTTCTGCTCCTCGGAACTCACGGCTTATAAAATAGACGGGTTTTTGAGACCCATCTTCCTCCCGTACTAAGGCCGCGCTGACCGCTGCTTGCGAGACTGCCAAGTAGAGGTAGAGCTCTTCTCCTGGTTCGGAAGGGCTGAGCAATGGCGGGGATGAAAGGTATTTCTTCAAATTTTCGAAGGCTTTCTGGCATTCGTCCGTCCACTCGAAGGATTTTCTTAAAGTGCGAAAGAAAGGTAGACATTTTTCCGTTGCCTTCGAGACGAACCTATTCAGGGCTGCAATTTTGCCATTTAAACTTTGAACCTCCTTGGCCGTCCTCGGGGGTTTCAACTCCATTATGGCTCGTATTTTCTCTGGGTTTACTTCTATACCTCTTTGGGACACCATGAAGCCCAAGAATTTCCCTGCCGTCACTCCGAAAGCGCATTTGTTCGGATTCAGCTTCATGTTATATGATCGGAGAGTGTCGAACATCTCCCGGAGGTCGTCCAAGTGATCAACTTCGTGCAGGCTCTTTACCAACATGTCATCAACATAAACTTGTACGTTCCTCCCAATCTGGTGCGCAAACATTTTGTTCATCAATCTCTGGTACGTCGCTCCTGCGTTCTTGAGTCCAAACGGCATCACCTTGTAGCAAAAAAGTCCTTGGCTTGTGATAAAGGAGGTTTTCTCTTGATCGGCCTCCTCCATCTTGATTTGATTGTACCCTGAAAAGGTGTCCATGAAGCTCAGGAGCTGGTGCCTTGCTGTAGAATCCACCAAGGTATCTATCCGAGGGAGCGGGTAGCTATCTTTCGGGCTCGCCTTATTGAGGTCCGTGAAGTCAACACACATTCGCCACTTTCCATTCGCCTTTTTAACCATGACCACGTTTGCTAACCAATCTGGATAGTAGACTTCTCGAATGAAACCTGCCTCCATTAGCTTCCGTACCTCTTCTGCTATTGCTTTGTCCCGTTCCTGAGCGAACACTCGCTTTTTCTGTCGGACAGGTGAGGATGCAGGGTTCACGTTCAACCTGTGGACTATGACTGAGGGATCAATCCCTGGCATGTCCTCGTGGCTCCAGGCGAACACGTCTCGGTTCATTCTGAGGAACGCTGCTAGGGCTTGACGTATCGGTTGGCTGGCCAACGTCCCCATTCTTGTTGTCCGTTCGGGTCTTGATTCTTCAAGGATTAGCTCTTCTAGTTCTTCAATTGGCTCTGTTACCACCCGTTGTTCTCTTATGCACATCGCTTGTTGTTGGTCCTCCATTTCTAACATTGCAATGTAACACTCTCGCGCTGCCACCTGATTTTCGCGCAGTTCTCCTACTCCATATTCTGTAGGGAACTTGATCATTAAGTGGTAGGTTGAGGTTGCAGCCTTCCAGGAGTTAAGAGTAGGTCGTCCTATGATAGCATTGTAAGCGGACGAGCAGTCGACTACGAGGAATGTTACGTCCTTGGTGATTTGTTGGGGGTAATCGCCTATGGTTACTACCAATGTGATAGCACCAAGGGGGAACACTCTCGTCCCTCCGAAACCTACGAGAGGGGCATTTACCGGGATCAGCTGTTCTCTGTCGATTTTCATCTGCTGGAAGGCCGGGTAATACATGATATCTGCCGAGCTGCCATTGTCGACCAGAACCCGGTGTATGTTGTAGTCTCCCACTTGCAAGCTGACCACAATCGCGTCGTCATGCGGATGGTGTAACCTCCGGGCATCCTCTTCTGAGAACCCAATGATTGGATTGTCGATTCGTGCTATCTTTGGTACGGATCCTGTTAATTGGACGCTCTGTACCATCCTGAGGTAAGTTTTTCTAGCCTTCTTGGACGACCCAGCGGCTGCCGTGCCCCCTACGATCATTTGTATATCTCCTATAGGTGGCCTTGGACGTTCATTCTCTCGTCTGGGAGCCTGTTCCTGGGGGGGGTCCGTCCTTTCCTTACGGATGAACCTTTGCAATTTTCCTTGTCGGATAAGAGCTTCGATCTGCTGCTTTAGGTCATAATAGTCGGCCGTGTCATGGCCGTGGTCGCGGTGGAAACGGCAATACTTGTCTCTAGACCTCTTGTTAGGATCTGACTTCAGCTTGCCTGGGAAAGTCAGGGATTCTTCATCTTTAATTTGCATTAGGACCTGGTCGACTGGGGCAGTTAATGGGGTAAAGCTTGTGAACCTGCCCAAAGGGGGTTTGGAGCGTCTATCATCCTTTCGTTCCCCTGTCCTCGCCATCTTACGTCCTCTATCCTGCCACATATCTTCTTGTCTCTCCCTTTTCTTTGGCTTTTCTTCGCGAGCCAGCAACGCATCTTCAGCATTCATATACTTGGTGGCCCTGTAAAGTACTTCTGACATGGTCTTCGGGTCGTTTTTGTATATGGAGAACAAAAACTTACCCTTTCGCAGTCCATTCGTGAAGGCTGCCACAAGTATCTTGTCGTCGGCTTCGTCGATCGAGAGGGCTTCCTTATTGAAACGGGATATGTAGGATCTCAGCGTTTCGTCCTCGCGCTGCCTGATGCTCATTAAGCAAGCCGTAGACTTTTTGTACCTATGTCCCCCAATAAAGTGCGTAGTAAATTGAGCACTTAGCTCCTTGAATGTGCTAATGGAGTTGGGCATCAACCGGCTGAACCAAATCCTCGCCGCACCCTTCAGCGTTGTGGGGAAGGCCTTACACATGATTTCATCCGCTACTCCTTGAAGGTGCATCAAGGTTTTGAAGGTCTCCAGATGATTTAGAGGGTCCTTGACTCCGTCGTAACTGTCGATCTGTGGCATGCGGAACTTATGTGGCAAAGGGAAAGAGTTGACTGCCGTAGTGAATGGCGAGTCGGTACGATTGACCAGATCGTCAAGATCGCTAGACACCCGTCCCTTGAGGGCGTTCATCATAACCTCCATCTGCTCCTTCATCGCTTGCATCTCGGCGGCAATATGTGGAGGTGTGGCATCCGTGAGGGACGGCATGCTTAGGTTTTGTCGCTTTGGTCTACTTGGAACGTTACTACCCTCTGGCCCTTCTCGTTCCCTTCTATCGGCACTAGTGCCTTCTTGGTCCTGCTCTTGGGTGCCATGACCTGCGTTTTTCTGGCGTAACTGCTCCTCCAGATCGTGGTTCTCCTTAGTGAGACGTTCCACTGCAGTGGCCAAGGTCTGAACCCGCCTCTCGAGGGCCGTTGTGCGAGCTTCGTCTCCCTAAATGTTGTTCGTAGTTGCCATCGAGCGAGTCAGCACCATGCAACTCTTTTGTCCGGGAAGCGTTTACTATGGCTTTCGAATCGATAATTCGTCAGTCAGTTCCCCACAGACGGCGCCAACTGATGATGCCGGGAAAATCACTAATGAGCTACAAGATCTTCAAACGCTCGAAAGAATATCTGCACAATGAAAACAGAAGAGACCTAACAGAGAGCACCGATGTGGTGCCGGCCAAATACCCTCCGAAGGTCAAATTAGAATCTATTCTCACAGCTCTAGAGTGCTAGAGAGGGTAAATTATGCGTACCTCGATTTGTAAAGGTATTCCTCCTTTTATAGTAGTAGAGGGTTGACCTCTTATACTTGGCGTAGAAGTCTTTTCCTTATAGGACTCTACTTGGAATAGTCTCAATCGTGATTCGCAAGATCTTTCCTTATAGAAAAGATCCGCACGTACCCTTAGGGATCCTTATCGTTTTAGGACTCTTTTCACCTTAGGATTCCACGGCGATCAAATACTTGTCTTGTAAGTATTTTCTATCAAAAGCCTTTGCTATTTCAGACCTCTGGACAGGTTGGGCTTACCCTCTATCAGCCCAGGAATATGGATCCGTCAGGCTCACTTACAGGCCTCGACAAGCTACATTCTGACCCTCATCAGTTGGGTTGCATTACTTATGTTACAGGGGATGGGCCTGATCAGCCTCAACCAAGGATGGCTTTCACTGGGGACGCCTTACTGATTCGTGGATGTGGGAGAACTGATTTTCAGGTGTATTGTCCTAAATTTCTAAACTGCTTATTGTTTACTTCTCTTTTTGTAAAAGTTTTTTTTTTTTTTTTTTTTTTTTTCATGATATAAAATGGAAGAAAATATCATTTTAGAAAAGTCACACCTGCGTGTGAAGAAATTGAATTCATTTTAAAGAGGGCATTTATAGGAAATATAAAAAATGATTGATATCATTAATTTACCTAACAGGGTGGAAGCTCGCTTCAACTCTCTACAACACTGTTGGCAAAGACTTATTATTATTTTTCTTGTGGACCCAGATTTTCACGTTGCCCAAGGCAATGCTGATCTATCCTGCCCATGATTATAAGGGCTTCACTGTATGAACCATCTACTGTGTCCTGTTTCCTGACTATTTATTTTATTGAAACTGCTGCTTATGCCACACCTTTGTGTGACATCCAGGTTAGCACGGTAGGGGAGGAGATGCTTTATAATCCTAAGCTCACAAAGGATGAGGTGATTCTTTGCCTTAACATCATGTTCTTGTTTTGTAGATTCAATTTTTCTAAGAAAATATGGTTATGACAATATAGATATGGCTTCCCCCCCCCCCCCCCCCTTCTTAATCCATTAATCAAGATTTTCTTGGTCAACAACTTGAAATAATTTAAGTTTTCAATATTATTCACTTGGTATGCTTTCTCCTATAGTAGATTCATGAACTTCGCCACCAGCATTTAATTTACTAATTTTGTTTGAAAACAAGGTGGATTCTGGTTTTGTCCTTAGTTGTGAAAGAACGCTTTCGAAGTTTATTACTATAAAGACTAAAGTAATAGACTATTATTATTATTACTAGTCTATGAGAAAGAAGATTTCTGACTTTTGAAGTTGATTAACTGAATGCATTGGTTTTGGTGTAGAGAATATTGTCGTGGTTTCTTTTTTTTTTTTTTTTTGAGGAAAATATTGTCGTGGTTTCTAATATTTTACATACAATCATTTTTGTTTCTCCATTATCAATATATTTGGCTTTCCTTTTGTCAATACTTCTCCCCCATATAACAATGCAAATGTTTTTGATATCATTGAAGATTAATATCATATTTTACATTTAGGCATTTTTCATTTGAATATATTCTGATGAATTGTTTTACAGATCTTAACCTTTCTTATCCAAAAGCGATTGACATTGCTGTCCCCGCAAATATGGTTTGTGGGTTGCAAGATTTGTCTGCGAAGCCAGTTGAGGGGAAAAAATTGGGAAACAGTATATTTCTAGGAAAAAATTAGGCGCGTGGCATGCGTTCAAAGTTATTTAGTTAGTTAGACTCTTTTTGAAAGTCGAGTTTGGCAAACTAGACTTTGGTCTAGAAAACGAACACTATAGTGGCGTTTTTTTAGTGCCTATAGCAGCGTTTATATAAAACGCCACTATATGGTATCTATAGCGGCGTTTTTAAAAACGCCACTAAAAAAAACGCCACTATAGAGTTCATTTTCTAGCCCAAAGTCAAGTTTGGCAAACTCGACTTTCAAAAAGAGTCTAACTAACTAAATAAGTTTGAACACATGCTATCCGGCTGATAAATTTCGAAAATTGTACTGTTTGGCAAATTTTGCCCAGTTGAGGCCACGTCAAACTAGATCTGGTCAGGTATGATTTTCAGAGGAGAAATGGGGTTGAGGGGTTTGTTTTTAATAGTATATTGGCTGTTTCCACGTGTCTGAACTAAGCCAGTAGCAGATTGTATGTCTGCAAAAATTTATCAGACAACAAGTGGAATGGAAGTTGAGCACAAAAAGAGAAAAATTAAGGGCAATCCTCTATGCAGTAGCATGAAAATGTGCACTGTATGTGGAAAAGCACCCACTAATAACTCAAAATTTTCTCTACATCAAAAACAAAGATAAATATAAAATCCCTAATATGAGACTTAAAAGTGAACTAGTCCATCTTGTTTTGGATCGGTCCCACAACAACAGCTTACTGTAAGACCTGGGCTTTTGAAGTAGATACAGGCTCTCCAGTTTAGCTATATGGAAGTGGGTAGTTTTATAGACATCACAGGGTTTACCATTTTATTTTCAACACTGGATGTTAGGGGAGATGTCTTGATAGCTGGAACTCCATCTTCCTTACCAGGCATTAAGGGGGCAAAAAATTGACATGCTTAGTTGTGATGGTAACTCTTCAACATCTTTTTATTGAATGCTTGAAAGATCTTTTTTCCCTGCAGAGTTTCATGGTTATCATCCTGTTGGCTAAAAGCCACGGCCATGTTTTTTGGAGAAATTGCCCATTATTTAATGCCAGATTAATAGTGATATTTTCTTTGTAATATGTTCCATTTTTGTGACAATGGCAATGCTTTTAGTAAAATTCTATCTCTATATGGAAAGTGATTAAGCATGAGTGTGTGAACAATGATGTGGTCATTCATAATGGACCTCACCAATTGAAATATTTTCTTCCAATTTTAGCAACTCTTGTTAGTTAATATAATACTTGTCTACTTTTATTTTTTGTATTTCTGTCTCCATCATGACTGATCTCTGTTGTTCATCTGATTGTTTATGATAAAACTCGTCAAGCATCTATTACCACTGAATTGATTGAGATTATATCTGGAGCATCAGCACTTAAGGGCTAATTCATTATTTGGTCCAATTTGCAGGCTCTGGGGATTGCTGAAATGGTTGCTGATATAGTGTTGGGAAATCCTGGGACAATTGATCATGCACCCTTTGCCGTGAAGAGGAAAGGAGTAAAAGTTTTTAATTACATTGAGATATGAACTGTTAAATCTGATTTTGTTTTGGTTGATCTTTGTAGTCTTAGAGATCTGGGTTTTATCTTATTTAAGTCCTTGCACAAGGCCAATGTATAACTTATTGCCTTTGAGTTTTCTGTTTTAACGGTTTCTGTCAAGTTTTTTCTACCAAGAAGGGCAAATTGTGATGTTGACCCTATAAGCTTTTAACATTTTTTACTTAACTGCGTAGTTTAAATACAGATGAAAGAGTGCAAATATATTTACATAAAAGGGAAAGGAATGTATTTACATGTGCATCTCATACACACCTATGTTGCTATAGAGGACCTGAAACCATTTGATTCTATCTTTAAAATACGGATACAATTTTTTCCCCTTATTGGGTTACACTCTATGTCTTCCCAGTGCATATCTGCAAATAAAATGGCCGATGCTTTAGTTATTGCTCATGCTGGTGGTGCATCCTTGTGGGAGAGCACACGGGATCAATACTTTAAGATTAGCCGATCACCTTACCTAAAGGCAGTTTATTTATCTTGAATAGCCTCAATTTACTTTGATGAATCAATGTGTGGACCAATCCTTGGTTTCTTTTTCTTATATTCTTTTGAATATGCTGATTTTAATGGGGCCAGCTCTATGATATAGCTTTTGTTGCCTCAGTAAGTGGTTTCAGTTGATGAATTTGTTTGTTGCAGAGAAAGAAGCCAGGGCTATGTGTCTCAAAAATTCTCAAACACAAAGTGCAGCCGTGTATGGTGCTGATCAATCCAATTATGGCTACGATACCTCTCAAACATATTATCAGGTGTTTATTTGTGACTCTCTTTTCTGTGTGATATAGTTGTCTCAGCTGCTGTGTAATTGCAAACATTGTTGCATTTCTCCCAGTTATTCTAATGTGTATGTTCTTATCCTTTGAATTTTTTTAATGCATATTGTTTAGGAAACTGCACCATCACAAATGCAGCCTAGTGGTCCCAGCAGTGCATATGGTGGAAATTATCAACCTCCCTCAAGGTCGCCTTATGGAGCATATGGAACTCCTGCTCCGTATCAGCCCCCAAATATATTCCTTCCATCACAGACACCTTCCCAGGTATTTTTGGTTCTATGGTTCATCTAGTACTATTGGTTATTATTTGGTGTTTAGTATATAAAATTTCTTAGCAATGCTATAGACCTGCTAAATTATGCGTATTTGTACTTGTCCTGTTCTAATGCAGGGGGCACAAATTAGAAAGCACATTGATGTCACTCTAGGAAGTGGAAACCTAAGGGAGGCTGTAAAACTTCCTACTGGGGAGGACTTGAATGAGTGGCTTGTTGTCAACAGTAACTCTTTCTATCTCTCTCTCTTGCATGCATGTGTGCACTTACATTTTCAGAATGTGTAGCCTGTTTAATGCATCTGAGTTTTCCCTTCATTTTATGCCTGTCAATCTGTTAGGTTTAGTATATTCATGTGTTACTCACATGTATTGTCTAATTTGTGTAGTTTTTTATTTAAAATAATTTAGCTGATGCTTAAATGTAAAAACACATTTCCAAATCAATTTTTGCTTTACTGCAGCTCTTGCATGAGATTCAAATCTGAAATGTGGTTTTTTTTTTTTTTTTTTTTTTTCTCTCAATTTCAGCTGTGGATTTCTTCAACCAAGTGAATTTGCTCTATGGTACCCTCACAGAATTCTGTACTAATGAGAATTGTCCAACAATGACTGCAGGCCCCAAGTATGTAATAATATTGAAACCTTTAGTTTTTTTCCCCATCTTCTTTTATGGTATTGAAGTCCTTTCAACCTCACATTGCCTTAATTATCTTGCACATGTTTCCAACCAGTGTAGCAATGTTACTTGTGCTTCCCAGGAAACTACCACATCACTGATTTCCTCATCTAACATGACCTGTACTATAAAACTTGATATAACTAATAATGGTATGGATTATTTTTCTGATCATTTTGTTGATGACGTGGTTCTAGATGTGATATCTAGATGTTTTGTGTATATATTTTTGAGTTAATTGTACCTCCCACCCCCATTAACGTGCAGTTGCAGTGTCCCTCTTAAAATTCAAAAGTGAGTAATGCCCCCCTTCCCCCCTTTCATGATAATTGGTAATGGGCATTTTACCCCTTGCAGTTATTATTTCCATCAATTTTGACAGAAAAGTCAAAATTTTCTAAATCATGTCTAACAAATATTGGAATTACCAGTTAAATTTGATGGAAACTCTAACATTAGGGGGCAAAGTGCTTTAACTGAATTTTTTTTTGGGTAAGTAAATAATTCATTAAAAAAGTATGAACGTGAAACTACCCCCAAGTACATGGGAAGTGTACATAGGGCAAAGCTACAAACAGTGTGAAAATAAATAAGAAATAGAAACTACTACACTGGATGAATTTCAAGGATATTTAAAACACCTTCAGATTTAGGCAACATGACTTCTTACACCTACTTATCTTGTGGTAGTATATTTAATGTATCTGATACATTAAAGCATACAACTATGATTTGTATGACACTACTATTGAGAGTTTGTCACATTGGACACTTGAGGAGATGACACTCGTTCAGACATGTATAAAAACTTGATCTTTAGGAACTGAAAGAACTGAATTATGAGGGCATAGTGCATCTTATGGAAAACTAATAAGTTTCATTATTGTTTTACCATATATCTATAGTTGTTATGCATACAAACACCTAAATAAAAAGAATAGATTTGTTTTATCTTTTATGGACTGAAATAGCACACTTGTAGTCATATGACCCTCTCCATATTTTTGGGAGTTGCTGTGTTTGACTCTAGTCCCTGTATTGAAGCAAGACCCTTATGTATATGTTTGCAAATCACAGGGTAGAATTTTGTATAAGTACATCACAGGCTAGAATAGATTCATGCAATGTTGCTTTTAAACATGTTATTGATTTTTTTTTAATAATTGAGGTCTCTGCTCCAAGATATGTTGAACTCTTAATGGACTGGATTGAAGGCCAGCTTGATACTCAATCTATTTTTCCTCAAAAGCTTGGTAACATCCATTGACTATTTGTACCTTATCTCAATTATTTCTCTAACATTTTTTTTTTATATATTTATTTGTCTGGTAAAAGTTACATAGGGGCACCCGTTCCTCCAAACTTCAAGGATGTTGTAAAGACAATATTCAAAAGATTGTTCCGTGTATACACCTACATCTATCACTCGCACTCTCAGAAAATTGTAAGCCTCAAGGAGGAGGCCCATCTAAATACATCCTTCAAGCATTTTATACTATTTACTTGTGTAAGTCTTCCATATCTCAATGACTTAACGATTTTTTATTATTCTTTTGTTTGAGTTCTCTCTTCCATGGTGGTTTCATTTACAGAACTAGTATCTATTGACCATCAGCATGATCTTGAAAGAGATACGATAATTTATTCTCTATATAAGATTTGTACTCAGTCGGTGTAATATCAAAGAAGTGAAACTAATTAACTGTAAGATGGATTTGGTTTTAAAAATGAATTCTCTCGCCAAGAGCCTTGTAGCTCAATTGGCACCTTCTAGTGTTTCCAACAGAGACACCCAGGGATCAAATCCCTCCTCCCCCATTATGCATAATGAGTTATTAAAAAAAATTTTAAAACAATTCACTCCTCTCATTTCTTTATGCTTGTTTTGGACCTCTGTTGTTGGCACTACAACAAAAATTACTATGTCTTGAGATAAATTCTAGTAATACTGACTCTAGGTGATGCCTTGCTACCAGCAGAAGTCTAACTTTGTCATAGTGGGATGTAAATAATATTTAAGAAGTCAACAATTTGTTGCACAAGTGTTCAGAAAGATCAAATCAAAGCTAGCATTGGGGAACATCCCACTGTAACAAATCAAAGCTAGCATTATTTGCAAAGGTTAGCACTAACATCAAAACGGATCTCTTCCATGTTTGTGCTTGTTCATTTTACACTAGGATTTGCAATTGGGGAACAGTTACAAATAATCGAGCATTCAGTTCTTTTAAGATACTGAAAGCTTTGTTTCCTTGGATCATGGTTCTGTGGAGCAATTTGTGACAGAACCTTAGGTCATGGAATACCTTAACACCCTCCATTAATCTTGGACATAGATAGTGGAAAAGTCGTCCCATTGATTTCTCTATTTAGTTGTCAAAATGTGTATTGACATCCCAAATGTGCAATCTTGAAACATGTTATAAATTGATTGACAAGTCCAATCCCAATATTTTCATTTCTACTACAAGTATGCCTGATGTAAAGTGCACCTTTTTTTTGATGTAAGAATTTATCAGTTAATTATGAAGCTTTTAGTTAAACTTGTCGCACTGGTTTTGTGCAGGAATTTGTGCTAATTGACAAAAATGAGCTGGCTCCACTTGAAGAGCTTATAGAATCCATTATTGTTCCTTACTAAAGGGGTCTGCATATCTTGCCGAAGATTATATACAAGGGAAACGCAATTAAATAAAATAAAATAAACACTGGTCCTGACTGTAGAGTTTATCCTAAATTGCTTTATATTACAAATTCCTGTGAATGTGTTGTACGTGTTTCTATGCCAGCAATTCTCACTTTTTAATTTTATATTTTCTCTTTGTGGATCAAGACAATGCTAAGAGCGCATGAGCAGTCATTGCTGTCAAGACTGCGGTTGTGAAAATGGCTGAAGGCCATCAGCTGATATGTATGTAGCTTGAAAAACATATAAGTTGAAATCCTGTGCGTTTGCTATCGTGGCAATCCAAACATGTAGGGGAAGTAAGTCATACCCTTATATTTTTTTCAGAGAACCTGTAGTAGTGCTTATTTGCATACAATTTTACGTTTTCTTTATCTTTTTCTACTAAAATCTATTTTGGTAAATCACTTTTCAAAATTGATTGGAAAAAAAAAAGTGAGTAGAAGATGGAATTTATTTACTTTTACTACAAATAAGAGACAATTTCAATGATTCTGGTCAGTATAGCTAAAGACGAAAGGCAACCTTAAGATGTCTGTCCAGGTCTTGCATCGCCTTTAGGCAAAAGGTGCCAACTTGAGCGAATGTGTACCAAATTCTAAATAGTGCTTGTAGATTTTAAATCGTAATAAGTATGTATATAAATGTTACGGTTCAGCATTTTTTTTTTTTTTTTTTTTTTTAGAGAGTTTCAATTTATAGCGTCTGTTCTAATGATAGTTTATTATCATCAGACCAAGACACCAATCAGTTTTTGGTGAGGCGGAGATTGAACCCCAGATCTCTTATACAACCATTAGAGACTTTACCAGTTGAGCTAACTGGAATCCACTTACTTTTCAGCTTTTGGATATATATAGATTGGGGCTAAGAATTTGTATTTGTGTCGAACTAGTATCTTTTTTTGACTTGGGTAACTAATATAAATTGATGTGGTATTAAATCTAATCATAAGTTTTACAATTTTTTGCTAAATTAATAAAATATTAAATAAAAAATTCACATAAATTGTGTCTAATATTTGCCATAGTAGTTTTTAGTTTGTTGAAGTTGATGTTGGGTAGAAACAGCCAAAGTGGTTGTTGAGATATTTGATGAAAGGAACTCAAGTATACATAACTCGAGTACGTAGCGAGTACAGTACTCGAGTCTGATAAACTCGAGTTACATACTTATTACCCACACCTATTTACTGGCTCCAACCATCGCAATGAATGCATAATGAATCTCGAGAATAATAGACTCGAGTATTTTTCTTTTTAAACTCGAATTCTATGAACTCGTGTATGTCTTAACAAACTAACCCTAGCTTTCAACTATTTTCAGTATCTACCTTCTATTTTCAATACCTACCTTTCCAAATTTGATACATGTGACCGAGGCAGAAGGCTTACTGGTCTGAAGAAGCAGAAGCTTTACTAGTAGTTGGGTCACCATCTGCAAGTCTTTGTCTCTCAGTGTCAATGTCTCCATCCAAAACCAAATTGCTGTCCATTTCCACCTTTGGGTCAACCCTGTTGTGATCAATACATAGAGGTAATAGTTAAATGCTTAGTTTTAGATTGTGATTGCATGTGGTTCATATGAGATTTTTATGCATGGAGTGTATTTCATGTAATGAGTTTTGCAATATTAACTACGTACAACTGCAGATTTATATATATATATATATATATATTTATAACTTTTTTGTCAAAACAAATAGAGCACAAATATAAAAAGAATCAAGCTTGACCATATGATAGCAAATAGAGAGCATGCATAGTAAGATTATTTTATTCAAAACCACCATGTCAAGGACACATGAAAAGTAATTGCTTGTTAGCTGAAAAATATGCAATTCCTTTTAATTTGTAAGTTACACACATAAACGTAGTAGGGGTGTAAACACAAGAAAATTTAGCAAATCCTTTGAAAATATTCAATCTAACAACACCTTCAAAATAAGCAAGTGCTAGAACTACATACATATAAATATATATATATATATATATATATTTATATCAACCCTTGAGTTTTATACATTTAAGTCACACGTGAACTATACTTGTCACTAATTGGGAATTCAACTAACCTTTACTAATAAATGTGTACATAATAATATGATAGATAGAGGTAATATGATATTTTGTTGACTTTTACAGTAATACGGATGTTCATAATAATATGAATTCATTACTCAACAAAGAAATTGGCTTAATACAATAAGGTCGAAATGGTTGACCTTTTATTATTTTATATGTGTATAAAATATATATATATGGTTAAGTGCACATTATGTCTATGTGTATAAATTATTTGAATGATCGAGATTCAAGTATTTATATGTCTATACACAAAGTCGAGGAGGTTGAGTTTGAATATAATTTTTTTTTATCATACGCCAAATTTATTTAAGTGGTTATAGATTATGACAACTACAATATTATTTAAACAGGTCGGTGATGGATTTTCACTATTTCTATGTGTACTACAATGGAGAGACATATTATCATGAGTTGCATGGGTTGTCATACCAAGGCTCAAACCAAAAGCATAAATGTGTTAAGGCGAAGCGTGGGATAGGCCTTATGAAATTGCAACGAAGAATATTGACTTCTATGGGGTTAAACCACTCTAGGCATAACATTTCCATCATGTATTGAGCACCTCAACGGGTTGTAGACACCCAGGTTTTCTACAATTCACTACAGTTGTCGGGTGGTGCCAAAGTGAAGATGATGTGGGAAGTTGTTGAACAAATGGTGGTGAAGGGATTCATTGCTTCGGATCTCTATGTCACTGTTGAGCTCGCCATAGTGGAGGTTGGAGAGGGTTCACAACATATTGTTTTGGATGAAACTGTAGATGAGCACATCGACTCAATACCGTTACAGTCTTATCAAGGGTGTGCAGAGAACACAGGAGATGGGTATGGCAGTGAACCGTGGCAGACATTTTCGCATGTGAACTCGATTGAAGAGGAGAAAGGGCCCCAACAAGTGCATGAAGGAGAGCATTTATCTCATGATGGGGGCACATCAGAAAATGAAGATGATCACGAATTTGGTGATGATGCAACCCATATTGATGTTACTAGGGATGACTTTGAGGAGCTCCTAGATACCATGGGTGAACATGAGGATGTTGATCATATCAAAGAGGTGGTTGTAGAAGAGAATAGAGACACATGCCCAGTCCCGATCCTACGCTGGAATGGTTCACCAAAAACACTTGGGATAATATGTTTGATCCATCACTGGTTATGCAAGCGGAAGTATCAAGTTGGATGCTTGGGGAGCAGCCAATGAAAGGGATGGTATTCCTGACTAAATTTGCGGTGCGACATGCGTTGACCTGGTACGCAGTGCGAGAGAATTTTAGCTTCAAAACTAAGCATTCAAACTTAGAGAGGCTTATGGTGAGTTGCGAGATTGATTCCTATCCATGGTCAGTCCGTGCGATCTGTTGCAAGGGAGACAATGTCTGGAAGATCGCAAAATGCAAGGGCCCTCACACGTGCGACAAAATTCAGAATGCTCATAATGGTCGGATGATTGATTCGGCATTTCTAGTATAAGTACTTGAGCGCTATATACGAGAAGATCCCGCGTATAAGATAAAGAACTTACGCCACCTTGCTTTGGCAAACTTAAAACACAAAGTATCTCACTACAAAGTATTCTTTAACTTGCATTCTTTTTTCAACACAATGTAGACACATCAGTCTTCACGGAAGTATAAGCATGATCTTTTTTCCCAAAACCCATGAATACCTTATATTATGAAAAATGAAATTGAAAAAAAAGAAAAAAAAGAAAAAGGGGAATAAAGAGAAAGAAATATTATCTTCATCTTATAGCCTTACAAGTCTTGATTTGTTTTCTTCAACTATAATTATTTAACTTGTATTCATTTCTAACGTAATCATTATGATTCACATACAAGGTATGGGATGCCAAACAAAAGGCTGGTGCAGCTATATACAGGGATTTTAAGGAGTCTTATGCAGAGTTGCCACATTTTTTGGCAAGAATTAAGGATGCAAGTTCGGGTTCAAAGTTTAAGTTACTAGTGGACGATAATTATGAACAGAGAACCTGTACATTCAAGTTCGTATTTTGGGCGTTTCGTCCGTGTATTGTTGGGTTCAAGCATTGTAGGCCTGTGATCAGCATTGATGCAACCCACCTCTATGGAAAATATAAAGGGAAATTGATGATTGCAATGGCGACAGACACTAATAATAAGATTTATCCACTAGCCTTCGCCGTTGTCGAGAGCGAGAGCACAGAGACTTGGGGTTGTTTCTTGGCTTGTATAAGAAGGTATGTTACCGACCGGAGCAAGCTGTGCGTCATATCTGACAGACACTATGGGATACAAGCTGTCTTCAGAGACACTAGTCGATACTTTTTGCAGCCTCCTATGATAGAACATCCTTACTGCCTTCATCATCTATGCAATAACGTCAACACTAGATGGAACAATAAAACTTTAAAGAATCTAGTATGGAAGGCAGCAAGTGCTACCCAGGAGAAAAAGTTCAATGCCACCTTCGAATTAATTGAGAATGTCAACGGGGATGCGCACCAATATCTGAAGGATGTGCCTAAAGACAAATGGGCTCTAACTTTTGACAAGGGTTACCGTTATAGGGCGATGACTACAAACGTCTCCGAGTGCTTCAATGGTATTCTAAAGGGTGCTCACAGCCTGCCCATTACGGCAATGGTGAAATACACATGGTTCAAACTGAATGCTTACTTCGATGATCGTCACAATAAGAGCATAGCGCAGTTGAATTCGGGGAAAAAATGGTGTAAATATGTCTTGGATATCTTCATGAGAAATAAGGAGAAGGAGGAGCATCACAGGGTGACGAGATTGAGCGCACAACAACAATCATATCAAGTAGATACACCGCATAATCCAGGGACTACTGGACATGGGGATCACACACATGGAGTTAATCTGCTGCAAAGAACTTGCACATGTCAGAAATGGAAACTGTACAAGATACCATGTTCACATGTCATTGCAATTTGTATTAGGTATCGACACGATGCAAAGCAGTACATTGACCCATGCTATAGCGTGAATGCATTACTCCACAGCTATGCTCCCGTTTTCCCTGCGTTGAAAGATAGATGTAATACCCAGAGAAAAAAAAATAAAAAAATAAAAAAAAATAAAAAAATAAAAAGATTTAAAAGGAGGGATATTTAAGTAAATTTTTTTGTGGGGCCAATTTTATAATTTCTAATTATAAGGGAGTTTTTAGAAAATAAGGTTGAAACCCTAGCTATATATAAGCTTATTAAATCAACATATAGGGAGGGAAATTTTGAGAGAGGAGATTACCCAAAGGACTAAAGTAGAGAATAATTGACTACGCCTTTGAGGTAAGAGCTTAAGAAATCTTGTTCTTTTGTCAAGTTTAGACTTTATGTGGTATTAGAATATTTTCTTATGTGGGTATTTTGATCAGTAGTGAAACTATTTAAATATTCAAAAGTTTTAAGGATGCAAACGAAGAAAAACTTAGATTTATTTATTTTTTTGTAAACTGGACAACGTACCTGCAGATTTTTCTAGGTTTAGTGATAAGCGCAAATTGAAGCTGCAGATTTAAGCGGGTGAGGGGTCAAGTTTCTGTACAGTGTTTGTGTCAGGAAACTGTACTGAATTAATGGATTTGGAGAAAAACAAAGGTCTAGTGAGATATAGCACTAGTGTGATATAGCACTAGGAGCTATAGCCTTATCTTTTAAGGCATTAATGGTGGCAGAATATATATATATATATAGAAAAATATTATGATAGGTGGAATTTTGGTGTAAGATAAGCAAATAAATATGGGATATTTTTAATAGTCTTTCTTCTGATCGGGTACCGTTATAAGTCTTTCTTGAATTATTTGATTATTGAGTAAATGGTACTTGTAAATTTGTTAGGTGAGATCTAAGGATTTTAGAGAAAGTGTTAGGGAAAAATTCTTTGTGGTGAGCTAACTGAGGTAAGTAACCTTATCCTAATTGGTTTTATTTTGCATATTTTAATTACTGAAAATTGTTTACAGTTGTTACAATTTTATTTCTATTGTATTACAGATTTCAAGTAAAGAATTATCACAAATATATCTGATTACTGAATATATGATGTATTTTATTTAATTGTTTTTTTTAACTATATTGATTTAAAGTAAAGAATTATAGAAATATCACAAATAGATTTGAATATTGAATATATGATTATATATATATATATATATATATATATATATGTATGTATGTATTTGAATAAGATATATTTTTGTTAGAAACTATGATTTCATATATATGATTATGAACAATCTGACTATGAATTTATTCTGATACCCAGCTAATGGGGGTTATTCATTGGTACTCTGATACCCAGCCAATGGGGGTTATTCATTGGTATTCT
Source organism: Notholithocarpus densiflorus (assembly GCA_030021035.2). Lineage (NCBI taxonomy): Eukaryota > Viridiplantae > Streptophyta > Magnoliopsida > Fagales > Fagaceae > Notholithocarpus > Notholithocarpus densiflorus. The sequence goes on along the minus strand of JARYZH020000234.1, from coordinate 318,724 downwards.
GATACCCAAACCAATGTGGGTTATTCATTGGTACTCTAATACCTAGCCAATGGGGGTTATTCATTGGTATTCTGATGCCCAATCACGGGGATATAGCGTGACCATGGTCATAAGATTGTTAAGAATATAAATTACGTTTGAATATTTGAACTATTTTAAGTCCTTAGAAATACATATTTGATTTTGGAAATGTTTGAGTATTTGAACTATTTTGAGTTACTAAAACTGCTTATGTGTTTTTGGAACTGTAAAGTTATGATTTACAACTATGTTTTATGTTGGCTTTATTCCATGACAAAAAGTGTTGTAATTGCTTCAATTTTGTTCCTTGTATTTTGTGGGATTTTATTGTATTGGGTTTAGTATTAAGTTGGTGAAGACTCAAGTTTAAATGAAGAATCAGTGAATTTTGCGAGAAGCTCGCGAGAAGCTAAGTCACGAAAGAACACGTGAGGAGCACATGACTGGAAGCTGAAGAGTCGTGCCAGGCTGTCGTTTTCGTGAGTGTCTTGCGGGTAAGGCCTTCCCGTAAGACAGTCGCGAAACATTCGGCCTAAAGGATTTTTAAGTGAGACTTTCATACCTTTCACCCATACTATATATACCATCATTACCCACAAATGCAAATGAGGCCATTCAGAGAGAAAAACCCTAGATAGGTTTTCTACAACACACACACCCATCTTTTAGAGAGAGAGCTACTCATCCATAGTGAGAATTCATTGTAGCCTCTTCTCCTTCCCTCTCCCATTATCATACCTTAAGAGGAGATTTGTACCCAAACACAATCCACACCTTTTTAGAGTGTAGTGAGTGTTTTGGAGTTGCTGGGAAGTATTGGAAGAAGCCAAGGATGGCAGATGCAAAATGCCTCTATGAGTGTTAATCCTCATAATTGTGATGACATGTTACTTGAATCTATGGGTGTTGTTGACAAACTCTTGAAGAAAGATGCTAAGAAGTTTCAAAAGAAGTTGAGCAAGTTATTTTGTGAAAATGATGATTTAATTGCTAAGCTCAATGAATCCAACAAATTGGTTGAGAAATATAAAAAACTTGCTGAAATTTCTCTTGAAAAGATGAAAGAGTTTGAATGTCTGAATATGGACTTGGATGCTAAACTAGTTTTGTCTAACGAACTAGTTGATGATCTTAAATGTGAAAATGAATCTCTTAAGATGCATGCCAAGTGTTTGATTGTTGAACCTATTGATAAAAATGATGATAATATTTGTTGCAGTCATGTTGTGGTACCCAATTTTGTGCCTATTATGTGTTCTACCTCAAAGGACAGATCAGTGTACATTCCTCCACACAAAAGAAATCAAAAAGTGGAGAGAAAGGCTCTTAAGCCTAAGCCGCTGTTTAGGTCCCATTCTAGGGAATTGAGTAGATCTAAGTTTGTTCCTACTTGCCACTATTGCGGTGTGATCAGTCACATAAGACCCCCATGCCCTAAGTTAAAGAGAGAACAAACCCTTGTTGTTAGATCCCTTCCCAAAAAGCCTAGTGGACCTAAACCCATTGTTTGTCACTATTGTGGTGCCCATGGTCATCTTAGACCTCATTGCTCTAAGTTTCAAGTTCTTAAAAGAATCAAAAGAAAAGAGAAACTTGAGCTTCTTGGAAGTTATGCTAAAAAGGATAAACCGGATTTGAGTGAAAATAGCATGTTGTTAAAGAAAATGTTTAATGCTCTTAACTCCTTAACTATGTGCATCTCCGGTTCTTATTCTTCCAACTCTCGTCTCACTTCTCTTGAGACACTCATTCCGAACAATCATTGTGTTTGGATGAGGAAGGGTTTCTATGGTTGAGCTTTTGCTCTTTGGTCCTTGATCTAATTCTTTCGATCTTTGTAGGACCCTTCATGCATTAAATGTCATATCTTCATGCATTTTGTGCATCTTGCATTTATTTATATGCATTGTTTTGTTTTTGATTTTGATCTTACTTTTATGTTCTTGTTTTGTGTGTGTAAAAATCCAAAACCACATAAAAAATGAAAAATTCAAAAAGTTTGATCGTATATGTTTGAGCACATTTCATATGTGAGTTTGGCCTAGTACCTTCGTACTAATGGCGTAGTGCATTTACGAGCTTAGCTTGTTATGTATGCACATATATCTTTGTGGGAGAAATCTTGAAAACTTTGTGTGATTGCTGTAAATAGATCTTCTAGCTTGTCATGAATGATTGGTCAATAGTCTTGTTTGTCTTGATACTTGCATAGACTTGTGCTATATATCTTCCCATTTTTATTTTTATGTTTTTGCAAATAGAGCTCATCAAATGTAAATCTCAAAATGAAAAAGAGATTATGAGCTGCAAAAGCCTGTCGCACATACTAGTATTTGACTAGGAAAAAGGGAAAGCGACCTTTTAAATTGAAATGTATGGTGCTAAAAAAGCCAAAGGCTTAATCACAATGTTGAAATATCAAAAATTTCAAGCACCGATCTCAAAAAGAGATGTATTATCCAAAAAGGATCAAATGTCATGAATTATGCAGAAGCCAAATGAAAAGCTTCTAAATTTTGTAATCATTCTCTTGTGGGAGGTCATATATGCTCATTTCTATAATTGAGATAGACTACTTGATTTCGTATCAGTTGTGTATGACTTGATTGAATTGATCATTGAAGCTTTACTCTGGTCTAAGGACTATTCCACACTTGATTCACACACACAACACACAAGTTTAATGTTCAATGAAAATCTATTTCATTTGTGTGATTGTACATGTTCAAATGTGATGTGTGTGTGTGCTCAACCATATATGGATCAATCCAAAAAGATTTTTGTTCTTTTTGTTTGCTTTTGGAAGTGATTTGTATCACCTATGCTTTTCAAAGTTTTTCAAGTTGTTTTTGTGTGAAAAACATGTTTTTCTGGGTGTTTTCATGACCCATTTCATATGTAAGCTCAACTGGGAGTTAAATGGTCCAAATCTCATGTTTTTCAACTTTGTACAGAGAGTTTCGCGACTGTTTCGCGAGTAAGGCTTACCCGCGAAAAATTTCGCAAGTACTTTCGCGAGTCAGCTTCCCGAGAAAATTTTCAGATCAGCTTTTTAAAGGGCTTTTCGTGGGACATTTGTTCTAAACGTCTCCCATCTTCTCCCAAACTCCTGTTTTAATGTTTCTACATCAAAACCCAACTAAATTCAAGTGTTTTTCATTCCATTAACATCTCTAAGGTAATCTTTAACTCTTTTAATTGATTTTGATACTTAGATTATGTTTTTAGGGGTTTTATGTTCATAGTTGGGATTTTCTCAAATGGGAGTTGGAAAACTTAATTTTTGTCAATCTTTTTGATTGAGCTTTGTTTTAAATGATGATTTGCTTTGGATGTTGGCCCCTTGTGGCAAAAATAACATGTATTTAGGCAAGATTTTCATATGTTCATGCATTGTTTAACATACGTGTGTAATGTGTGCACTCTATGTGTTTGATAAAATGCCCAAATGGCATTTTGTTGTTGTTTTGGACTCCGATGAGTACCAAACTTTAGAGATCACCATAATTATTCATGTTTATCATGTTTTGATCATTGGTGGTGTGTTTTATACACCTTGCCCCTTGAGTGCCTTGCTCATGCATCTCACATGCACACTAGATGCACACTTGATGCACTTTGCTGCACACACTTTAACACTTGACATGTTTTGTTCTCACTCATGCTTGTTAAGTCTTTTGAGACTCTTTCAGCACATATAACATGTTCTTGTGTCTATGTCATGCCTAGATTTACATCATGTTCCATCATCCTTAGCATGTCATGTTTAGTTTATGCTTTGTAGCATTTTTTCAAAGATGTTTTTGTCTTTCGTTTGATCATCTTGCACCCCTCATGCATCATCATTTACCCTTGCTCATTTCTTCTTTTCTTTCCCTCCTTCCTCTTGATTGATTTGTCTATTCGTGACAAAAAGGGGGAGTGTATACCAGAGAGTACACCGGTTTGTATCGTCATTTCTATATGACTCATGTGCACACTCTTAGGGGGAGTAATTCTATCTCATGCACATTCATAAGGGGAGAAAGCCATAGGGGAGATGCATATACTAAGGGGGAGAAGATTTTTTTTGAAAACCTTGTTTTGTTTTATATTTCTGCTTAATATTCAGTATTTGTGACTATCTCAATGCTTTGTAGCATTTCTTGTGTACTTTTAAGATATTGCTAATATGTCTTGAGTACTTCACACTTGTGCCCTAGTAGGATTGTTCCTAGATGCATATACTTCGTGTATTTTGCATTGGTCGTGTGTTGGACATGCTTTTACCCTTATGCTATTATGCTTTTTTGGTTGCATGTTCGGATAATCATTTACTTTGCTATATGATCATTGTAGTCATTTCTATATGACTGTTTTGGTGTATAGTCAAGTTGCTCACATGTTTCACATGATGTTTACTTTATCGCATTTTACTTGTTACATTATGCTTGTCCTTTTATCACTTGATTTACCTTGAGGGTCTAATGTGTTTTGTGCAAGTGTTTCAGGTTGCAGGTATATATGTTCCAAGTGCTACACAGCTTCTAGATTTAGGTGTAAGTGACTTTTGCCATTGTCTGTTATAGGGTGTTTTTTCACGGAATAGCCAAAGGGGGAGATTGTAAAGTTATGATTTACAACTATGTTTTATGTTGGCTTTATTCCATGACAAAAAGTGTTGTAATTGCTTCAATTTTGTTCCTTGTATTTTGTGGGATTTTATTGTATTGGGTTTAGTATTAAGTTAGTGAAGACTCAAGCTTAAATGAAGAATCAGTGAATTTCGCGAAAATCTCGCGAAAAGCTAAGCCGCGAAAGAGCATGTGAGGAGCACATGACTGGAAGCTGAAGAGTCGTGCCAGGCTGTCGTTTTCGTGAGTGTCTTGCGGGTAAGGCCTTCCTGCGAGACAGTCGCAAACATTCGGCCTGGAGGATTTTTAAGTGAGACTTTCATACCCTTCACCCATACTATATATACCCTTATTACCCACAAATGCAAATGAGGCCATTCAGAGAGAAAAACCCTAGATAGGTTTTCTACAACACACACACCCATCTTTTAGAGAGAGAACTACTCATCCTTAGTGAGAATTCATTGTAGCCTCTTCTCCTTCCCTCTCCCATTATCATACCTTGAGAGGAGATTTGTACCCAAACACAATCCACACCTTTTCAGAGTGTAGTGAGTGTTTTGGAGTTGCTGGGAAGCATTGGAAGAAGCCAAGGATGGCAGATGCAACATGGAGCTTGTTGCAGGATCCGGAGAGATAGACAAGACAGGGTTCTGAGAAGCCTTGTTGGAGTAGGGGCTTGGAGGGCTTAGGTACAGTGGGTAGATTAGGCTTGGAGGGTCTCTTGCTAACCCATGTATCCCAACTAATTGTCTAGTGGATCGATTACCGCTTGGAGGGTGGCGGAGAGGTTTTTCACCGAGTTCTTCGGTTTCCTCTTCGATAACACATCAGCGTGTTATCTGTGTTTGCATCTCTCTTCCCTACTCTTGTTCATTTCATTTTACTGCTGTGTTGCTTTAAATATGGATTAGAGTAGCTTGCTTGGTTATCCGCTCATATTTACACTATTCCGCACTTGTAGTAAGTTAGTGAAAAATCTATTGAGCCGTAATTTTAATTAGGGGTCTAAACAGCTCTTGTGTTCTTAACACATTTTCGAGCTTTCAGGAACCTATTGTAAGTTATAGCTTTAGATATATGGAAAACTGACTATTTTCTAAACCATTTATGGTATATTTGTAAGATTAAAGAATGTGATCTATTTGCAACTTATTATTTTTAAGACTATGAAACTTCTTTAGTTATTTTTGAAAACCCATAGTATATTATAACTTTTGAAGACTCATATTACGTCTTATTACTTTACAGATCTATTGCTTGATAGAACTTATTAGGACTTTGGTTACTCATTGAGTTGTCAACTCACTCCCTTTTCCCCTCCACTTTCAGATTGTGAAGAATAACAAATTTTGGGAGTTTTGATGTTGTGTTGTGAGCAGGAAAGAAGCTTAGTGATTTTGGGATTGGATGGTCTTCTAATAGTTTTATATTTATTGGCCAATTGGCATTATGTACATGAGGTTTGGATTTTGTTCCTTTTAAATTATTGGAGATCTATTCATAAAGAAATTGTTGAGGTATTTTGGATTTATTTGATTTAATTTTTGAGGATAAATATTAGTTGCTAAGAAGGCCTTGCACACTTGTAGAGTGCTTACTTTATAAGTGTGCAGCGGTTGTCACGTGCCTGTCTTTATAGTTGGGTTTGGGGCGTGACAATAGATTATCACGGTCGGATCCTAAAGAAACTCGAAGGGTCGTCCCTAACCCTCGATTGATCAAAGAGAAAGGTCGCCCTATCTCAACACGAATCAGGAATGAGATGGACGAGGGCGGGAAACGGCCGAGAACCACACCATGGAAGGAGGGGGGGAGGAAGGTGCAATGTGGGTTGTGTAACCAAGAGGGGCATAACCGAAAAACATGCCCTAAGCGGAATGAGGTACCAACGAGTGGTGGTCTCACGAACTAGGTACGCTAAGTTTGAACCGTGGCATCCTTCTAAATGCAATTTGAAACAAAATGCATGTTATATGCCATTAGATCAAAATGCATCCTATATGCCATTCAATTATGTAATTTTGAAACTTGAGAAAAATTGGATAAAATTTTAAGGACCAAATATGACATTTATACTATAAGCTACTTTCCCTATAGGATGCATACAAAAAGTCATTAGCATTGCCATTTGGTTTGTCGCAAAAAATTGCATACTAATTATTTAATGTAATGTAATGTGTAACTGCCCGATGTGTAATGTAATGTTTTTCATTTTTTCTTTCTTTGAAGGGTGTTAGGTCATTTGTGGGTTGGTCATGATTTCACTTTTCCACTTTTAACCTATTGGATCTTAGAAGTTTTCTCTGATTGCATATTTTACAATTGTGAAGGCACTCTCCTTAGCATGATCATCTTCAAGTACCCTACCATTAAGGGTGTCAACTTTGACTTGGCCTCTATTAACATGATCATCTTCAAGTACCCTACCATTCAAGTACATTGCTAATTAAGGGTGTCAAATTTTTATGCTCACAACCAATTAGTTATACAGTTGTAATACACTATTTTAAGTTGAAAATTGTAATTTTAAATATATATATATATATACATATATATACTGTGTATAGTTTATGTTTTGGGATTTTTTATGTAATCAATTATATGATCTTAGTTAATACTGTTTATTTTTGTCATGTTATGAGACTAAGAGGCTGAACAACAATAGCTTGTCTGGGCCTTTTCCCGTGTTTTTGGCCAAAATCTCTCAGCTTGCTTTCTTGTAAGTATGGTTTTCTTTTTTTCTCACTTTATGTTCATCAATTTGTTTGTTTGTCATCAGTATGTCTTGAAAACTGAAACTTCCTTTTACTTTAGGCAACCTTATGGATGCTTTTTTCTTCCCATTTACAAGCTGTATTACTCAAAAAATATGTACTTGATGAGTTTTGAGGAGGCTCTTTGGTAACGTTTTCAGATCTTTAAAATTGCTATGAGACTATTTGATTTGTATGTTTATCCACTTGCATTACCTATTTCTGTGATTGGTTCAACATAATTTGGCATTGAGGATGGAATTTATTACTGACAGCAAGAAGTTCAGTTTACTACTTCTATTATAGTGATTTCTTTGCTTGTGAAGAAGTTCAGTTTTAGTTATGTGTGATTTCTTTGGTTCAAACTGAGCCTGATTTAGGTTATATCGAAACAACTACTTTTCATTGTAGATATTGAGAAAGGGCTAGGGTCAGATATGGAGAATAAAATAAAAGCAATTTGACACAAGTCCAGAACAGACCTATGCATCCAAGTCCAGAACAGACCTATGCATTAGTAAAATTCAGAGGGAAAGAGAAGCTCATGAGCTTTATGTTGAAGCTAGGGAGAAACTTAAGAGGGTTAGAGAGAGTGAGAGAATATACAAGCTGGTTTTGTCAGGGTTATCTTTCATGTTTGTAATGTTGTTGGTGTGTTTTGCCTCAGTGAACAATAATATGGGTGAAGAACCTTCGTCTGCCATGAAGAATCTTATTGTATCTATCTTTTGAAATACAAAGTGTGGTTTTTGTGCAAATGTTCTGTAGTTTAATTTTTTTTTTTTTTTTACTTCATTTTGGGATTTGGATATATATTGCCACGAAGTGGTATGACAAACATGCATAATAATAAAAGAGATAGTTGTGGTACTCAAGCATATTTCCAATGAAAGCCCTAAGATGAATATCTTAATACTTATAAAAAGCTAAAGGACAAAATATTTTATCATAGAATGGTGAAAGTGTATACTCATGGATAAGTGATGAAAGTGAATTTGAGCATTACTATATTAGAGAGCAACCTACTACCAAGCAATTGGGTATGTATCCTCTGTACATGACAGGAAAAAATAAATGATAAGCATGATAGTTTCCACTGTACATGACAGCACTAAAAGGTGTATAAGTGGAAGCCATTATGCAGTATTGTTAGGTTCTAAAGAGTTAGGAACTAATGTATTTAAAACTCTAATGTGTATTGTTGGCAAACCATGATCAAAACAGTTTGTTTAATCTTGTTTAGACTTGCTCAAAGTTGTGTCTTTTATGTAAAGTTGGAATCGAGCTGTTGCAGAAGTATTAATGCATTTCGGCCTGGCTCGATCGATCGAAGAACAGGCTCGATCGATCGAATCTCGGGCAGAATGTGTTTTTCTGCAGAATTCTAACTTAGCCATAGCTCATTAAAACGTTTAAGGTTTTATGTTTTTGCCCTAGGTATATAAGGCAAACCCTAGTCACGTTTTATGTGTTGCTCATATTGCTATTTGTGTGAATCTCTTATGAGATCTGTGAGGAGCTTTCCTTTACACAAGTTTAGGATTATCAAGAGGAGATTCATTCAAGAACTTGATGATCATTTAGTTGCTGCCATAAGAGCTTAAAGATTCACTAGCGGGTGTGCTTGTACTTGTTGGAGAATCCAAGAAAGAAGGAGTCCGTGGTCTCGGAACTTGCACGTGGTCATGTCAGTAAGTTTCTACTGGTGGGTAGCAATAGGATTTTAGTGGTCTAAGTCCTATTGTAAAACTTCGATTCTTTCATAGTGGATTCAGGTTTACCTTGAGGATAGCTAGGTTAAATCCTCCCCAGGTTTTTACCGGTTTGGTTTCTTGGGTCATCATATCATTGTGTTATTTATCTTTCCGCTGCTATGCATGATATGATTGTTTGATTGTGATAACCTAGATCTGAAATATGGACTAAGTAATAACTTGGCTTGTTAACTAGGTTAATCCAATTGTGTTTTAAGGGGTCTAAAAACGTTCAAGTATCAAGAGGCATATCTAAAGACCAAACTCGATTTTGTAGAACTTGGGTACTGTATGTAAGATTACACAGTACTCGAGTGCACTAAACTCAAGTACGAGTCTGGATCGTGAACCCTACCCTAAACCATCATAGCTGAGCCATACTCGAGTTTGTGGAACTCGGGTACTGTATATGTAAGATTACACAGTACTCGAGTCCACCAAACTCGAGTACTAGACACACACAACTCGACATTATAAGCTCGAGTACTAGCTGACATTTTTTAATGATAGGCCAAGAATGTATTGACCCCTTGTGATGAATTAACCAATTAATTAGCCAAGTTAATTAATTAATTCAATTAGCATGCAATAAGTGTGGTAGCACAAACAAATCACCAACTAAGATAAAATGCAACGGAAAATAAATTGACATGGTGATTTGTTTACGAATGGGGAAAACCTACACGGCAAAATCCCCACCGAGTGATTTTAAGGTTACCACTCTTGAGAATTCACTATTATCACAACAAGCGGTTACAAGTAAAAGAATCCCAGTACCTTATATCAACCTATAGTAACATTCTCTCTTTTTAATGCACGGCTCCCAGTACGTGACTGACCAATTTGATGCGCGGATCCCAATACGCGACTTACTCACCAACTTGAAAAAGATGTTCACTGCAAAGTTCTTCAGTTCATCAACACGATGAAGATCACGAAACTCCTTGGTTACAATACTCTACGGTGTACAAACACAGCAGCTTCTTGAATAGAAAGATGAACTAGGGCATGTCTCTGGTTCACAATATGCTTGTGAAAAACTTTTGCATTGAGTTGTATCAACTGTGACGGCCCTTAAAACAATCCTTATATATGTTTAGGGTTGTGAGAAAAGAAAGCTCAAACATCTATTCACAGATTGGAGTGAAATCAAATCTGAAAAACTGATTTTTATAAACTTCGACAGATAACCTATCTATCGAGCAGCTATCGAGCATCGGGCTGAAACAATTTTTTAAATCTCGATAGATACTAGCTGTCGAGCTTTAAAATCCAACACTTTTTCACTTGATTCTTGGACAGATTTGCATGGTTTTAATACTTGATCTTGAAACCTTGTTCCTTGAAGTATTAAACACATCCTAGATCTACCCAATTACAAGTAAAGTGTGTTTTATCAAAGGATTAGCCAATTCTATATTGACATAAGTTCCTAAAATGATTCACATATGTCCTAACATTTAATGCCCAAAATCCAACTTAGCCAATGCCACGGTGGAATACTCACTAGGAACTTGAGTTTCATAAACTCGAGTACCATTTAGAACTCGAGTTTGAGAAACTCGAGTACTAGAAAAGTGGTATATTGCTAATTAGTTTGGAAACAGTGCTAGATTGCCACAAATTTTGCCAAATCGTGGTATTTGGCTATTTTCACCCTCTTTTGCTTATGAATTTTTTATAACTATGCCTCTGTTTGTTTTTTTTTTTTTTTTTTTTTTTTTTTTTGGTTTATAGGACTGTGCTTTTGTTTTTTTGTTTTTTTTCTTTAATAAGATGCCTTTGTTTTTTTAATTGTGCTTTGTTGTCTTTGTTGTTTAATTAGCGTGCCTAACCCTCACCCATGTGAATGGCTGATGGCTCAATTCATCTTAGTTCAAAATATTTTGAATACTACCACTGCCATGTGTCAAACATGCATTTAACTTTGGTGTACTTTTCTTATTAAATATTATTATTATATTATCTCTATATATTAATATGGTGGTGAAAATAGCCAAATACCACGTTTTGGTAAAATTAGCACTGTTTCAAAAATATGTAACAAACTACCACTTTTTTAGTACTCGAGTTTCTAGGTGAGTCACCAGCATGGCATTGCTAACTTGAAATTTAATCAATTAAAAAAGCATCAATTAAAAAAGCAACGTGGTACTCGATATTGCAGAAATTGGTACTTTTTTTAAGGTACTCGAGCTTATAAAACTTGAGTACCTTGTTTTTCTTTTCTTTTTCTTTTTTTTTTTCTTTTTTTTTTTGATGAGCTTTTTTAAGGTACTCAAGTATTGTAATTAGCTTCCCCACCCTATCTTACAGTTAATTCAAATGCATTAACTACTCTAAGGATCCCGATTTTCCTTTTCTTTTCTTTTTTTGTAGCACAAGGTTTAAGAAAGGGTATGTGTTTGTTAACTTCACTAACCCACAAGTAGTGTGGGAGTTTTACACTGCCACTGACGAGCAGAGTTGGGATCATTTTAATTCACACAATAAGTGTTAGATAGCCCTAGCTAGAATCTAGGTATAGACCTAATTATTATTTGTGAAAAAACTCAAAACATTTTTAGTGTACCCCACACTACCATCATTATCTTATCTTCTCAAAATGAACTTTGATGGGTTTGATCTGAAAAAAATGTTTACAGGGCAAGGAGGAACTGGTGAGGCACTTAGACCTATGCTTGTCATTTCTCATTATGGGTTAGTCAGTCAGCCAGTTTTTTACTTTTAAAAGTTGAACTCTTTGGATGAAAGGGATTTCCAAGAAAAAAAAAAATTCATGCCGACTTAAAATAGTGCCTATGCAGACTAATGGGTGCTGTCCAGCACAATTTTTTCACTCTTTTGGATTATTAGTTGACTGGGCATAGTGTAGATGGTATGATTTGTGCCTTCTAGCCTTTCACGTGATCTGCATCTCTTTTTTTGTGTTGACTAGCTTGAGCAGAGTGTAGTTGGATTTCCAATGCCAAACAGTTAAAATATTCTTTACGAAACTTGAAGTATGTATAGAGAATACATTCTTACATGGTAGTCGAGAGTAACAAACTCGCTAGCGACTCGAGTTTCTTAAACTCAAATTCCTCGTGGCATTTTTTAATGCAAATAATCTACGTCTATGGCCATTTTTATGGATCTTGAGTTTCAAAAACTGGAGCTCCATGTTAAACTCAAGTTTCTTACAATCAAGTTTCAAAAAGGTAATAATTTTGGCCAACAATAGTAAATCACTAATAATTTTGGCCAACAGTGATATTTGGCCATTTTCACCTTAATAGGGTTCTAAAAAGTTAATTACTATTTCTTTCTTCTTCTTTTTTTCATTTTTTTAATGTTTTGAATTGTGTTTCGGTAGTTATTTTGGTTTGGTTACTGGAACTAAAGTATTAAATCCGTTGCATTCTGACCGGAACAGCTGGAATATCTCGTACAAGATGCAATTCGGAATGGTAATACCTCCTGTTCCACCTCGAGTCCAATTCCGGACAGTTTTGGGTCATTCCGGTCAATTTCGGCTGAAATATAAATTTCGGTCGGTACTGGAGAGAGAACTGAGAGAGAGAATGAAAGAAATAGTTTAGAAAATGAAACAATGGTCTCACCTGCCTTTACTCTAATAGAAGGAAAGAAGAAAAAAAAATTGGTGCGAATTGCAAACTGGAAGTCGCGGTGAGGAAACTACTTCGGAAATGGGAAGTAAATAGAAGAAGAAGAAAAAGTAAAAGAGGGAGGGAGAAAAAGATGACGTGTAGATTTTTTTAAAGATTGTGTGGTGTTCATTGAACTTTGGAATTGGAGCCCTGGGAAATAAAAAAATAATAATAATGTTTCGTGGCCTATTGTTGGCAGGTGAGGAGGGGGGTGGAATAAAAAAAAGATTTTTTTTTTTTTAATTTATATTTGGTGGGACTTAGGTTTAAGCAATGTTATATTTATAAAATTTTTATAATAAATCTTACGCGGCAACTTTAAAATGGTACGATAAAATTGATCAGTACTAAATTATATTATTCTAATAGACAAATTAAAACAAGTTTTAAAATGGTATTAATAATATTGATTGGAATAGAATATTTTGGTACATGTACATACCAGTGTACTATTTCAAAATGTACTATAATATATATTTATATAATATATATAATAAAAATATTATTATATTGAAAAAAATAATACAAAGTTTTATAAGCTAAGCAGAAAAAAGTAATGTTGTTTTATTTATTAGGTTTTTTTCGGAAGGAGTAAGAGACAAAATATTATGTCTCAAGTTTAGTTTGTATTGTATATAAAGGTATATACACGATAGGTTATAATATATATACTAAAAGATGTCTATTGAAAGGCCATAACCTTTCAAATTAGATGTATCAAAAGGTACCTATTGAAATGTCATAACCCTTCATATTTGATATATATTAAAGGTACCTATTGACCGAAAAGATGCCTATTGAATAAAAATGTATCTATTGACTGAAAATGTGCATATTGAATGAAAATGTCTTATTGAAGGGTCATAATCTTTTGGATATAAATAGTGGTTCATAGTCATTTGGTAACTTCTTCTCTTACATATTTCTTAGAGACACAATAAACTTGTGGGTTTTCTCCAAAATTGATATTTGTAGAACCCAATAAACACACTTTTATCCTGAGGATAAATTTGTAGTAACCCTTGAGCAACTCTTGTGTAGGGGCAAATATTGTCTAAGAATAACATTCAATTGTACCTCCAAGTCAATCAAATTTTCTGTTTGTCTACTGGATCATTTGGTTATTTCATTATATTACTCCTCTAAATTCCCAACAGTTTGGGTAGCTCATTTTTTGTAAGTTGGTTTTTTCGGGCAGTTCATAACAAGTTATTTTTTTCATTTTAACATTTTTTAAGTCAATTTAGAATCCGATTGAGCCCTAAACCAACCTTGGGTCTTAGAATTTTAGCATCATTGGGGAACGGGGGCTCGAGTCGTAAGGGGTACAAAATACAGTGTCTACATGTATCTTAAAAATTTAAATTTTTTTAAGGGAGCAATTACATGTACTTTGAACATTGAAAAAAATGTATTCAAACCAAGGAAGTCAATACCGTACCGGTACTGGCCGTACTGGGGAAATATACCATATTAGTCATTAAATTGATACCGGTACTCCTTTAAAACGTACCAAAAAAAAATACCGGGTTGTACTGGCCTGAATCGGACCGTACCAACCGGTATTGGCGTTTCAACTAGTACAATAAAAATAATAAAAAAATTATTAATTTTTTTTAATTTAATCTAATATATTGGTTAATATACTTAAGCTAATATGTAGGCTTATAAAATATATAGATTTTAAATTTTATGTTGATAAACGTAAAAATCAATAAATTCATACTTACATAAATAATACAACGGATATCAATAAATTCATAAATAATAAAATCAATAAATTCATATATATATATATATATTTATGTATAGAAATATATAAATAGCGATAAACCTGAAATGGTACACCGATATCAACCGGTATTGAAATATTTCATTCCCCTAACTAAATTGAAATAGCCTCAAGTACGAAATTGACTCCCTTAATTCAAACTAGCACGTCTAAATTTATGCATTAAGTATAGACTTGATGGAGCATAAAGTAAAATACAAAAAATCAGACAAAGAATTTGTAATCCTCCTAATTTCTGTCTAACTTTTTGGTGTTACTTTGTGCATGAGGACTTTGACTATTCAAGTGAAAAGAATTTTTCATTTTTCCAGTCAAGAAAAAGTAAAAAAAAAAAAAAATCCATGAATGTATATTCCAAGCACAATAAATAGATAATACGAGGAAAGAAATTGAGGAGAACCTTTTCTTTTTCTTTGGTGGAAAAGTTGCAATTTTATGCCCTTTGAACATTGAAAAAATGTATTCAAACGAGCATGCTTAAATTCATGTGTCAAGTATAGTCCTGATGGAGCATAATGTAGAACACAAAAAGTGTGACAAATGATTTTTATTTGTCTTGATTTTTTTTCTTCTAATTTTTTGGCCAGTACTTTGACTCTATAGCTCAAACTAATCCCCCCTTAGTCCTCAAGCACTTCATACATAGGAACTTCATGCATTGGAACGTAAGTTCCAAGCACAATAAATAGAAAATACACCTAGGAAGGAAATTGAGGAGCACTTTTCTTTTTATTTGGTGGAAAAGTTGCGATTCTATGCATGTTGAACACTAAAAAATGTATTCAAACGAGCATGTCTAAATTTACACGTCAAGTATAGTCTTGATGGAGCATAAAGTAGAATAAAAAAAGTGAGACAAAGGATTTGTATCCATCCTGATTTTTTGTTTCTAATTTTTTGGTAATTGCTTTGACTCTGCAGCTCGAACTAATCCCCCCAGGCCCTAACCCCCGAACACTTTGTGCATGGAGAACTATCATCCCACTTATAAGGGTGGGTTATCATTAAGGTCTATCAAATTTAATCACGTTATATATTTACTTATGAAAATAACCCATTTCTAAATTAAATAATGCTAGAGAAACAAACTATTTTACAAAAAAAATTATAAACTGCTCATGTGGTGAGTGATTATTGGTAAATGAAAAAATGATATTAATTGTGGGCCTAGATGAAAACCAATAAGAGATTAGCCACATCAACATTTTGTGAAATTATTGTAAAATAGTTTGTGGGTATAGTATTACTCTTCTAAATAATTCATGATGTCATTGAAAACATGTATAACCAATCAATACTTGCAAAAGTTTAACATAATATGATTATTTTTCTTTCTTTTTATTTTTTTGGTGTAAATATGAAATAGGATAATTATTGTAGTTATTAATAGACACTTATCATGATTGTGTTTATATATGAATATCATTAGGCATTTACTAGGATTATGTTTGTATATTCTACTATTTAAAAAAATGACGTAAAGGATTTTAATGAAAGATTTAATTATGGAAAAGAATTTAAATTCAATAAAAAAAAACATATGAGAGTAATGGCATTTAAAATTGTGAGTAGATTATAAATTTCATTTCAAAAAATTTATCCTCTTTTTTGATACATCGATAGTTAGGGGTGGTGGATTTGAACCCTAAGGTATGTTGGTAGACTATAATACATAATATAATGTAAAATAGTTATTCATATGATTTAGCTTTTCTGTAATTTGGTTATATTTACATTGAAGGGAATAGTCACTGCTTATGAATATCTACTGAATAAGGCTAGATATATATATATATATTTTTTTTTTACATTCCTCCCTAAAAGGGCTGTAATAGCTATTTCTTAGTAGGTGTAATAATTCCTAAAATTAATATATTTCCAAATAAATAAACTTTCCATAAGCACATAAAAATTATGAAAATAAAAAATCATATGAAAATAATTCATCTCTCTCTCTAATTTAAAAAAAAATATTTTATAGGAAATATAATTGTATGAGTAAAATATTTCCTAAAATAAATATCTTGACTTTTATTGTAATGTTACAACTCACAACCAATCTTATGAATATGCTTAGTTAGTCCATTATAACACATTTTTTTTTTTTTTTTTTTGAGAAATAACACATTTTATTTTTAGTAATAAAGATTATCATTCCTGTTACAATCCTCATTTAATATACCTAATGTGCCCTAAATATCTCCGTTGGAAAACAACGGGAGGTGCCAACTAGTGGAGTTACAAGGCTCTTGGCGATTATAGATTATAGATTATGTGATTCAATTTTTTAATATAGAATATTAACATAATTTTTTATTGGCGAAACTATATTATTAGTTCCTGAAGTTTACCTGTTGAGCGCATTTAGTCCCTAAAGTTTCAATTGAGTGTTATTAGTCCCTAAAGTTTCAAAACTAAAAACAATTGGTCTCTCCATTAACTACTGTTAGTTTTGTGCTTATGTGTCTAATGGAAAAATTAGTAGGCATACTTTTAATGACATGGCAATATTTTTTATTTAAAAAAATCCCAAAAATCTCTCCTCTCCGTTTACCTCTCTCACTCCATTACCTCTCATTCTCTCTCTGTGTTACTTCGATGAAATTAGACATGGAAAAACGGGTCAGAATTTTCTGACCCGACCTGATTGACCCGCAACCCGATTGACCCGTTTAAAAATGACATGTTTTGACCTATGACTTGTTTCGACCCGCGACCTGATTGACCCGACCCGGCCCGCCCGTTTTGCCATGTCTACCAACGTTGAGTAGATTAAGATTGAGGTGTAATTCTTATAAAATATTTACTTATTCTTCTTTACTTAATATGTTATGTACTCCATTATAGTTTGTCATTCTTTACTTACCACCTTCATTTTCTCTTCCTACTTTAAACAAATTGAAAATTATACCAAGATTAGCTTCTAGAAAGTTGGAACAAGAGTTGCACCAAATTTGGGTATCAAGTGTTTAGTGGTAAGTGGTAACAGTATCACCAGTGAGAATCTAATCACAGTTAAGGAACTCAGAAACAATTGACAGATTGCATCTATTTCAAAAAAAAAAAAAAAAAAACTTGTTTGAAAAATACGGGTCAACTTGACCTATCCCGCGACCCAACTCGACCCACGACTCAATTGACCCGCAACCCGATTGACCCGAACCCGACCCGACCCGAACCCGACCCAACTCGCCCGTTTTGCCATGTCTAGATGAAATCTATGTCAAAAATCTCCAGAGACAGCAAGACAAGGAGAGCCGCAAGCGAGAGTTCCATACATCAGTGCACAGCCTACATAGTCCTACATATATGCAATACCTGGATCAGATATCTTGCTGTGAACATTTAAAATTAAATTTCTCAGTAACCCAATAGGAGCCTTTCATTTTCTCCATCTATTTCTCTCTTTTTTTAATATTATATAATTTGTCTTGGTATTTGACTTGATCATTGGTCAAATCTCTGCGCAAAAATTCAGCTTGAGTTGAACAAGAAAACTATGACAATCTAGGTAAATTCTTTAAGCGTTGCTTTCCTGAGATTTATAAACTAAAAATTGGGAATGTTTTAGTTTAGGATCTTATAAGACTTCAGGTGTGCTGCCTCTCTTTGAAGATCTGAAAGTCTTCGGAGACTTTGATCCAAATTAAGTGGCTGCTGTCTTGAGTCCTCCTTGTCTCGCCGTATCTATTTGATGTTTCATGTTTGGCTAAAATTTACAGAGAGAGAAAGGAGTGCCAGAGAGGAAAAGAGATTTTAAGGTTCCGTTAGAATTTTGGTGACTTGGTTCTGGGTTGTATTTTTAAATGAAGTGTCAAATTTTGATTCGGCCACTTACGTTACATTGCAACGATTTTACTTTTAGACATTGTAGCTCATATGACAGGGTTGCCACATCATTAAAAATATGCCTACTCATTCTTCCATTAGACAAGTAAGCAAAGAAACTAACGGAAGTTAGTGAAGTGAGCAATTGTGTTTAGTTTTAAAACTTTAGGGACTAACAGCGCTCCATTGAAACTTCAGGGGCTAAAAACGCTCAACAGGTAAACTTTAGGGACCAATAGTGTAGTTTCGCCTTCTTTATTTATCATAAACCTAATATTGTAGGTTTCAATTAGCTCAACATCAACAGTTTGTAAAATCTATTATCATCTCATAAGAGACCTAAGTTTGAATCTTGCCAGCACAAAAAATCAATTGGTTTTTGAGCCTAATGTAAAGATCTATAGTCATAAAATTGGCATAGAATAGATTTCATAGGTTCAAATCTTATTGTATCCATATATAAATAAATAAATAAATAAAAAAGTCCTATTGTCTCTATTGGAAACTTATATGAAAGGAATTAATAAAATTATGAAAAATAAATTACATTCTATTCAATATAAAGAAAAAAAAAATTAGTTGTTATACATTTCAAATCAAATCATTTATAAAATGTAACGATTTATTCTTTAGAATCCCACAAATTACCTATGATTGATTTTGTACTAAAGTTTTGTAGTATTTATTTTTCATTGTAAAATAAAAATCATTTTAAAGATCTTCTTCCTTTTTATTGTGAAAGATAGTGTTGGTATTATTCATTACTAAAAGTACTCATTTCGTTATGTCAAAAAAAAAAAAAAAAAAAAATTCTCACTGCATATGTGGGCGCAAGTGCCCACAGCGAGCACCCAGAATGCCGCATTGGTCATGCGTTGCCACTTATGTTAGTGAGTACCCCTTGGTTGAGTGGACTAGGCAAAGGATGAAAATGGATTTGCTACCTAGATTAGGTCTAGGAACTATATGTATAGCGCCCTTATGTGAAGTGCCGGTCTTACCAGAGCACGTGTCTAGAGTTTAAGTATGGGGATAGGAAGGTGTTGTAGACACCGTATTTTGTACCCCTTATGACTCGGGCCCCCGTTCCCCAATAATGTCCAAACTCTAAGGCTTAAGGCCAGTTTAGAGCCCAATCAAATATCGAATTGACTTGAGGAGTGTTAAAATGGAAAATATAGTCTTTTAAATGAGTAAAAATATATTTTTGTAAATAAAATAACCAAAGTGGCCCTCGGCCCATGTACATGGGCAGCAACCTACGTGCGTGGGCCAAAGCATGTGTACGTAGGCACACTCTTGCCTACGCAGCTAGGGTTTCAGAGACATAAAAAATGCAAGCTTTCTACAATAATAGCTGAGATTTGGAATGAATCTCACATCGTCTAAGAGCCGTTCCAAACCCCATTTTTTCCACTATATAAAGCCTTACATGGTATATTTTCAAAACGCATAGAAATCTCACGGGAAAAATACAAGATTCACTAGAAAATAGTGAATCAAAATGGAGTTTTTCACAAAACACCCTCAAGTCAATTTTTTTTTATTGGAACCTTTTTTGGCCCCAATCCTTTTAGTTTAACGTTGCTAATCACTTTCTTATTGGTTTGTAAATAGACTTGACTGAGGGGAACAGACAAAATCAAGCTTGAAGAGCTTTTCTTTGAGGTATTAGTTCAAACTTTGCTTTTTCCTTTTCTTCTCTTTTTATGCTTTTAATTCTTCTGTTTGTCTTGTTTTCTTGTTATAACATGTTTTGATATGCTTTTCTAGTCTAGGTTTTCATTTTATATGTTTAAAATGCATGTTAGGGTGTTAAATTTAGTGTTTTAAGCTTGGTTGTTCTTTTTGGGTTTTCTGGGCAAGAACTTGCATACGCATAATATTGCCTGCGCATGTAGGCTTGATTATGTGCATGCAATAGGCCACTGCCTAGAAACCCTAATTTTTAATTCATTTATTTTGTTTCTGCTTTCACATGTTTGTTTGTTTAGTTTCTTTTCCCATGCCTTTATACTTTCAATGTCTATGTTTCACATTATTAATTGTTTGTTTTGTCTCACATGTTAGAATTAGGGTTTATTTAGTAATTTTTTTTGTTTCAATGCCATGATCATTCATTCACATGCCCATGCATGATGCCATAGGTGTTGAGTTGTTGCAAGGTAAGTAAAGGTAAGTCATACATTCACATTCACATGCATATGTGTTCTTATGTTTTGTTTAATGAACATGTACATGTGTTGTTGCGTTGCATTTTGTATTTAATTAATAAATGATGTACTTGCTGCCATGATTAAGTTGTTGCCTTATATATGACATGACATGGTTTTCACATGTTAGATGAATGCTCGGGTTGTATATGTGTGGTTTGGTTTCTTATGTTTTATGGATGGACATGTATGTGTTTTGGGATGATGATGTCATGTTGTATGCTTAGATGTATGCTAGTGTGTGTGTGTGAGTTTAGGACATAAGTGTTGAACATGATTTTATCAAGGTTGAGACGTAAGACATGATGATAGGACGCCAACCTTAGGGTTGGGCGGTCTTGGGTGCCTAACACCTTCCCAAGAACGTACCTAAATGCCGAACCTATATCTCTGGTAATAAGATCAATGGTCCTTCCTCAAAATGATGCTATATTCATGGTTCCTAGGCCATTGCAAAAACTAGGTGGTGACTCCTCCGTTGTGTCCACAGGTATTAGGCACCCAACCTCACCCGATTTGTGGGTCAACCTCTAGTCATTGTATTTCACATCCTAATTCCATCAAAGAGTCCTCTAATTTGCATCTACCAACCAACCTAGCATTCACCTATATGGTAACATCTTTAAGAATCAATCATCAGCAACATGTATCCCTTCAAACTTAAACATACATCTAAACATGACATCCACACATGTCCTAATATACATCTAGGCATGGCATACCCTACCATTCATCTAGTATCTCATGCTTCATATAACTAAGGGCAATAAACATATCATATGACAATAACATCAACAAGGTAGTAAGCATAACCACATGCACAAAACATTTAATCTAGCACATTCAACCATTCAAATATTGCATCCAAATCTTCAATTGTCAAGGAAACAAATCCTCATATTAAAAAATGCATGTTCATACTCATATGCATGACTTACCTTTACTTCCTCTTTTCATCACATCACCTATACATCAATGCATGTTCATATGATATATGCATGTTCATGTTGTTCATCAAAGCATATAAGCCCTAATTATCAATCTAACAAAGCATATAAGCCTTAATTATCAATCTAACAAATAAATCATGTAAAATATGTTATTCTATTGACTGTAAACTTAAACATATGAAATCTAAGTTAAGCAGACTCCAAATATGTATTTAATACAAAGAAAAGCAACAAGAACATCAAAACCCTAAAATCTGGATTTTTAGGCAAGAACATGAACGGGAATACACAAAGTATGCATATGCATGCATGAAGCATGCACACACATCCCTGCCCAGAAACATAGTCTTAAAATAGTAGATAAAATGAAACAGAGATTAACATAGCATGCTTCTAACCATGGAAGCAATAAAACCTAACTACAAAACATAGATATTAAAGCAGTAAACAAAAAATAAACAAACCAAATGAAAGAGACAAGATTAGACCCTTACCTTAAACACAAGAACTCTTGAAGTTTTAATTTGACCATTCCCCTTAGTCAATCTATCAAGACAAAAACTAGAAGGTTAGTAAGCATAAAACTTGAATGTCAAGACTAGAACAGGTCCCAGCCAAGTAAACTTTAACTTAAGTATATTTTAGAATAAAAATTCCCTCTTTGATTCACTATTTTCTAGTGAATTCGGTGTGTTTTGCAAAAAGAGCATTTGGGGCCTTTTATAGTGATTAGAGAGGGGTGCAGGGCTCTTTTGCAGCCGATGTGGGATTAGTTTTGCATGATTTTTATATTAAAAACTTTCTATACAAGTCATCTGAAACCCTACATGTGTGTACATACACAAAAATGCGTGTGCATGCCTGAAGTATGCATACACATACTTACTAGCATGAATGCACATACTAAAGGTTCCTTTAGGTTTTTCTTTCACCAAAACATCCTCCAAGCTAAAAACTTTATATGATTGGGCCCTAGACCAGCCCTAGACCTCTTAGTGATATCGTCATTAGGGAACGGAGGCTCGAGTCGTAAAGGGTACAAAATTAGGTATCTACAATGTAATTGCAATAAAAAGTAAATAAGTAAGCACAAATACAACCATTCTGTGAATAAGTTAGTATGTTGTCGATATTCTAATTCTTATAAACCATTTTGGACAAAAAAAGAGTTGGCTGAAGGTAAGGATAAGAATTGGGATTCTACCATTAAGTGAGTTGCGACCTTGGCGTGAATTGGGTAAGTTGTGAGTAGGCCACAACATACATAAAAAAGATGCCTTCTTTTTTATCCATATGTGTAACTTGTAGGCAATACAAGTCATGGACTGGTTGCATGCAGGTTGTGAGTTCCATACTTAACAACTTTGACCAACTTTAACCAAGGCTCAAGTAAGTACCCAAAATACATGCAATCCCCCAAAAATACATCCAAATATAAGCAAAATTACAAGTAAATTTGCCAAAAAATAAAGCCAACAAAACTTGGACTTTACAAAATATATCCAATTTATTTTGATTATCTCCTTGTTAGAAAGAAAAAGGGGTTATTTTCAAATTATGTTTTGTATCTTGATCTTTGTTCTTGTGTTCTATTATATGTATGAATCTTGGTCGTCATCTCAGTAGCTGAATAGGGTGGGTTTTGTCAAGGGATAGCTTGAATGCTCTCTCTCTCTCTCTCTCTCTCTTAGTGTGTTGTGTGTCTGGCGCCAGGAAAGTGGTATAAAATTGAAGCATGGTTGGAGATTTTCAATGTATTGATATTTTCTCCCTGCATCTCTTTATGTTCCTTTTAATTAAGCGTTGTTTGGTTCCCAAAAAAATAGAGAAAAATCAAACTAATACTATAAACAATGAAAGAGTTAGGATTTCAATTTAGGGGGAGAAAATTAAAAGGAATATTAATTTAGAAAATATTAATTGATATTAACAACAAGATAAATAAACAATTGTAAACTAATGTAATTGTCAAACAAAATATAATGTAAATGTAAAATATAGTTCATTATGTTTTTTTCATACCTAGTTTAAGTTACTCAGTGTTTTTTCCCCCTTTTCTCATTTTGAAACTACTGCATGCTTTCATTCCTAATAGTCTTGAATTCAATCCATAAAAAGATTTAAAAAACCTACTTCGATACGAGTTTGTTTAGAATTCACTTTGAACTTCGATACGAGTTTGTTTAGAATTCACTTTGAACTTATTACCATGCTTATGTTTTTCCATAATCTCAATTAAATATGTATAAGTATATATTTCAAATGATTAAATATATATATAAAATAACAATCAATAGCTTGATATTAAGAATAAAGCAATATACCTGCAAATATTAAGAATATAGCAATATACCTGCAAAATTGTATACATGTCTCAAATCTCAACCTAATAGCTTGATTAATTTAAAAAATATATGTAGAATTCAACTTTTCTTTCCTTCTAAGTTTTAATTTTGATTTATAGCCAAAATCTAGGGTTTGAAACCTAAAACAAGTCTAGAAATGAAGAAGAAGAAAAAAAGTTAGGACAACTTTAGGGTTTTAAACTTTAGTCACATAAAAAAAAAAAACATTAAATAGAATTTATTATTATTATTTTAGGTAAAATATTGACTCACTAATGTGCAGTGAGAAGGGGTAAAAGGATAAAAAAATGTATAACCAAGAAAAGAGGTGAAAACGTGTGGGAGTGGAACTATATAAAATATGGGTGTCAGGGTGTTTTTTTGGTCTTTCTTTTGTTTAGTCAGAGTTTTCTTGTTTTATTCTATGTTAGTGAGGGCATAACTTTTCATTTATTGGTAAGTGAAAATATGATATTAGTGGAAAGTTTAGATAAAACCCAATAAAAATTGACCACATCAATAATTTGTAATAAATGTTGTGAAATAGATTGTGATTTTAGATTTTCTCTATGTTTGTTGTAGTGTTAGGTTGCCAAGAAAGTGAAAGAAAAGAACAAAATCTTGAGGCTTTTATTTGGGGAAAAATTACATTTTGTTTTAATTTTTAAAATTCATCATTTCACACACACACACATTTTACATGACTTTATTGCCATTAAAGTTTTTTTTTTTTTTTTTTTAATTTTATTAGCCACATGTGTGCTAACAATATAATCCATCAGTCACGTTAGCAAGTTCCATCACTAAGATGATGGTAGGGACTAAACTGAGAATAGGTTCAAAAACTCAAGAACAAAATTAAAGTTATAAAAGAAATTGATGATAAAAATACTATAAAGCATAAATGCCTCTCTCTCTCTCTCTCTCTCTCTCTCTCTCTCTCTCATCTTTTTTTTTTAATAGTTTGTTTTCTTGATAATTTATTCTTTTTAAAGGTATTAATAAATTGTAAGAAAGCGGAAGTATAAAAGAGTAACACAAGGAACACACAAAAATGACTTGGTGTAAAGCCCTTGACGACTACATCTTTAATATATGAGTGGAGTATAAAATACAGAGAACCTTAGTAGGATTTATAAAGAATAGAAGAGTCTAGGGTTAAATCTAGAAATACCATATGCTAAATTTGGCCTCTTGGGCTAATACAATATTAAACTAAATAAGCTAATATCTTCAACAAAAGGAGTAATGCCTGAGTAGCCAATGAGGAGAGGGGTACATTGAGACTCGTAGGGCATGTTTTGTAAACTGTAATAAACACGTTTTGTAAACTGTAATAAATACTGCAATGTAATAGTTATTCCTATGATTTAATTATTTTGTAATTTTGTTATGTTTTTTACTACATAAATAATTAGTTTTTATGAATAGCTATTTTTTAAAACGAGGAATAATTATTCATTTATAAGAAGATTGTAATAGTTATTTCCTAGTAGGTGTAATAATTTCTAAAATTAATATATTTTTAAATATACAAACTTTCCATATGCACGTAACAGTTATAAAATTATATATATAAAACCTAATGTGTGTGCATGTTTAGTCTTTCAATTACAACATATTTTATTCTTATAAAAATTATTATTCATGTTGCAATTCTCATTCAATGTACCAAACATGCACTTAGTTCTCTCTCATTCATGAAAGGAGATCCTCAAAACAAGGAAAATGAATTCAAGTATGAACACTTCCCCCATATCTAATGAAAAAGAAAAACAGAGAAAAAAAAAAAGGCAAATGGAATATCATGTATGTTAGGACATATGTGATTCACTTGTTAAGAACATATGTCATTCTTTTATGTAATTGGCTAATCCTTTGACAAAACGCACTTTACTTGTATTTGGGTAGATCTAAGATGTGTTTAATACTTCAAGAAACATGTTGTTCAAGTCTAGTATTAAAGCCATGAAGATTGGACCAAGAAACAAGTGAAGAAAAGCTATTCATTAAAGCTGGACAAATAGCTCGACACCTCTCGACAGCTAGGCTATCTATCGAGCTCTTCAGTTGAGAGATATCGCAATCTCAACACCTCTCGATAGCTGGTGGATCGATCAAGAAAGTTTCTGTTTCCTCGACAGCTCCTCGATAGCTGTATCTGTCGAAGTTTAAATCTCGACACCTCCTCGACACCTCCCGATCGATCGAGATTACGGGAATTCAGATTTTCAGATTTGATTTTCGGCCCATGCTGACATGTATGTGTAGGGTTTCTTTTCTCACAACCCTAGACCTATATAAGGCTTGTTTTAGAGGCCGTCACATAAGAGAATACAAGGAGAACATATGAAAAAGGTGACCGATGCCTTATTTTCTCTGAAAGAAGCTACTGCATCTTTGCGCCTTAGGGTTTTGTAACCAAGTGCTTCTTGATCTTCATTGTTGATGAAGTGAAGAACTTTGCAGCCAACATCTTCTTCTAGTTGGTGATTGAAATCGCGTACTGGGATCCGCGCAATTAGTTAGTCACGTACTGGGATTCATGCATCAAAAAGGGTAACGTTCATATATTGAAGAGTTCAGAGGTTCCGAAGCAGTAGAAGGTTTCTGCTGTGAGTTCATCTACGGGGATTGTAGAGTCTAGGGACAAAGGTTTTGTACTAGATCTGAAACTTCTCTTTACTATAGTGGATTGCTTTTCGGGAAGGTTTCCCCCCAGGTTTTTTACTGTGAAACTAGTTTGTTTCATTGGTTTTCCTAAATCATCATATCTTGTCTTATTTATTTTTCCGCTGCATGATTTTGACATGATATTGATGTTTGTTTGTTTTAACAAGATTTATTCATACTAAACCTAATTAACAACTTGGGTTTAAAACTTATTAATTCTATTAACCGGGGTCTAAATTTTCCAACAATGTATGAACCCATATCTAATGAGAATCAAGAAAAGCAAAATGAATTTCAAGTATGAACAATGGAAATTCACGAGCGAGGAAATGTAGTCAAATCTTAATCTCAAATATTTATAACCCTTCTATTATGCACTAAACTTTTTATTACTGAATAACTTTGTTAAAGGAGATTTCCACATCAAAGTCTCACATTACGTAGTAATTATTACAAGCTTTCCATGTTGACATATGGACCAAAACACGGGACACTCTTGGACTAGCTTATTGATTTCCATTATTTCCATCCCATATAACAAGTATTGTTCATAAAAAAAGACAATCTATATACTATTAACGTCACAGTTTTATTTTCTTCATTCGATTGAATGATACAGATCAACTTTTGTTGCAGATTTGACAACCTGTGTGGTCAGGCGGGGAAGGTTTTGCCCCGGAACTCCCACCAATTTTCATTTGGACAATATTTCGTCGCAGGATACTGTTTTTCTCTGCAAACATGACAAAGATATTGCATGAATATAAAACCTAACTATACATGAATATAAAACGTTTACAAAGATATTGCATGCAACCATGGGAAAACGAGGGACTTACTCGCTCGTGGGACGACATTGTTGGGTTCGGCAACCACCATCGTGTACGTAGATGAGAGAAACAGAAAGATAATAAGCATCCGAATGATGATAACCCTGATGGAAGTCTTGGCATACATTTTTGCTAGCTACAAGAGACACGAATAATTAACACATCATTACTTCTGTTATATATATAGTCTAAACAGGACAGCACTGTCTATTCGATCCAAGTCAATTCAATGGAAGTCAAACACGTTATTCTTCTTCTTGTTGAATATTTTTTTTTTTTTTGCTTGAAGGAATCACACGTCATTCTTATAAGATCTTTCTTAAACATCAACGGTACGGTAGAGTCAATATTTTTCTTCAAAGGACAAGGTTTGATAATAGAAAAACTGGTTTAGATTGGTTTTGAATAAATCATATATAAAGAAAATCAACTTTCGATTAATGGTTTGAGCGTGTCTAAACGTATCATCATTTTCATTTTTTTTTTTTAACACAATTACACAATATGCATAAAAAGTTGATTAAATAGGAGCGCATAGATCAGAGTACACTGTTGCGAGAACCACAACCTAAGGGAGAAGGGTCTAACAGGTACTGGTCCTCAAAATAGTTAACCGACAATGCCATTCTCCTTAAATTGAGGGTTTTAAAAATGTAGTTTCCAATTAATTTAATAAAAATGAAAATAAATAAAATTAGTTACAATTTAGAAAAATAAAAAATTACATGGAAAATTACTTAGTTTAAGAACCCCAAATATAGGCACCAATTGAAGCTAGGTTATCGAATGAGAAGATGTTGGACACATAATCCATCCAACTAAAAAATAAGTCTTTTAGAATTTAATGACCATATATTATGTTATGCATGTTCATACATTTCATCCATTCTTTTATTTTTTTTGATGAACAAAATATGAGTAGAGGGGGGCAACTTAAGTTGACATCTTTCACCTTAGTGTAACCATAGTGACACTGTACCTGCTAGGTCCAGGCTTGCAGGAGCAGGGGATCCGGATGAGTCATAACTATACACCTAGTTCCATTGAAGATGCTAGTAAGCAGGAGCTGAGAGCATGAAATTATTTCCCAAGCGCTTCCTATTGTGAGATTCGAATTTGGGACTTCCACCTCCTAAACTCTTAGGAGTGAGCCCATAACCACTAAATCAACCACCCCGGTAGTATCAATTCATGATTTCATGTCATCAACACATAATATGCATTTCATGCAAAGAATTACCTTCACCATATTTTCCATCTTCTTGCTAAACATTCATGCTCATATTTCATCATACTAAATTCTAGTCCTGTCATTTTCTAATCATATTTTAACCCAACAAGTCTTTATAGTCATACTTCAAAGCATGCTTAGTCATAATTAACCCATATCATCGAAATTTAGTATGTTAGTATATGGAAATTTAATAAACAAAAAAAAATATATATGTTGACTATATACAAGAAGCCATACTTGCATAAATTTAAAAGATTAAAAAAAACAAAAACAAAGTTTTTAGATATTATCACAAGTGCAAGTTTTTTTTTTTTTTTGGTTGAAACACAAGGGTTAGTTAATCTTATGAATAATATATTGATATTGCTTGTAACAACTCATATCCTCATATTGTTCCCGTCTTGCCTCTCACGGTTTTGAAACGTGTCTTACCATTTTTTGTATATTATATGCATGGTCTTTTCATTTTCCTTCCCCAGACAATTTGGGACACCCAAATTACGTTGTTGTTAACTTTCTAAATATTTGAAATTTCTTAAGAAAGCCAAAAGTCTTATAGATTTACTGGCATATTTTGATATTTTTGATTGAAAATATTTACGATTCAAATCATCAAACTATCAAATAATTAAAATAAATAAATTAATTAAATAAAATAAAATTTCTTAAGAGGGAGTGTCGTTTTATAAAGATATATGCAGAGGTGGTGTCATTATTTCGCAATACCTCAATGAAGGAAGATGTTATAAGGAGCAAAAAAGTATAATAATAATATACGTAAAAAATTGTTGTGCAGTGTCCCATTGCCATTTCCCAGGATATGTGCAATTTCATTGGTCTTTTTGCTTAAAATTTTCTGCTGTGGATAGGAGGTCTGTAAGTCTTTTCAATGAAGTGTTTTATAGGCAAGAGGGAGTGAGGAACGTTCTTGTATGCATTATCTCTAACTCTTTTGACTTGCTCCACTTTATATCATTTGAAATTATGTTCAGATGTCCAAGTGTTCATATTCATGTTTTTATCTAATTTTTCCCGAAAAATTTCAAGGTGATTTTGATAAGTCATTTGGAATAATTCAAAATGCACTAATTCCTCAAAGCAGGCATGGTTTTTGTGATGTTCTAGATTCAATTAGATGTTGACTAAGTGTGTGTTGTGTGGATGTGATTAGTCCCATATCGAATATATGCTGGGTTGATTAGGGATTTATTAACAACTATCAAAAGTTTCAATTGTGATTAATCCTTTTGAGGTATGACGCAAATGTTGCTAACTTTTTTCTTTGAGAAATGGTTCTCGGTTTTTGATCCGATTGAGGTTGGACCGGTGGTCGAATTGCTGACATTATAAATATCAATTAATAATTTTATAATTATTAAAATAAATACATAATAAATCATTATAATTAGAAATAGAATATATAAAAATATATAATAAAAAAATTAATTGATCTTGATTTTTATACCCCATATCCAAAAATTAAAAATAAATAGATAAATAAAGCAATGTATAGACAACCGAATTAACATTACAAAAATAATATATCTTAATTTTTTTTTATCATTTTCTAAAATATAATATATATTGATTTAATTGGACCCATCCAAACTCCAATAGGATTGATAGGCCATTCCTTTAGGAACCAATTCTAATTTAAAATGATCCAAAATCCTATTAATTAACTACTGATTTTTTCTAATAAAAAATAAAAAAAAACGAAAAAGAAACGAGGTAGTGGATGCCAGCTTCCCTTTGACCAATAACCATACTCAGTTTTTTACGTAAGAGCGTTATTAATGAGGATTTTATAAAAATTCTCTTTTACCATCTAAAAATCAAAATCTGTTTAATGTATTATATCAACTCACTTTACATTATATCAACTCACTTTACAATTCACTCTAGTTATCAATTTTTATTTTTATATACAATCTAATAAAATAATATTTTTAAAAAAAACTAATTTCTCTCTCTCTCTCTTTCTTTCCTATCTTCCTTTGTCTCTATCTCTCTAGCAACCACCACATACCACATGAGAAAGAGGAGCTCAGCCACGCAGCACTGAAGCTCAGCCACCACCACCACCCAATTACCGAAAATTGATCTACCCAACCACGCCCACCCAAATCCCAACCCACCGACCCAAATCACAAACTCACTGCCCTCAAACCCATTGCCCCCAAATCACAAACCCATCTCAGCCTTGGCTCATGGTTGATCCGTGACTGCCCTCAAATAACGGCCACAAATCCATCGGAATCTGCCACAAATCCAAATCACCCACCACAAATCCAAAATAACAAACCCATTCTTACCCACACAAACCCATCGGAGAAAACAATAAACTCATCCCTACCCACACAAACACATCGAAGCAAACCACCTCCACCCAAATCCTCTGCCACAACCGCCGATCTACATCAAAACACATAGCTTACAGCCTCCATGCTACCACGACCCACCATCGCGCCACAACCATCGGGCCACCACCGCGCCACAACCTAGCAGAAACCTCAGCCACAAAACCCATAACACACCTAACCCACAACCCGCAACCCATATGCCACCAAGACCCATGGCCATGCCACCACCGCAACCCAATCGATTGATGATTCCGTTGAAGCGAGATGACCCAAACAAAACGCCAACACCGATGGAGCTTCGGTCAATCACGGATCCAAACGAAACCCAGATTTAAACCAACCAACAATCTTCGATCTAAGGAGAGAGCAATACAGTGAAGAGAAAAAAGGTAGAAGGAAAGAGTGTTATTGAGCGGCATGGGAAGATCGATGGAGCTTCTGCAATTGGGAGAGAGAGGGAGAAGAGTGATTGTTGAGATGAGAAGTGAGCTGAGTGGTTCCGTGAATGAAGAGAGAGATAAGATTTTTTCAATAAAATAATATTATTTTTTTTACAAACAAGTGATTCTAAAAAAAAAAAAAAAAAAAAAGTGAACAATTGGTTCTATATATAAAAAACAATTGTTCACATGTTGCAAAATAATTACCCACACCCGGATGGAGAAAGCTCTTTGAGGTTTTGCTTGTAAAATAGCAATTAGGGCATGTTTACACCCCCAAGCCCCAATACCAGTGCTCTAAGGTAGGGGAACACCTTGACTTACAAAGAATCTATCTATATATATAAATATATATATATATATATATGTATATATATATATACACTAGTTAGGGCAGCACGAGCAAGGCACGTGCTAGCCATGGAAAAAAAAAAGTAGTGGTTAGGATTAATTTTAGATTTTATTTGTATCACAAAATAAAGATATCAATCATTTAATTTTTTAAATATATAGAGATTTACATTAATCAAAAGAGACATTAATTTTAAGAATTTTGATAATTATGTCATAAAAAGTTAATCTCATTCGTATAAGACCGTGACAGATCCCAGTCCAATATTTTGACCTATAACTTACACCTCAATAGTTGTGAATATATTATAATAACAACAAAATGTCACGACATTTTTAGTTGTGCTAGATCTCGGTATAATATTTTATTATTTTATTTTGACCCATAAGGAATTGACACATGCGTCACAACATTTTCATAATATCTCTATGTATACATTGTACATAATTACAATGTAAATTTATATTGTAGACACAAAAAAATTGGCAAATTTTGTACACATTTACAAAATTTGTACAATATTTACCATTTTTTGTGCAAATGTGTTAATATTAACCACTTTTGTGTATTTACAATGTAAACTTGCATTGCAAATACAAAGTAAACATATAAAGATCTTAAAAGAAAAGAAAAAAAAAAAAAAAAAAAAAAAAAAAAACAAACCTCAAACCAACTGGCATACTTGAAGGGAAAAAAAAAAAGAAAAAGAAAAAGAAAAAGTGTACCTCACTAATTGAATAAACCAAAAAAACACTATTCATGAGCCTTTGGCTCTTTTTATATAGTTAATAGATATGCCAGCTAATATAAATATTTAAAAGAAAAAAAGCGCAAATCGATAACTGGAAGAAAAAAAAAAAAAAAAAACTTTAGGCACTGTAGAAATTAATGTTAAAATGTTGTGGACTTAGCATTTTTTTTATTTGATCTATAAGAAATTGAGATCTCAACAATTGTGAAAATATTGTGATAACAATAAGTGTTTTAACATTTTCTTAAAAACATTTATTTTTAGTTGTAGTTGGTCACAGTCTCATATTTTATTATTTTATTTCAACTTGTAAGAAATTGACACGTCAATAATTGTGAAAATATTGTAAAATTTGTTGTGTCAGTATAACAATATATATACCAGCTTACATAAATATTTAAAAGGGAAAAAAAACTGTAACTACTGTAGCTGTGGCACTGTAGTTACTGTTCAAAACTTGGAGAAAAATAAGAAGTGGCTCACGAAACCAAAGCCCTATAGCTACAGTGCTTTAGCGCATTCGCACACGTCAATAATTGTGAAAATATTTTAAAATTTGTTTTTGTTAGTATAATAATATATATACCAGCTTACATAAATATTTAAAAGGAAAGAAAACACAAACCGATTACTAAAAAAAAAAAATTGTAGCTATTGTAGAAGTGGCACTGTAGTTATTGTTCAAAATTTGGGAAAAAAAAAAAAGTGGCTCATGAAACAAAATCAATGTAGCTACAGTAATTTAGCACATTCGCGCTTTTATATATAGTAGCTACAGTGCCAATTAACTAAACCAAAAGCATTGTAGCTACCGTGCATACACGCATTCGCGATAAAGCAAAAGCACTACACAATAAGTGTTGTAACATTTTCTCAAAATATTTATTTTTAATTGTGGTTAGTCACAGTCTCATATTTTATTATTTTATTTCGACTTGTAAGAAATTGACACGTCAATAATTGTGAAAATAGTGTGAAATTTGTTGTGTCAGTATAACAATATATATACCAGCTTACAAAAATATTTAAAAGAAAAAAAAAAACAAACCGATTACTGGAAAAAAAAAAAAAAAAAAAAAAACTTTAGGCACTGTAGCTATAGTGCCGGTCAATAATTGTGAAAATATTGTGAAATTTGTTACGTCAGTATAACAATATATATACCAACTTACATAAATATTTAAAAGAAAAAAAAAAAACACAAACCGATTACTGAAAAAAAAAAAAAACCCTTTAGGCACTGTAGCTACAGTGCTGGTAACTAAACCAAAAGCAGTGCATGCGCTTTGTTGTGTCAGTATAATAATATATATACTAGCTTACATAAATATTTAAAAGGGAAAAAAAAACTGTAACTACTTTAGCTGTGGCACTGTAGTTACTGTTCAAAACTTGGGAAAAAAAAAAGTGGCTCACGAAACCAAAGCCCTATAGCTACAGTGCTTTAGCGCATTCGCGCACGTCAATAATTGTGAAAAAATTTTAAAATTTGTTTTTGTTAGTATAACAATATATATACCAGCTTACATAAATATTTAAAAGGAAAGAAAACACAAACCGATTACTAAAAAAAAAAAATTGTAGCTATTGTAGAAGTGGCACTGTAGTTATTGTTCAAAATTTGGGAAAAAAAATAAAAGTGGCTCACGAAACAAAATCAATGTAGCTACAGTAATTTAGTGCATTCGCGCTTTTATATATAGTAGCTGCAGTGCCAGTTAACTAAACCAAAAGCACTGTAGCTACCGTGCATACACGCATTCGCGATAAAGCAAAAGCACTACACAATAAGTGTTGTAACATTTTCTCAAAATATTTATTTTTAATTGTGGTTAGTCACAGTCTCATATTTTATAATTTTATTTCGACTTGTAAGAAATTGATACGTCAATAATTGTGAAAAATTAGGCACTGTAGCTATAGTGCAGGTCAATAATTGTGAAAATATTGTGAAATTTGTTACGTCAGTATAACAATATATATACCAGCTTATATAAATATTTAAAAGAAAAAAAAAAACACAAACCGATTACTGAAAAAAAAAAAAAAAAAAAAAAAAAAAAAAAAAAAAAAACTTTAGGCACTGTAGCTACAATGCTGGTATCTAAACCAAAAGCAGTGCATGCGCTTTGTTGTGTCAGTATAACAATATATATACCAGCTTACATAAATATTTAAAAGGGAAAAAAAATTGTAACTACTGTAGCTGTGGCACTGTAGTTACTGTTCAAAACTTGGGAAAAAAAAAAAAAGTGGCTCACGAAACCAAAGCCCTGTAGCTAGAGGTGTTCACAGTGCGGTGCGGTTTAGCTAAAACCATAACTACACCGTACCTTATTTTTGCGGTCACATGTGCGGTGCGGTGTGGTGCGATGCGGTTTAAAATTTAGCCAAAACCATAACCGCACCGCATCTCATTTTTGCAGTCACATATGCGGTGCGGTGTATAAGATGCAGTTTAAATAATTTGAAATTGGTATATATTTCAAATTTTGGGCATTTTCTACTCAGCCCAAAACTAATTTTTTCCTTTATTTTGGTCCAAGTTTTAAACTATTGAGCTAGTTTTTATTTATTTTGAGTTGGCTTTCTTAATCAACACTTGCTAAGGTTATCAAACTTTTTTTTTTTTTTGAAAACTAGGGTTATTAAACTATTAATAATATATTTAATATTAAAAATAATTAAATATATTAATATATAGAGAGGGTGCGGTGCGGTTTGTGTAGTTTTCTTATTATAAATCCGCAAACCGCACTGCACCATGCGGTGTGGTGCGGTGTGGTACACTATTACTTGCGGTGCAATGCGGTTATACTATTTTGTGGGCGGTTTTGGTGCAGTTTTTGCGGTTTGTACGATTTATGCGGTTTGATGAACACCCCTACCTATAGCTATAGTGCTTTAGCGCATTCACGCACGTCAATAATTGTGAAAATATTTTAAAATTTGTTTTTGTTAGTATAACAATATATATACCAGTTTACATAAATATTTAAAAGGAAAGAAAACACAAACCGATTACTAAATAAAAAATTGTAGCTATTGTAGAAGTGGCACTGTAGTTACTGTTCAAAATTTGGGGAAAAAAAAAAAGGTGGCTCACAAAACAAAATCAATGTAGCTACAGTAATTTAGCGCATTTGCGCTTTTATATATAGTAGCTACAGTGCCAGTTAACTAAACCAAAAGCACTGTAGCTACCGTGCATACACGCATTCACGATAAAGCAAAAGCACTACACAATAAGTGTTGTAACATTTTCTCAAAATATTTATTTTTAATTGTGGTTAGTCACTGTCTCATATTTTATTATTTTATTTCGACTTATAAGAAATTGACACGTCAATAATTGTGAAAATATTGTGAAATTTGTTGTGTCAATATAACAATATATATACCAGCTTACAAAAATATTTAAAAAAAAAAAAAAAAAAACTTTAGGCATTGTAGCTATAGTGCCGGTCAATAATTGTGAAAATATTGTGAAATTTGTTACGTCAGTATAACAATATATATACCAGCTTACATAAATATTTAAAAGAAAAAAAAAACACAAACTGATTACTGAAAAAAAAAAAAAAAAAAAAAACAAACAAACAAACTTTAGGCACGGTAACTAAACCAAAAGCAGTGCATGCGCTTTGTTGTGTCAGTATAACAATATATATACCAACTTACATAAATATTTAAAAGAAAAAAAAAACACAAACCGATTACTGGAAAAAAAAAAAAAAAAAAAAAACTTTAGGCACTGTAGCTACAGTTCCGATCAATAATTGTGAAAATATTTTGAAATTTGTTGCATCAGTATAACATTATATATACCAGCTTACATAAATATTAAAAAAAAAAAAAAAACTTTAGGGACTGTAGCTACAGTACCGGTTAACTAAACCAAAAGCACTGTATATAAAGAAGAAAGAAAAGACAAAAAAACAAAAAGCACAAAACAAACCGAAAAAAAAAAAAAAAAAAAAAAAAGACTTACGAAACCAAAGCTACAGTGCTTGCACAGTGCAAACACACTGAGCCGCTTTTTTTTTTTTTTTTTTTTTTTTTTTTTTTTTTTTTTTTTTTTTTTCAATAAACCATGGAAATTTCATTAAACTTAGGAATTAACAAGTCTGTTACAGCACATATTCGCTTTATCATATATAAAGAGATATATACATAAAGAGATATATACAGCACAATGAGCCGCTGAGTGTTACAGCACACTGAGCCGCTTTTTATATAAAGAGATATATACATACATACATACATACATATATATATATGTATGTATGTTTTGTCTATCTTAAAAAAAAAATTAAAAAAAAAAAATCTTGAGTGCCAAACTTGAGAATTAATAACTTAGTTGTTGT
Source organism: Notholithocarpus densiflorus (assembly GCA_030021035.2). NCBI lineage: Eukaryota > Viridiplantae > Streptophyta > Magnoliopsida > Fagales > Fagaceae > Notholithocarpus > Notholithocarpus densiflorus. The sequence continues at coordinate 281,792 of JARYZH020000234.1, read as the reverse complement.
GTCCTTAACACAATTCTAAAATTTAGCCCAAATATTAGCAAACATAGTCCAAACAACAACAAGATTTGGCTAAATAATAGCAAATGAGAAAAATATTCAACAAAAAGACCATTAAAAAATAAAATAAAAACCCTAATTATTCAGATTCGTACTCATTCAACTCATTCCATAAAAATAATATTTAATTTCTTTTTTCTTAAAAAACAGTACGAAGGGAAATATTGTAGCCTTATAAGTTTTTCTCAGTGGCTCAGATCGCAGTCGCAACAGGTATCATCCATTGCTCTCTCTCTCTCTCTCTCCATTTTTCTCTTCTTAATTTATCATTATTTCAAACTCTCTCACTTTATTACTCTCATTTCAGCATTCTCTATTTTCATCACTTTATCTTTCATACATACTTTTTTATTTTCTCATTTTTTTTAATAAAAGAAAATTATAAAACATCATGTAACTGTGTATTTTATTTGATAATATCGATATATTTAAGTTCTTTTTTATATTAAATTCTCCATAATTTAAATTTCTTAATGACTATTCTAAGAAAAATTCTTAAAGTCGCCATTGCTCCATGGTCCATAAACACATGAGTAAAGGTACACTGACCCCACGATATTATTCTGACATCGTTCTTGTTCTCAAATTTGAATTTCTTCCTTTTCTGATAAACGAGGTTCACCACGACATCGTTTGTTGCGCGCTGAGAGAGAAATAGTTCATTGCTTGCCTTTCATTTTTTTGGTGTGACCTACCCAGGTTTTTTACGCCACTAGCCCCACAGAAAGCTTGGACCCCACACCATCTCTCCACTCGTCACTGCGCATTTAGTCCTTTCAACTTTCCAAATCTCCCAACTCTCAAAAAAGAAAATTTTAAGAACAAACAAAGAAGCTCACATGAACTATCATAGAAACCTCCAATATATATATATATATATATATACATGAAATAAGAAAACTATTCATTCCCATGAATAGTATCATGTAAAGTGTATATTGTATGTAAAAATGTGGCTAACATTTGTCACTTTGAGATAAAGTGGCTAGCATTTGTCCATTTGGCATTACCTTTAAGATTTAGCTCTTTAGCTTTTAACTTTTATATATAGTTAATTAAAATCTCATTTTTTTTCTCACTTTTTCTTACTTTATCAAATTCTTTTAAAGTATAAGTGTATTTTAGCATATTTTCATAAATTTGTTTTAACAAATAACTAAATAAGTTGTTTTAACAAATAACTAATAACACGAATATATAGCCAAGTAAACTAATAATTATCGTTTATAATATTCACCAACACAACCACATAGCGAGACAATGATCAAAGACCCAAACGGCAAAGCCTAAGGAGATCAAAGGAGGTAATGGGGGTAGGCCAAAGCCTAATGTTAAGTGGTGCAAGAAGCACCAAAAATCAAAACACAAATAATCACCAGGTGTTTGTTCACTTTGTCTTAGTGAAAGACTCTCTCAACTATCAACTAGAACTAGTAGTTAACGTAGAACCTCTCTACAGCCGTTGGTTATTGTTGTTGTCAAAGAGGTGTAACACTTGGTCCGCTCCTTCATGTAGTGCCTCCATTACTGCCATTGCTGAGTCACGGTCCCTTATTGTCCGATCTAAAAAAAGCAGTGATTTGTTGAAAAAAAGCATGTTCCTATCATCCTCACCTATTCTTCAAAACCGGTTAAATCTTACCCCCTTTTTTATTATTTTAAATTTAATTTAATATTTTTGGTTTTTATATGAACCGGACTAGATTGGTGTTCGGTTCATGGTCCAATCGAGTCCCATTTTTTAACAGATAAGTTGACTATCAAATATCAATTAACTACAACCATATTCCAAAAAGCTGAAGAAAGTCCGAGGTCGAATCCACAGGGAAAAGGAAATTGATTAGCAAACCACAAGAGAATAAAACTAAAATAATAAAGTTTAATTGAAGAGATTTTTTTTTTTTATAGTTTAGTGTAAGTAATTTAAATTGAGTGAAAATAACAATATATTAAGGCGCTAAGGTTTAGGGATCCACACATAGCACATCTATTGGTAGTCTTAACAATATTTATTTTATAACTCAACTAAAATTCATACGAAGGATGATCTTAGTCGGATGATTTAACAATAAAAACTCAAGAATTAATTGTCTAAGGTAGTTTCATGCAATTGATTGATTTTAGGCAAAACAAAACTAGTGAATTAGTTCGCAGGGAATACTAAGCATTTAACGTGCCCGGAGTCTACGATAAATCAAAGGATTACATAGAATTAAACACTTTTCTAGATGAGTAAAACAATCAAAAACATAAAAACATAAGCATTAAAACCAATAAATAATTGTTAAGAACATACCAATAAACGGTTGGGTTTCACCCCTTGCCTTAGCAAGCCTTCTAGCAAGCCATAACACAAATAGAACTCTAAAAACTATAAAGAAACTTTAAGAAAACCTAAATTATGTTCTACAGCAGCTCCCCTCTGAATTTTTCCCTAAAGAGCCTTTAAATAGGTCAATGAATCCTATTACAAGTTGAATTCCCGTTTGGAGGAAATCCCAGGTTTTTAGGCTTCACTTAACCGATGTTGTTGGCCCATTTAACTTCAGAATTCTGACTTTTGGTAAACTACAAAGTTGTATCCCTTTAAGTTAGCTTTCCAGCCCAACTTGAATCATCTCGATTGGACATCTGAACCAAAAGTTATACTCCAAATACTAACTGGTGCGCAAGCTGGAATCCTAATCCGAATTGGACTTGGATTAGGTGCAAATTTCCTTTGATTCCTTACTCCAATTGGACTTGAATTTAATTGGGTTGGCCTTCTTTGACTTCATCATGGCCCTTGTAAAATTAAAGTCCATTAGCTTTCTTCTTTGCACAAATCCACTTATTTATTTCATTATCCTACAAAAGACAAATTCACTCATTAAAATTCAATTAAGCACAAAATTGATTATTCAGCATTATTCCAAAATCAACTATAAAATTCTTGAATTAACTCAAAATAAGTATGATAATGCTTTCTAATAATGATATAAATATGCAAAATTAAACTATTATCACTCCCCAGGTTTTTACCTTGAAATGGTTTGTTTCATCGGTTTTCTTGAGTCATCATATCATGGTGCTATTTACTTTACCGTTGCTATGCATGATATGATTTATTATTGTTTAACCTAGATCTGAATAATTAATCTAAGCAATCACTTGGCTAATATATTAGGTTAAACAATCTAGTTTAAGGGGTCTAAACATAACAAAAAAGTATTTTATTTGATAATATCAATATAGTTAAGTTCTTTTTTATATTAAATTCTCTATAATTTAAATTTTTTAATGACTATTCTAAGAAAAATTCTTAAAGCTGCCATTGCTCTGTGGTCCACAAACACATGAGTAAAGGTACACTAATCCCACGATATTATTCCAACATTGTTCTTGTTCTCAAATTATTGCGCGCTGAGAGAGAAGTAGTTCAATGCTTGCCTTTCATTTTTTTGGTGTAACCTACCTAGCTTTTTTACGCCGCCAGCCCCACAAAAAGCTTGGACTCCACACCATCTCTCCACTCATCACAACACATTTAGTCCTTCATTTCAACTTTCCAAATCTCCGGACTCTCAAAAAAGAAAATTTTAAGAACAAACAAAGAAGCTCACTTGAACTATCATAGAAACCTCCAAAATATATATATTAATACGTTTTTTCTATCTTAAAAAAAAATCCTTGAGTGCCAAACTTGACAATTCCAAAAATTTTGGTTTAATAAATATATTTTTTGTCCCCCTAAATATAATCATTAACCCCTTAAACAAAATAAGTAAAAGCCCAAATAACATAAATAAAAATTAGAGAAATTTTACAGACACAACAAAATTTCACAACATTTTCAAAAGACCATTGTTTTTAACTATGGTGAGTTCCAGTCTAATATTTTATTATTTTATTTTGAGATATGAGGGATTAATAACTTAGTTAACTTAGTTGTTGTGTCCTTAACACAATTCTAAAATTTTGCCCAAATATTAGCAAACATAGTCAAAACAACAACAAGATTTGGCTAAATAATAGCAAATGAGCAAAATATTCAACAAAAGGCCCATTAAAAAATAAAATAAAAACCCTAATTATTCAAATTCATACTCGTTCAACTCATTCTATAAAAATAATATTTAACTTCCTTTTTTCCTAAAAAACAATACTAAGGGAAATATTGTGGCCATAAGTTTCTCTCGGTGGCTCAGCTCACGGTAGCAATAGGTATCATCCATTGCTCTCTCTCTCTCTCTCTCTCTCTCTTCTTAATTTATCATCATTTCAAACTCTCACTTTATTACTCTCATCTCAGCATTCTTTATTTTCATCCATTTATCTCTCATAAATATCTTTTTGTTTTTTCAATTTTTTAATAAAATAAAATTATAAAACATCATGTAACTGCATATTTTATTTGATAATATCGATATAGTTAAGTTCCTTTTTATATTAAATTCTCTATAATTTAAATTTTTTAATGACTATTCAAAGAAAAATTCTTAAAGCCACCATTGCTCCGTGGTCCACAAACACACAAGTAAAGGTACACTAACCCCACGATATTATTCCGACATCGTTCTTGTTCTCAAATTTGAATTTCTTCATTTTCTGATAAATGAGGTTCACCAAGACATTGTTTGTTGCGTGTTGAGAGAGAAGTAGTTCAATGCTTGCCTTTCATTATTTTGGTGTGACCTACCCAGCTTTTTTAGGCCAACCCCAAAAAAGCTTTAGACCCCACTCCATCTCTCCATTCATCACAACGCATTTATTCCTTCCTTTCAACTTTCCAAATCTCCTAGACTCTCAAAAAAGAAAATTTTAAGAACAAACAAAGGAGGTCGCATGAACTATTATAGAAACCTCCAATATATATATATATATATATATATGAAATAAGAAAACCATTCATTTCCATGAATAGTATCATGTAATGTGTATATTGTATGTAAAAATGTGGCTAGCATTTGTCCGTTTGACATTACCTTTAAGATTTATCTTTTTAGCTTTCATCTTTTATATACAGTTAATTAAAACCTCATTTTCTTTTCTTATGTTTTCTTAATTTATCAAATTTTTTCAAAGTACAAGTGTATTTAAGCATATTTTCATAATTTTTTTTTTAATAAATAACTAAATAAGTTGTTTTCAAATTAACACAAAAATATAGTCAAGTAAACTAATAATTATCATTTATAATGTTCACCAACACAACCACATAGCGAGACTGTTAGAAATACTGAATAAATTTATTGAATTTCTTAAGTAATAAAATATACAAGAGTGCCTTTATATAAGAGACAGAGTGTGAAGTACAAGTATGCGTGTAGTACAAGTAAATAAGGTGGGCCTAAAGCCCACAACCTATTACACGTTAACAGCCTCACTCAAACTCAAGGTGGGTGTGAGACCAACTTGAGATTGTCAACCAAAGCACGAAGGCGTCCCTTAGGATGTGACTTGGTGAAGATATCTACAAGTTGATCTTTAGAGGAGATCGCGAACAACTTGAGAGCACCATAGACAAAATGATAACGGATAAAATGACAATCAATCTCGATGCGTTTAGTCCATTCATGGAAGACATCATTGTGAGTAATATGAATGGCACTCTGGTTCTCACAATAAAGAGAAGTAGCAGAGAATGTGGACACACCTAAGTCCTTAAGAAGCCATCGTAGCCAAATGAGCTCATATGTGGTATCAGCAAGGGCATGATATTCTGCTTCAGTACTGGAATAGGCTACAAGGGTTTGTTTCTTGCTTCGCCAAGAAATTAGTGAAGAACCAAGAAGAAAGCAATAACTAGTGGTGGACCTGCGATTAGTGGGATCTCTTGCCTAATCAGCATCAAATAATGCACGGAGAATAAGAGGAGACTAAGTAGAGTAGAAAAGGCCATGGAAGAGAGTGCCCTTTAGGTATTGAAGAATACGCAGAATAGCAGCATAGTGAGTCTATCGTGGTGCAGATAGATACTGGCTCACCTAGTGAACAGCATAGGAAATGTCTAGACGAGTGATAGTGAGATAAACTAGGCTGCTAACCAATCGTCTGTAAAGAGAGGGATTAGACAATGGTTCCCCCCCCCCCCCGAGAGAGTTAGATGCGCATTAAGTTTAACTAGAGTATCAACAGTCTTGCTATAAGTGAGTCTAGTTTGAGACAAAAGTTTAGAAGCATACTTGGCCTGAGTAATACAAAGACCATCTATGGATATATATATATATATATATATAAACCGGTCAAAACCTTTTGCCAAAGTATATATGTTGAGGTGAGGTAAGTTAATAGACAAATCAAGTTTGTCTTTTAGTGTCATAATGCCATTAAAAACAAAATTACAGCCCTTAACGTGGCTGTCTTTTAGCTATCAAATAATACTTTCCTTTGAAACTTTAACTATACACAATAATTACAACAAAAAATGGAAAGCAATATATAATGCTATAACCCATCAACGGTAAATTATATAAATATATAGTTGTACAATATTTGATACTTTCTATCTATAACGTTACTATTAAATATATTAAAAGAAACGTTTTAAAGCAAAAGTTTATAAAGGAAAGTATACTAAAAGCTAACAATATATGGTATAAAAATTCACATTAATTTTTAGAGATTTCCTAATTAAAACCATTGACAAAAGCTATTCAAATTTTGAATTATATTTGAATTTCAAAATTTAGCAATCAACGTATCTGACATTAAGGGATAATTGATACCCATAAATGAGTATTAAAATAAATATAATATTTTTTATAAAAATATCCAACAATCCCCCACTTATTTTTATAAAAAATAAATAGGTAAATATATATATATATATAAAAGAAAATTTTCTGGGTTAAGTAGAACATTATGCATAATGGGAGTGCCAATGGCTTGAACCCTCATTTAGTGTTTCAGCAACATTGTTCCAAAGTTAATAGTGATCTAAGTCTTGAACTATAACTTTTTCTATGGGTACAAAACATTACATCACACACATAATATTCCAGTACTCTACTACAAGCTTCTAAGCCAGCACATTACGACCTTGTGCTTTATCCTAGCATCCATGAGCTATTTAGAGAACTAGCCCCATTCTCAAAGGAAGCGGCCTCACTTCCATGCTCACTTAGGTGTGGCTATCAAGGATGTTCTTGTAACTCTAACATCCCACTCATAAGAGCTATAGTCCACATTAAGAGTTTTTTTTTTTTTTTTTTTAATAAATAAAAACTCATCCTATATAACGTTACAAGATACGTGCACACACACCATAGGGAGGGACATAAGTATTATTACTCATACATATATTTAGTGCATGTTAATCAAACTACTCTATGATTAGTTTTTCCCTTTGAACCTAGTTCTTGGGATCTCCAGTCCCTAGGTAGGGTATCCTCATAGGTAGTTTATTCTTCTTTGGGCTTAAGTCCCACCCCCTCGATGCTATCCAGATCTTTTCTCTAGCTAGAGCTTTAGTTAATAGATCCGCAATATTATCATTTGTACTAATATAATCAACATTTATGGTACCATTGTTTATGTAAGATCTCACAGTACTGTGTTTTCTTCTAATAGATCTGGATTTACCATTATAGTATTTATTGCGCACTCTACCAATAGTGGCAGTACTATCACAATGAATTAAGACAGGTGAAATAGGTTTCTCCCACATGGGAATTTCAGATAATAAATCTCGTAACCAACCCACTTCTTCACTAGCTGAAGATAAGGCAATTAATTCTGCCTCCATGGTGGATTTAGCAATAATCTGTTGTTTTTTAGATTTCCAACTTATTGCTCCACCACCTATTGTAAATACATAGCCAGTGGTAGACAAAGAATCACCTGATAAGGTGTTCCAACTAGCATCACTATATCCTTCAAGAATAGTAGGATATCTTTGATATAGCAAACCATAGTGCACAGTTCTTTTTAAATATCTCATTAATTGGGTCATGGCATTCCAATGCTCAAAATTAGGTTTGCTAGTAAATCTTGCTAGAACTCCTACGGCATAAGCAATATCAGGTCTAGTACAATCAGTAGCATATCTAAGACTACCAATAATACTAGCATATTCCTTTTGATTGTAAATATCATTTTCATCTTTAGTAGGAAAAAGATGCACACTAGAGTCAAAAGGAATACTTGTAGGTTTACAATCAAAGTAATTATATTTTTTCAAAAATTTTTCTATATAATGAGATTGATCTGCAAATATGCCATTTAAAGTTCTAGAAATTTTCATGCCAAGAATCACATTAGCTTCTCCTAAATCTTTCATATCAAAGTTATTTTTAAGAAGCATTTTGGCAGCATTTATAATATCCATATTAGGACCAAAAATTAGAAGATCATCAACATATAAACAAATTATAACACGAGCATCATCAAAAGTTTTATAATATATACATTTGTCACTTTCATTTGTTTTAAAACCATTAGAAAGCAAGCATTGATCAAATTTCTCATGCCACTGTCTAGGTGCTTGTTTTAAACCATATAAAGATTTTAATAATTTACATACCTTGTGCTCATTACCTGGCATTGTAAAACCTTCTGGTTGGTCCATGTAGATTTATTCTTCTAAATCTCCATTTAGAAATGTCGTCTTTACATCCATTTGATGTATCATCAAATTATGAATAGCTGCTATAGCAATCAATAATCTAATAGACGTAACTTTAGTAACAGCAGAAAAATCGAAAAAATCAATATCTTCTTTTTGTTTAAAACCTTTAGCTACAAGCCTTGCTTTGAATTTTTCAATAGATCCATCAGGTTTTAATTTTCTTCTAAGTAGCCATTTACATCCAATTGTTTTACAACCTGGAGGTAAATCTACAAGTTTCCAAGTATTATTAGAGATAATAGAATCCATCTCATCATTGGTGGCTTCTTTCCAAAAACCTGAATCAGGAGAAGATAAAGCTTCTTCTAAAGAAGTAGGGTCACCTTGTAAATTATACACATAATATTCTGGACCAAAAACCTTTTCAATTCTAGGTCTTTTACTCCTCCTAGGTTCAATCTCATATTCATTAACATCTTTTGACTTAGATGTTGAACATTCAACTTTTTCTTGTTGTTCAAAACCCCCACTATTTTTATATTTAAATGGAAATTTATTTCCATGAAAAATTGCATCTCTAGATTCAATTATTGTATTATTATCAATATCAAAAAAATCTATAAGTTGTACTCTATAAAGAATAACCCAAAAATACACATGTAGAAACCTTTACCCCAAGTTTAGGTCTTTTAGGGTCAGGTAGCCTCACATATGCTAAGTAACCCCAAACTTTGAAAAAATTTCAGATTTGGTTTATATTTTTTTCCATAATTCAAAAGGAGTTAAAAAAGTCTTTTTATGAGGTACTCTATTTAAAAAAAAAATTTGCAGTTAAAACAGCTTCACTCCAAAAATATTTAGGAGCCCCAGAACTAACAAGCATAGCATTAGTTAAATTTATAAGTCCTATTTTTACATTCAGCTACTCCATTTGAAGATGGAGAGTAAGGGGCAGTAGTCTCATGAACAACACCAAGAGATTGAATATAATTATTAAGACCAAGAGTATCATATTCTTTTCCTCTATTAGTTTTAAACCTTTTAACCTTTTTATCAAAAGTATTCTCAACTTCTTTTAAGAAAATTGATAATTTTTCAAAAGTATCACTTTTATTTTTCATAAGATAGACATATGAATATTTTGAAAAATCATCTATAAAGGTTATAAAATACCGATTACCTCCACGTGTCAAATGTCCTTCAAATTCACAAATATCACTATGGATAAGCTCTAGTAATTCAGTATTTCTTTCAATTGATTTATGAGGCTTTTGAGTAATTTTAGTCATGCTACAAATTTCACATTTTTCAAGTTCATTTTCAAGTTTAGGAATTAAACCTAAACCACTCATATTTTTCATATATTTATTATTAATATGACATAATCTACCATGCCAAACATTCACACAAGAAAACAATATAAGCAAAACTTGAATTTTCATTCATCTCAACATTAACTTTAAACATGTCATCACAAGCATAGCCTTTGCCAACAAACATGCCATTTTTAGAGAGTACATATTGATCAACCTCAAAGACTTGTTTGAAACCAGCCTTATTCAACAAAAAACCAGAAACTAGATTCTTTCTAATGTCAGGAACATGAAAGACATCTTTGAGAGCGACTTCTCTTCCAGAAGTAAATTTGAGAAGCACATCTCCAATACCTACAACTTCAATGGTATGAGAATCACCAAGCATAATTTTCTTTTTCTCATCCAAAATGGTGTAGGTTTTGAACCAAGTTTTATCATAACAAACATGTCTAGTTGCCCCAGAATCAATATACCACCCTCCTAAGCCTTCAAGAATATTAATCTCGGTAACCATAGCCACAAGAGGCTCTTTAATGACATTGGCTTGAGCCATAGGCCCATGTTTTCGAAAATGACAATTTCTAGCCGAATGTCTAGGCTTTCCACATACAAAACATGCATAATTGCTATTATTAGTGTGGCTGCCATTATTTGAAGCATGCTTAGGATGGTGTGCTTGGTTCTTTCTTTGATTAGAGTGGGTCTTATGTTGAGGCTGATTTTCATTTGGCCTACGTTTGAAGTTCCTTTTCTTAGGCCTTACATAGTCATTATTTTTTGCATTGGCTTTTGGCATGTTTTCATTTGAAGAGATAAAATTTACCTTAGGACCATTTGCTCCATGGAGTTCAACAGCTTTTTCTTGGTTCCTTGCCTCTTTCTCCACTCTCAAACGGGTGATAAGGGATTCAATGGAGAGTTCCTTTTACTTGTGTCTTAGGACTTTGGCAAACTCCTTCCAAGACTCAGGCAGCTTGTCAATGATGGATGAAACTTGCATTTGTTCATCCACTCGAATGCCTTCAGATCAAACATCTCGTGCAATCATTTGGAGTTCATAGGATTGTTCCACCATGGACTTGCCTTCAACCATCTGAAACCTGAAAAATCGGCTACATGCATATTTCTTGGATCCAGCTTCCTCTGTATCATATTTTTGATTCAATGCCTTCCATATCTTTTTGGCTAATTTGTAAGCTTGATCATAATAATCATACACATCATCAGAAAGACAATTAAGTAAATAATTTCTACAATAAAGATGATCCTTATCCCATTTCTTAACATCTTTCTCATGTTGAGAAAGTTCTTCTTCAGTCAATTGTTCAGATTTCTTTTTCTTTGGTTTTTCTCAGTTAACACATAAGCCACATTCAAGAGAGTAAGATAAAGTCTTTTGTCTCCACCTCTTAAAGTTAACACCACGGAAGCGGAATGGCTTATTAAGATCACCCGCTCCAAAGGAATTAGACATAACATTACCATTTTCCAAGGATGATTTTGTGTTCTCCATATCGATTTGTCTCAAATTGTTGGAAATAAAGGAGAGATAATACTTGAATTTTCCTTGGAATTTACACAATTTGATTTTACCAAAAAGAGGTGGCAGAGATGAGGCGTGGACCAAATCACTGTCTTGAGACAAATCATGTCGTCTACGGTATATCCGATGTAGTTAGACAAATATTTTCTGCACGTTGCCCCTAGGATACAACAGCCCAGCCACCTTTGCTGATTATCCTTGCAAGCTTACACTGCTCGTAGGATATAAGCTCTCTATTGTACTTTCTTTTCCCAGAAAATTTTGTAAAAAATAGAATGTTTTTGTGAGTAGTAAGAAGCAATAGATGGTAAGTGTTTAAGACAATAGAAAATTGTTTTTAAAAAGTCTGCAGCTTTCTAATTCAAAAATAAAAAATGTGTCTAAAACTTTTATTTCTTTCCATATATATATATATAAAGCCATACCCGTTGCTTGTCCTTAGCCAAAAATTAAAATGTTTGTTGACTTTAAAACTTTAAATGGTCATAAAATTGTTGAAATCAATGTGTGATGAATAGCTTTCTTTATATATATAAATAAATATATATATATATATATATATATAAACCGGTCAAAACCTTTTGCCAAAGTATATATGTTGAGGTGAGGTAAGTTAACAGACAAATCAAGTTTGTCTTTTAGTGTCATAATGCCATTAAAAACAAAATTACAGCCCCTAACGTGGCTGTCTTTTAGCTATCAAATAATACTTTCCTTTGAAACTTTAACTATACACAATAATTACAACCAAGAATGGAAAGCAATATATAATGCTATAACCCATCAACGGTAAATTATATAAATATATAGTTGTACAATATCTGATACTTTCTATCTATAACGTTACTGTTAAATATATTAAAAGAAACGTTTTAAAGCAAAAGTTTATAAAGGAAAGTATACTAAAAGCTGGCAATATATGGTATTAAAATTCACATTAATTTTTAGAGATTTCCTAATTAAAACCATTGACAAAAGCTATTCAAATTATGAATTATATTTGAATTTCAAAATTTAGCAATCAACGTATCTGACATTAAGGGATAGTTGATACCCATAAATGAGTATTAAAATAAATATAATATTTTTTATAAAAATATCCAACAATTATGCTATCAATTAATTGTTTAAATAGCAAGTTTGTGTAGTTTAAAATTATGTATTAAAAATAAGTTTATGGATCATATAGTAAATAATATCCGATTATCACAAAATTTGACATGTGTGTTAAGAATATAAAAAACATGTAATCAATGGTTAGATTTTCAAAATATGTAGTCAAGTTAATTTTTTTAATGGAAGTTGTAGTCTTAGTCTACAACCAAATTTGAAGCCAAACTTTGTTAATTTCCTAAAATGAACTATTAATAAATGCCTTAAGAGTACCCATTAACCAAACCCTAAATACCCAAGGACAAGGTTTCTCTCGAAACTTTTTAACATTTCAAATTCCTCATATATCTCTTTATTGGATGTGAATTTTGAAAATCTAACTGTTGGATTATATTGCATTTTCTTTATGTTCTTAATATGCACATATCAAATTTTGTTTAAATTGAATATTATTTACTATTCGATTAATAAATCTATTTTTTATTTATAATTTTATATCACAAAAATTTGAAATTAAAAAATTTGATTGATGATATGGCTATTGATCTTTAATTTTTTTTTGAAATTTTGCAAGTATAAAAGATATAATAAAAACATGATATCTAACATTAATTTTTGAAAATTCACATCTAATAAAAAGATATAGGAGGATTTTGAAGAGTGTATCTCCAAACTAGTTTGGAGAAAAACCTTTTCAAATTACCAATCAAATTACTTACTTTAAGATTGGATTTTTATAACTATATGTACAAAATGTCAAGTCAAAATTGGAAGTTTTTCTTCCAAAAAAAAGACTTTTATGTTTCCTCTTAGTGATCTTTTCTCCTAGACACAACAAAATTTATAGAAAAGCTTTGAATGTGGAACATTTGGTAAGAGGTTGGTTGGAAAAATTTGTGCATTTGCAATTATTCCAAATGGCCCACAAATTACCCAGACATTTAGTTGGTATACTTACAAACAAAAAAAAAAAGAAAAAAGCTTTGAATGTGGGACATTGGACATTTGAACGTGATGAAAAGTAAGACTTGGAACTTGAAGTTACCACGCGTGTGCAGGAAATTGATTCAGTTTTAACTTTTATGTAAATTCTGCTTCACCTTGACTCTCTGCTCGGATTTGCATGGAAAATTAGTAGCTAATTTCCTCTCTGCAAAAACACTTGTTTCAAAAGACTTAGGGTCTGTTTGGTAACGTAACTCAAACAACAGTTTTCAGTGTTTAAATACCACAACATATATTTTCAACCCACATGTATTTTCACAACACTTAAACAACGTTATTGGAAATCTCTTATCAAACGGGCCTTGATATTTCAATTTTTGGGGCAACTATCAACAAGTAATCTTGAATAAAAAAAAATCATAAAAATTTAATGAATTGTCAAAATATTAAGTTGTTATTAGCATGCAAAAAAATTAGTCAGTGTTGGCCATATAATAACTTGTGAAAATTTTGTCAATTCAACTATTATGAAAATTATAACTTCAAGGGGTTAACATAGTAGTTTCTAAGGCCTCATGATGTATATCTATGAGATTCTGGGTTCGAAACCTCTTGCCAGCATCTTGGGGCCACTCCATGGGATTCCTTCCTGTAATAACCTTGTATGTATAGGATGAGGGCACTGCACATACCCAAGGGATTAGTTAGATACTCGAAGAGGTCTAGATATTCTTGTTTGTTAAAAAAAAAAAAAAAAAAAAAGGTGGCAATTCCTTTTCTCTGCCACGGTCCACTCGCCCGAGGCGTACTCCCCAAGCAACCACACGCGTTGGCGCCCACAACACCAACAACCCCCCTTTCCATCACCCTAGCTGCCTCCAATTCCTACTCATTTTTTACTAACAATGTAATACATAGTCGCTCATGTCTATCCATAGATAACTCAACCAATTTACTGAACCCACGGATTCTATATTTAACCCATCGAGATGCCTCTAATCTGCCTTCATCAATCTCCAAAATTCCAGTAGCATTGTCTTGCAAAAATGGATTGACTATGTTTAAAGGTGTACACAGCATAGGACTTCCCTTTCCACTTTCTTTAACTTCCCCCAGCATAGCCCATTCAGCACCAGGCAAATTCGAGCACAAATTTAGTATCGGCGATGACTGCACCAGCTCTACATTACCCTTTTTTGTCTGCACCTCCAACCCCAAAGCCTGTGACTCCATGCTATCACCTACTGCTACTGATTTCGTCACACTCATCTGACCTATCAACTCTCTAACAGTATAGAAGATTAAATCAGTCCATAGAATCGCCCGATCTAGCAACATCAACGAGTAAGTAAACTCCCAGGTACTTCCCACCAAATCCGATCTCAACCCAAACACCAAACACCCAGCCGAGACAATCACTCTACTCAATTGCTTCGATTGACTCGAAGAACATTGCTGAAGTGATAAAACTCTAGTGCGTGACTGTGATGCTACTGCCTTTAAGGATTCTCCTCTCTCCCAACTACTATGGGCAACAAACGATATAACTAAATGTCCCAAATACATCTAGATTTCATAGTTATCATGGGCCGTAATAACTTCCCCAACCTTTAGTTGATCTTGAGGTAGGCCCATGTTATTATCGTGACTGGGCTTGACTGAACCCTCAATTAATTCTTTTGTTTTTAACACTCCTTGTTCCATTTGGTATGTGTTGTGAGTGATGTGGCTGATCCAGCCTTTAGTTGGGCTTGAGATAGGCCCAGGTTATTGCTTTGACTGGGCTTAACTGAACCCACTACTTGTTCTATTGTTTTTAAAACTCCTTGATCCATCTGGGTATGTGTTATGAGTGACCGGCTGAATGTACTAATTTGTCTATTCCTTTATGGAAACCCCACCGAACCACCTCTTATTTCCTTCACTGCACACAATCATTAATCCCCTCCTAAATACTTAGGATTCCCATGATTTTTGCATTTTCTTTCCTTTTGATTTTGAATCAAATCATAACGGTGATCTTGTTTGAAAATTTTCCACTAATTTCGGGTGAATTTTAATGCTCTGAACCTACCCCTCACCATTGCTTATCGGTTTCCCCTCTGGAAAATTTTCTGGTTCATTTCCTTCTCGTCACATAGTGCTTCATTGGATTTTGTACAACTAATGAAGGATCTCCAATGATACACTTTTTCCCTTGTCAATGGCAAGAGGCCTAGAATCCGAAGCCACAATAGTCTTTTGCTTCTCTCCTCTAACCACTGCTACAAAAGAATGAGAAACATTCACATCAGATTACGGCTGCTTATGCATCCCATCTAAGATTTTCATTGGTTTTTTGGGTGTTATTAAACTCTGCAGCTCAAAGTCAAACCCCCTCCACCCGCGCATCACTTTTCCTTCTGGTATGATCACCAATCTTCTATGACCCCCAGCCTTAAGTTCAATCACGACAATATAATTTCCAAAAGAATTAGAACACTTATGGAACATATACACAATATCACCCTCTCTGAACGTAAAGAAATGTCTAACACAGTTTGCTCCAATTTTGATAGCAACCAATGACAAGCTTCTTTTCCCATACAAACTGATCACGAATAATATTGACCCTTCTCAAAAATACGTAACTCATATACTCTGTGTGAAGCTACTGCGTTTGTACACCTTAGGGTTTTGTAATGAAGTGTTTCCTGATCTTCATCGTTTATGAAGTGAAGAACTTTGCAGCCAAACAACAATCATTCAAGTTGTTGGAGTTAGTCACATACTAGGATCCGTGCAAAGGAGTTAGTCATAGATTGGAGATTTATGCAACAAAAGAAAAAAGGCTACTACAATATCAAGTCCAATTGGATGTTGGAGTGAAAGTTCAACTATAGATTGGTGTTTTGGGATAGGCCAGACTAGTGGTAAGATTTCTTATACTTGTAACTGCTTGATTATTGATTAGTGGATTCTTGGGAGTGGTGATCTTAAATTCACCCGATGGGGTTTTTGCCTTGCGAGAGGTTTTCCCCATTTGTCAACAAATCACTGTGTCAATTTAATTTCCACTGCATTTAGTTTATTTGGTGATTTGTTGCTGCCTCCATGATTTGCATGTAATTTAACCTAATTAATCAACTTAGGTAATTGAACTAATTAACCGAGGTCAATCTCTCTTAACCCAACAAAAACTAAGTGGCGACTCCACAATATTTGTTGTATCTAAAGTTTATTGTGAACTCAAGTTTGGAATAAACTTGAGAGTTATAATATCTAATTTCATAGTGGATATTTTTCGGATCTGCCCTTGTGGTTTTTCCCTCTACACCGGTGGGGTTTTATAAGTAAGATTTAGTGTTCTTGTGTGGTTGAATTTCTATTGGTGCTTGCTGAATTTTTTATTCCATATATATTGCTATTGCTTGGTAGTCAATTATTTTAATTTACACATAGACATTGAGGGAATTTAGGTTTTTTCCTCAACAATATCAAACTTATTACCAAACCCATAAACAAGCCTAGACTTATCTTATTTTGTATCAAGCCCTAATGTTCATGAGCTTGTTCATGAATAATTTTTTTTTCTTGGGCTAACTTGTTTATTAAATAAGTCTAAAACTAAGGCTTAAGCTTGGCTTATTTATACATAAACGTGAACAAACTTTTTCTCTAGCTAATCCTAAGCTTAGTTCATTTACAGCTCATTGTGTTGATAACTCATACAACTATAGGCATGTTGTTGGTAAGTGTAAGGAATGGGTAACTAAGGCCAACTATCATGGTAAGGTTCATCTAGCTAATTTCGTTATCCATAGTACATTTGTTAGAAATCTAGCTAAACCAGCAACTAAACCAGTGGATTTAAAGAAGACATGAAAAGGATGACTTGTACAGCAACATGTAGCTTAGATTCAATGATGCTTTATACTACAAGTCATATAATTGTAGTATTTGTTAGGGTTTCAGATATAATTCCCCTAGTATTTAAAGAAAACCTTAAGGCACGTTTTTGTTAAGAGATAGAAGAGTGCATATTGCGCCTCCTAGTGTTGTAGAAGTTGCTGCCATCACTAGACATCTCAACTGATGATCTAAATCTTTGAGTGGAGGTCTTAGAGTCACAAACTGGAGTGTTTGCATGCAACAGATTCATAATAGAAGAGTTCATCGATTCGGAGCTACGTGTGGTCATGTGAGTAAGTACTACATGAGGTAGTAGTAGAATTAGGGTTAAGTCTATTGTATAAACTTTCATTCTATTAGTGAATTGCCTTGTGGATTGTTTAGGATAAAACCCTCCCTAGGTTTTTTACCTTGAAACTGGACTATTTCATTGGTTTTCCTAGGTCATCATATCGCTTGTGTTCTTTACTTTTTAGCTGTTTATAATATGATTGATACTTGTTTAACCTAGATCTGTTTAATTGAACTAAGTAACAACTTGGCTATAAATTAGGTTAAACAATTTGTGTTTTCCAGGGGTCTAAAATCTAACACTATCATCTATATCTATATAATATGTTATTGATTTAACAAATAAGTATAGCATTGATTTTTTGAAGAATTGACTGCATTATTAGGAAGGAGAGTTTGTTTAGACCACTTAAACAGATTGTTTAACCTAATACATTAACCAAGTGATTACTTAGATTAATTATTCAGATCTAGCTTAAACACAAATATATCATATCATGCAAAACAGCGGAAAAGTAAATAACACCACGATATGATGACCTAGGAAAACCGATGAAACGAACTGTTTCAAGATAAAAACCTGGAGATGATTTAACCTAGCTATCCTTAAGGTAAAACAAATCCACTATAAGTGAATTGAAGTTTTTACAATTAGATTTAACTTTAAATCTATTACTACCTCCAGTAGTAACTTACTGACACGACCACGTGCAAGCTCCGAATCTACGGACTCATTCTCTTCTTGGATTTACACCAACACAAGCGGCCTTGCATGTGACTTTGAGATCTCACTCAAAGGTTTAGCAACACAAACTCTCCAAAATATAGAAGGAGTCTCAAAAAAATAGCAGCTCCAAAGTCTCAAAAAAATATGCATTAGGTTTTACTTATATAGTAGACCAAGTAGGAACCAAACCCTAATCACATAGTGGGTTGACGGGCTAAAAGTCTAGATATGCATAATCGTAGTTCAGTCTGTCGAAAATGTAAGTTCTTGATCAGTCAAAATGAATCAAATTTTTGTTCATGCACATTGAAAACCAAAACCTTGAGCACTTGTCTTGACATACCTATAGACCCTAAAGACTATTACAAGGCTACTTTTGATCCACTGCCGTAGAATGCTCACGTAAAATAGAATATTTAAATTGTAACAATCGTTTCTCCAAAAAAATAAAAATAAAAATCTAACAATTGATAGTGTTGTCTTGTTCAAGAATAATTAAATTCAAAACAACCAAATGCTTGATTTCAATTGGAAAACCTAATATAACCCAAAAATATGGGATTCTCATTGACCATAGATAATGTCCAATGTTCATATAATTTTCTGAAAATAAAATACTTTAATTAATTAAAAAAAAACATCGTACAAAATGGATTCTAGGGCATAAATTCAAGCCATGGGGGTGCGATGTATTTTTAAGGTGAAAATTTTTTCGCATCAATGTAAAATAGGACATGAAGAGATCGACCATGAAATTTCACGGGTGGTGGTGGTGGTGGCGGCTGAAATTTTTTTCGGAAGAGACCATGAAATTGCTCCAGTGGAGAAAATTAATGTCGTAAAGTAATTGACTTGCTTTTCTAACTGACTTTGTCTTTTTTGCTTTTAATGGACTGAAAGATTAGACAAAAATATGGTATGCTTTTCGAAGCGTATATATCACATAAATAGTATTTGAAGTGTTAATTGGTGCATCTTCCAGCCAAAAAACATGGATGCTAAGACAGCTTCCATGAGGAATATCATAATCCTGGTGCTTCTCTTGTTGTTGCTCCTATCTACAACGGCGGTTGCCGCGCCAAACAACGTCTTCCCAGTCCGGCCAGCCAGTGAGTTCTTTAATTCGTGTCCTCTTTTGAGTATATATCATGCGGGTTTCATGTTTTAAATTAGAGGTTTTAGATTTATGCAATTTCTTGTTATGTTTGCAGAGAAGAAGAGAAGCCCGCGAAATATTTTTGTTCCGCAAAGAATATTTCATCCCCCGCCACATCCGGATCCCCCTCCCCATTCCCCCCGGCACGATCCCCCCCGCCGTGATTGATTCCCATTTAAAGTCACTGCCAATGATTATAAAGCGTAATTCCCTGGAGTTTGCCACCAACATCGTGGTAACCTTCCCTTTGAAAAACGTTAGCAGGTTGATTCCGGTGAGTATCAATATCATATGTAGGTATCCCTTTTCATTGTAAAATGTAAACCACCATTATGTCAGTTACAATTTGCAAACTCTACTAATATCTACAAATGTGTGTCTGTTACTTTCAATTTGCAAAGTCATTTATTTGAAGAAATAAAATAAAACTATGAAGTTGATGGTAGGTTTTGCGATGCTTGGAAATCAGTTAGCCTTGTGAAATCTGTTGAAAATAGTAATGTCTGAACTCTATAAACGCTTTCTTGGTGTGGAACCAGCCAATAAACTCAAAAGGCTTTAAAAAGGGAAGGAAGAAAAAACCTTTTTCTTATTTATTTATTTTTTTTTAATTTTGAAAAAACGAACTTTTTCTTGATTGGGCAGACGTCAAACGCACTAATATATCCAAGTGTATGTCGGCGTGGAAAGCTTGTAATCACAGTGTTGCTACCAATTTTGTAATGTCTGACAGAAGTTATTGTTAATTTATTGAATGCATGGTCTTATTTTTTTAAAAAGAAAGAAAAAGAAAGAAAAAAGAAAAAGAAAAAGAAATAGTGAAAAATTTTCTAAGATCACTCTAATATAAATATATATATATATTTATATATTTGATGAATAAGATCGCTCCGATATTAATTAAGGTAGTAGTTATCTATTAGTTAGACTAAAGTACACATTTAGCCTAAGTTTAAGTTTTTTTATTTTCCACCACGCACTTTTGGTGTGGTGGTCACTCTACAAGTATAAGTACTTGTCAGGAGTGGGGGGTAAGGGCCGAGATTCAAGTTTTCAGAAATGGGATTCATAAACATATATACTTAAATTATGCTAGAGTAGAATTTCTATATTGTATAAAAAAAAAATTTTTATTTTTTTATTTTGACCTTTTATATTTGAAAATATTCATTTTGGCCATTATGTGTGATTCTATTTTCATATTGACCTTGTTGATTTTCATTAGTAATTTGGTGATTATATGGGTGACGTCTCTTAATGAACAATACTTATTTGGCCCTTAATGGTTAGAATACTAATAGAAATAGACTTATCTTAATATACAGTACTTATGTGATATTTAATTGTCAAATTACTAGCATAAATGGATTTATACGGATGACGTACGTGTCTTAGGAGATGCCATTTATATGGCGATGGACCAAATTTACTAACAAAAATAGATAATAGGGTATATAAACAAAATCAATTTTAAGGGCCAAAATTAAAAAATAAAAAATTGAAAAAATAAAGAAACAATATGAAAATAACTATATATATAATGCATGATTCCTAGGAGCTCTCTGACCCGGCGTGGCAACCTGCCTTTCAAAATAAGTTCGTAATATGTTTCCCGGGATATATATAAATATATATATATATATATTGATGATGCAGTAAAATCACCAGTGAGTTACACGACCTTCCTACACTCGAAACACTACCTACACAAGAAAAAAGACCTAACAGAGAGCACCGGTGTGGTGCCGGCCAAATACCCTCCGAATGTCAAGTTAGAACTATTCTCACAACTCTAGAGTGCTAGAGAGAGTAAATTATGCGTACCTCAATTTGTGAGAGAATTGGGCTTTTATAGTAGAAGGTTGACACCTCTTCCTTGGTACGGAAGTCTTTTCCTTCTAGGACTCTACTTGAATAGTCCCAAACGTGATTAATAAGATATTTCCTTGTAGAGAAGATCTACATGTATCTTCCGGAATCCTTGTCGTGCTAGGATTCTATTTACCTTAGGATTCCACGGCGATTAAGTGTGTCTCGCAAGTATTTTCTATCTAGGGTTTTTGCTACATTTATTCATAATGGACATTTGAACAAGTTGGGCTTGCCCTTTATCAGCCCACGGACATGGATCCGTCAGGCCCATTTTCAGGCCCCGTCAAGCTATATTTTTATCCTCTTCAGTTGCTCCCTTCACCCTATGGGTTCGTCATCGTTAAGAGATAGAACCAGTGGGGTGACGGTTCAAAATAAATGTGATGGCAGTTCAACAGACCAGTGGGTCGACGGTTTTAGCGCGAATGCCGTCTGACAGGTTGTCCGGAAGCCATTATGGCCCCTGACACGTGTCGTCCTTTGATTGGATTTTATCTCGGATCGAAGCGTCGCTTCGTCTTCCGTGCACTTCCTCTATAAATATCAGGGTTTACCTTCCTTCATTTCTTCATTTTCAGCTGAAACGTATTGTCTGAGCGCAATCCGTCATCCTTGTCAGAGACCACCCTGTTTAGTTGCTGCATCCGTCATCGACGCCCTTCCTCCGTCGATTCATTAACTTGGTAAGTGCTCTCTTTTTCACAACTTTTTCTTTATTTTCTTTTCTTTTTAGATACCCTTTATTTTCCTAGACTTCATACCACCATCACCCCTTCTCGACCCGTCCCAGTCTTAGGTTTTTGTCGTCACGTGTAGGTAATGTCTAGTGCGTTAAGTCACCAGTCATATGTCCGTGACGGGGCGGGCTACAAGGAAGTGTACCCGTCAGGTCACGAAGATCATGACAGTCCAGTGAAGAGAGGAGCCCGTCTGCTTCTTCTCCGTCCTCAGTGAATGAGGGTCTGGACATGAGTGATGAAGAGGGTTCTAATGACGGACTAGACGATGACCTCCAAATTCAGCCCGTTGTGGGTCTTGATGGACTTAGGCAGTTCGTCATGTTACCCGAGTGGTTAGTAAATCATTTTACTTCCCCAATTAAAGAGACACACTTCAAAATATTTAGGGCCCACTTTCAGATATCAGAGAGCATTTCCGTCCGTTTACCATACATGTCAGAGAAATGTTACTATGAAGGTCTGGAAGGTGTTGGGGTATACGAGCAGATGTTGAAGGCTGAGCTCAGGTTTCCCTTGAGTTCCCTTTATCGTGAATTGCTCCACCATCTAGGCCTGTCCGTCAATCAGGTATCCCCAAATGCCTGGAGGGTCTTCTTGGCAGTGGAGGTCCTGTATGGGGTCATGTCGGACGGTGCTAGGAAGTTGACGATACGAGAATTCCTCAACTGCTACCGTCCAAACAAGATAGATAAATCAAGGGGCATGTATAGCTTCATACCTAGAAGTCCATCTTTTTTGGATTATCCGTCCACTTTGTGGACTTACGTTTTCATCCTTTTTGGATGATCCGTCCACTTTGTGGACTTAGAAAGTTTTCATACGTTTGGAAAATTAAGTTTCAACCATTTTTGCAAATTTAGAATATACTTACAATAATTCAGAATGATGTTTCATATGAAAAATCTAGCTATAGTGAGAATAATTATCAACAAAGATAACAAAATATCGAGATCTACCAATACTAGAGACAGAGGAAGGCCCCCAGATATCAGAATGAATTAGGTCAAAGATATCAATAGACATTGATTCACTAGTATTGAAAGGCAAAGCTAGTTGTTTTCCTAACTAACATGAAACACAATCAAAATTTTCTATGGACATTGAACCTAACAAACCTCTAGAAGCCAAGTGTTCTACCTAAGAGGAAGATGCGTGACCAAGTCGGGCAAGGTAAAGTGCAAGGGAAAGAATAGAAGAAATTGCAGTAGCTGCAATAGCAATAAAAATAGGAGCAACAAGTGGAAGACGAAGGTTGTCCATGGGAAACATACGCCCAACTATGGGACCGGTCCCAAGCTCCTGTCCCGTCCTCAAATCCTGCAAAATACACCTAGAATAATCAAAGGTAATGTGATAAACTAACTCAACTAATTGTCTCATAGAAAATAAATTGTAAGAAATGTTAGGAACATTAAAGGCCCTAGAAACTGAGAGGTTGGAAGCCAAGATATAACCTATATTATGACTAAACATTGTGGAACCATTAGCTATGCGAATATTAAGAGGGTGTGGTGTAGGATTAAGATGAGAAAATAAGGATGAGTGAGATGTCATGTGGTTGCAAGAAGTAGAATCCATAAGCTAAGAAGAAGGAGACATACCAGATAAAACTGAGAGAGAAGAAGAATAAGATGCATTTCCAACCATATGAATGGTATTAGCGATGATGTTTTGAATGTTGATAGGCCACAAATGTATTGACCCCTTGTGATTGAAATTAATTAATTAATTAGTCAAGTTATTAATTAATCAATTTATCATGCAAAGCGCGTGGTAGCACAAACAAATCACCAAACAACTAAATACGTAGCAGAAAATAAATAACACAGTGATTTGTTTACGAATGGGAAAAAACACACGCACTTTGTCACGAGATGTCTCAAAAACATCTCTCAACTAAGATTTTAAGCACATGGATCTTCAAAAACACACGCACACACTAAACAAGTCTAACCAATTTTATATTCAAAAATAAGTTAAGACAGTTTAGTAAGCATACATTAACACATGTAAAACCTTGTGATGGCCAAATCACATTGTACCTGCACATGGATCAAGAGTAGCAAAGAATATTGCGTGTTGTGTGTGAAAAACATCGCAAGAATGCAAATGTGTCAACATGTTATGACAATTTGAGATATGAGTAAATCACTTTAACTCACACACAATCATAACTGTTTAATGGGAATTATCACCTTCGAGGTACATCTTATAACTCCCACATCTCCTAGAAAACACGCTTGCAATCATATTTAAAAGCATTTTTGATCTTTTTGCTTTTGATTTTTCTTTGCATATTTTCTTTTTAAGCAAATCATGCATGGGCATATAATAGATAGAAAAGAAATACCCAATTATATTAAGCATTTGACATTCCAATTTTGCTATGCCGAAGCACACAAATGTCATTCATGATAGGCAGGAAACAATAGTGAGATGGTTATTTATGCCTTTCTCTTAGGATTTTCTAATCCTTCCCATCAAAAAGAGTGATACGAGTATTAAATACAAGAAATAACTTAATTTTACTCATCACAAACAAGAGCCACAAAGCTCACTTGCTTAGTTGTGCATAGAGATGCTCATCTAAGCTACAAGAGATACAAAGTTTAGAAAACTTTGTTTCAATAGCCATCCAAGGTACACAAGTACTAATGTACACAAAACACACACTGTTTTTGTATTTTTCTGATTTTTCAATTTTTTTTATATGAAAAACAAAACAAAACTGAAAAATAACCAAACAACAACATGTTAAACAAAGCAAATATAAAAACTAGACTGACTCAAAACTTGAAAGCAAAACACACAAGTAATGCAAACAAAAACAAGAAGAGAGATAAGAAAGTGATAGAATCACTTGGAGCCCTTTTCCTTCCACACCCTGGAAGAACCTTTCCTTTGATTAAACCCTTGAACTGGCAGTGAGGGGGAAGAATTGAAACTGTTTAAGTTCGAAAGGAATATGAGGGCTTTGAGAAGATCTCCAAGGGAAGCAAGAGAGGATTGAAGCTGATTCTGGCTTCCAGATGCTATCATGCCGTTGCTTTGTTGAGTGGCAAGCCACTTATAGCAATTTGGTCGACTATGATCGGCAACTCCACAATGATGACAGAGATGCTGCTTCTTCTGTTTAGGCTTTTGAGAGTTAGCCTTTTTAGCCCTAGAGTTCTTAGCTTCCTTTTTATCTTGCTTAGGGGGTGCTCCTAAGATAGATTTACCTTTGTCTAAGTTCTCACTAGCTAAATCAGTTTTAACATTATTGTTCTCAATTTCAACATTATTGCTAGGAGGAACAAAAACAGTAGAACTAGTAGAAGCAATATTAGAGGAAGAGAAACCATACCCTAAACCTGTTCGATCAAAAGCAGATTTTTGAAGATTAAGCATCTCATCAAGCTTTGCACTTGAAGTCCTTTCTAATTGAGCTCTGACTTGAAACAGCTCCGCTTCAAGTTTCTTGGTCTTCTCAGCCAAGAAATTGTTCTCGAACCTCAGTGCTCCAATAGTCTGATTAGCCTCTTTGTGGACAGCACTTCACGATCAAGTTCCACATCACTGAGTTTCTTGGTTGCCAGCCTATAAAGTTTCTTATGTTTTTCAGAAACTTTGTACAATTTTTCATAGGCTGTATGGATATCATCTTGATCATCCATCTTCTCAAACTTAGAATCCACCAATTCTTCTTCTTCATCCACATCTTCAACAATCCCTTCAGTAGGATTTACAGTGGCAGTGAAGGCATTCAAGATTCCGTCATCCTCATTGTCGGAATCATCCTCAGGCTCGGTGTTGCTCAAAGTAGCAGCAAGTGCCTTACTCTTCCCAATGCTCTTGAGATATGTAGGACACTCATTTTTCATGTGACCGAAGTCTTGACACCCAAAGCACTTAGGTCCTGCTAGAATAGTGTACTGACCGCCATCCCTTGCATCCTTCTTCCCTTTATCTTGGCTCTTGAACTGAGAAGAACTGGATTGCCTACGGTCCTTGTCGAAACCCTTTCCATTTGCGTTCTTCATAAACTTCTTGAACTGCCTGGTGATGTAGGACTTCATTTTTTTTTTTTTTTTTTTTTGCAATAGGATTTGTTTTATGTTTTTTGTGGTGCCATCTTGGCAGGCATCCTCTTGGCTGGGCTGGGCTGGGGCGCTGGGCTTTTACAATGTTGTGTTTAATTTTTTTTTTTTTTAATCTTGTGTTTTTATATATATATATTTTAGTTATTGGTAATATAATGAATAAATTTTTATTTATGTAGTTTGAGATTTCTAAAAACTTGTTATTATTTGGTAAAACTACAACAATACTTTTTATATAAATCAGGTTTTATTTCTCATTTGCTCTACTGAAAGTTATTTTTTATTTTAGTCATTATAAATATATTGTTTGATTAGAAGTGTCTACTATAAAATATGCATCTGGATATGAAAAATTTTTAAAAAGAAAAAAAAGAAGAAAAACTAATTGAGTCTCAAAAAGGATCAATGGATAAATTTGTTATTAGTAATAAATAAAATATAGCACAAAATTTAGATGAAAATATCACAAATGAGCAAGAAATTCACCAAAAATATATTTTAAATGAAATATATTATAATATAAAAATATTAATTTAATTAATACATAAGTATAAACAATAATTAAATTGATCAATAATTAATTGGGGGAAGCAACTAATAAACAATAATTAATAATTTAATTAACCAATACATTATAAAAAACAAACAAATTAAATTATGTTAGGCTAAACAACAATTAATAATTTTATAATTAATGAAACAACAATATAACAAATTATAGTTTATAAAAGACAAACAAATTAATGAAACAACTAAACAACAATAATTAATAATTTTATTAATATTTCAAATTAACTTATAGTTTATTGTTTATTCTTTTGCTAGAATTATGGACAAATATTTGATAAGAAAATCACGTAAAAGGCAATTGTAAACTTTATGTATTTGCGTGTTTTTTGATTGTTGTTGTTGTCAATATACAAAATTTTCTTTTTATTATATTGTGTAATTTATGCTTGTTGAGGAACACCCTAAAAAAAATTCCTGGAGCCGCCACTGTATGCGAAGCACAAAGTGCAAACTAAATAATCTTATTGCTTTGTTTTCTATTTTTTTTTGGGTTTTTTTTTTGTTTTTTTTATTTTATAGGCCATATATATATATATAAATTAATTATTAGTCGAAATTTAAATTTTCTAAACAAATGCCTAAGGTCATTAGTATAGATCCTATAAATCTCAATTTTACATTTCAAAATCTATAATGCATTCCAAAATAGCAAACCAAACATATATGTACCTACTTCACAAAAAAAAATTATAAAAAAAAAACATATATGTACCTACACGTACAGTACCCATAAATCTGAGTGTTACCACTTACCAGCTGCAACTATATACTTGTTAATTGCTGTGCTCAAAAAAAAAAAAAAAAAAAAAAAAAATTGCTAATTGCTATGAAAAGTTATAGTATTACTCATGTTATTACCTTCTCTTATGTTAAGATTTAAATAGGCAAATATTCGTAACAATGTAATTGATAATTGGGTTGAAATTTGATAGGCCAAAAATGGATTAACCCCTTGTGATTGAAAATAATTAATTAATTAGTCAAATGCGTGGTAGCACAAACAAATCACCAATAAACTAATTATGCAGCGGAAAATAAATAACACGGTGATTTATTTACGAATGAGGAAAAACTAACGGCAAAAACTTCACCGGGTGATTTTCAGGTCACCACTCCCGAAACTCCACTATTATCACAACAAATGGTTATAAGCAAAGAAATCCCAAGTACCTTACCAATCTATAGTTAAACCCTTACCCCAATACCCAATTGGACTTGTTCTGTAGTGACAGTTCCCCTTTTGATGCACGACTTCCAAGTACGTGACTAACCAATGCGTGGATCCCAGTACGCGACTTCAATCACAAACTAAGAAGGCTGTTGGCTGCAAAGTTCTTCAATTCATCCCAACGATGAAGATCAAGAAGATGCTTGGTCACAAAACTCTACGGTGTAAATACACAGCAACTTCTTCAAGAGAAAGAGATGAACTAGGGCAAGAACTTTGTCTTCGGTTACAAATTGCTTGAATAGAGTTTGCTCAATGCTTGTGCAACTTGTGAACTCTTTGACGGCCCTTAAAACAATCATTTTATATGTTTAGGGTTAGGAGAAAAGAAGGCCCAAACACATAATCACGGATCCCAAGAAAAACATATTAGATTGTTGTTTTCTTAAACCTCGACAGATAGGAGGTGTCGAGAATCTGTCGAGCTAGTTGTCGAGCACACGAGCAAAAACAGCTTCTTAAACCTCGACACATTCTAGCTATTAAGCTAGCTATCGAGCTTTAATGATTTTACACTTTCAGCCTGTTTTCTTGGACAGACTTGAAGGCTTCAACAATTGATCTTGAAACATGATTTCTTGAAGTATTTAAACACATCCTAAATCTACCCAAATACAAGTAAAGTGCGTTTTGTCAAAGGATAAGTCAATTACATAAAATAGTGACATATGTTTCTAACATGTGAAACACATATATCCTAACAATCTCCCCCTTTGGCAATCTGTGACAAAACCACAACAAACAAATGAACATATGAGATAAGTCATAAATCACTCAACTCATATTCACTTGTTGAATACAATAAAATCTATCCTAACACAAACTCTTGAAAAACTTTGCAAGAAAAGAGTTTATGGCAAGTAGACTTTGACAACCTGTATTTCTGAAATACTTTAAACAAAACTCATCAAGGTATCTTAGTGTGAAACAGAAATAATAGATTGCATACAAGATATAAGAAGCATGTGTATAAAGAGAGAAAAGAAACAACACATGTAAGGGTAGGTGAAAAAAACAACATATATCAACATATAGACAGAAATAAGTACAATGTATGTCATAAATGTGATCACAAGACCTAATGTACAAGAACAATGTATCTATAAAGGAAGAAAAGAAAAAGATACATAAAATCCGCACTACATCCCTAAAAAAAAACAACACTCCCCCTGACAAAATGATCCTATACTAACTCTTCCCCTAAAAATGACTACTCTCATATCCAAAACTACTCCCTTTTTTTGTCACGAGTGACAAAGGGTAAGAGGGTCAAGTAGACATCTCATCGGTAGAGCTAGCATCTCCATCATCATCATCCGAAGCATCATTGTCATCACCATCGTCATCACCAGAATTAGAGGCCACGGGAGGAGGTGGTGGAGGAGAAGCCTCAGAAGCAAAACCATCCATGGTCGCCTGTCGCTGTGCAATACGACCGACACGAACGTTCACCTTATACAACTCCGTAGAGAGTGTATCTAGGCGAGCATCCATGCGCTGCAGCTACACCATGATGTCTCCTAGTGACACATCGCTCGTAGAAGAGGATGGAGCAAATGTGGAAGGAGCATATCTGGATGGAGCAGGACGGAAGGGAGGAGCTGCTGAATCCGTCTGTCGTGACCTAAACTATGCCTCACTACGTTTTACGGTAGCGTAGTCTATGGCACACATGAAAGAAAAATGGTCGGAAGAGGGAAAAGGAACAGAAAAATGGCGTAAGATTCTCGTGATAGCGGAATGAAAGATGAGCTTATCACGGGATGCCGAATCTAGATGAACATCTATAATAGAAAGAATGAAATGAGAAGGGAAATCTATAGTTAGATACTTAAGAAGAGACAACAAAAATCGAGCACGAGGCTCTATGATGGAGTTGTAGTGAGAGAGTGGATGGAGTACAAAAGTCATCACCATGTTCAAAAACCTAGGGCCTTTTGCAAAGCCCTTACAGGATGTGAACTGGCGACCACCCCAATCTGAGGGACGCTCACAGAAAGCAGCCATGAGCTCATCCTTGTCTGCAGACGATCACAACTAGGATAGTCAGGAGACACTATCCTAGGAACCCGAAGCACATCCACAACAAGCTGCGGTGTGACAGGAATACTAACACCCTTAACACGAGTGATAAAGTGAGGGACAGAACGATCAATCCCGTGCATGTTGGAGTAGAACTCTTGAATAATCACGAAAGGACAAGTGATAGGCTCGACATAAAGAGACTCCCATTCCCGACTGTGAATGACATCAGGAAGGTCAGTGTCGGCAAAGTCTGCCAGAATGACTTGACGTTTCGAATGAACATCTCGTCTAGAAAAGTTCTCCGAGAATGCTTTATGAGCATCATCATCATGGAACCGAAGAGATAGGGGGCAGAATCTGAAGAGGAAGAGGATGCCCTGGAATGAAGAGGGTTCCAGGACGGAGCAGATTTACGTTTCGGTGCCATAGACACTACTAACGTAACCAACAGTAAAGGGAGAGAGAAAGAGATAATCAAAAAAGTCTCAAGCAATTCAAATATAACAAGTATATTGAAAGAAGAGTACAAATGCATGGGAAATGCATGAACATGTGACATGCAAAAGAAATTGCATCATGGGCTCAGCCCAATCCAAACCTATCAGCACACAAACAGATTGCACGCATCTAAATGCATGACAATACTATTATAATGCTAATGTGATGCAATGCATGAGATTTTAGACTCATTTAAGTGAACATCCAACCCAAAAATTCAACAATAACTCATCAAATTTGAAAAACCCCAAAATTTTTCAGAAACCCCAAAACCTAGGTTTCAAAACATGAAATGCATGAATATGGAAGAGATTAGAAGCTTACCAAGTGAAGAAAAACTTGAAAAAGCTTGAAGAAACCTTGAAGATCAAGATTGGAGTGAGATGAGATTGTTTGGGAGGTGAGGAGATGCTTCTGTAGAGAGAGAGATCGAGAAAAATGAGGAGCAAATCGCGAAGAACAAATATATAGGCCCTCAGTAAATCTCGACAAATGCAGGTGTCGAGAGGTATCGAGACATCTGTCAAGGAAGGTATCGAGGATATGGCCATCGACAGCTTCAGGTATCGAGAAGGTGTTGAGGAAGAAACACCAAAAACAAGAACAGAAGCTCAATCGATCCACCAGGTGTCAAGAATCTATCGAGGGGTCAGAAACTTTCTCGATCGATCCACCAGGTGACGAGGTGCTAGCGAGATTGCAATAAGAAAAAGCTAAGGAATCTCGACAAATAGCCAGCTATTGAGGGGGTGTCGAGACAGCTTTTCAAAACAGTTTTTCGAGGAGAGAAAAACACAGATATGAATGCAATCAAACATACAACTCAACCAATGATCCAATCAACATATTAAGCTCTCAAAATCATCTCTCAACAAAAATTTTAAGCACATGGATCTTCAAAAACACACACACACACTAAACAAGTCTAACCGATTTTATATTTCAAAAACAAGTTAAGACAGTTTAGTGAGCATACATTAACACATGTAAACCTTGTGATGGCCAAATCACATTGTACCTACACATGTATCAAGAGTAGCAAAGAATATTGCGTGTTATGTGTGAAAAACATCGCAAGATTGTATAAGTGTATACATGTTATGACAATTTGAGATATGAGAAAATCACTTTAACTCACACACAATCATAACTGTTTGATGGGGATTATCACCTTCGAGGTACATCCTATAACTCCCACATCTCCTAGAATACACGCTTGCAATCATTTTTAAAAGCATTTTTGATCTTTTTGCTTTTCATTTTCTTTGCATATATTTATTTTAGCAAATCATGCATGGGCATATAGGAGGGAGAAAAGAAAATACCCAATGATGGTAAGCATTTGACATTCCAATTTTGCTATGCCGAAGTACACAAATGTCATTGACACTGCACTTTTGCTATGCCGAAGCATACAGGTGTCATATTATGTTTGGCGGGCAATAGTGGTGAGATGGTTATTAATACCTTTCTCTTAGAATTTTCTAGTCCTACCCTTCAAAAAGAGTGATACGAGTGTTAAGTACAAGAGATAACTTAATCTTACTCATCACAAACAAGAGCCATAAAACTCACTTGCTTAGTTGTGCATAGAGATGCTCATCTAAGCTACAAGAGATACAAAGTTTAGAAAAGTTTGTTTCAATGGCCATCCAAGGTACACAAGTACCAATGTATACATACACACATTGTTTTTGTATTTTTCTAATTTTAATTTTTCTCTTTTTATTTTTAAAAACAAACAAAATAAAATAAAGACTAAACAACTAAACAAAAACAGATAAACAACATGAAAGTATGAAAGAAATAATGCAAATGCATGAAAGCATGATTCCAAAAGCAGATAGAAATCAAGCAAAGAGAGTCCTACTTTAGATAGAAAGAATTAAAGTAGAAGACAAACAGAAAAGACAATTAAGTCTTAGGTTCCTTTTTCACCCACACAACACGAGTCTTTGGCTGTGAAGATGAAAATGCATGTGTCCTAGTATGTTTACTAAAGAACATAGAAGAATTAAAATTCTCCTGAAATTGAGTTAAAAAGCTCAAAACTTTTAATAACTCTCCAAATAAAGGTACAGGTCCTTGAGAGGAAACCTGTGACCATTTGGACAATTGTTTTTAAGAATACAACCTAAAGCAATTAGGACGAATGTGTCCAAAAACACCACAATGGTGACAAACATGAGTAGTTTTAGAGCTACTCGGCTTCCTAGAAGGAGGTCTAACCTTAGAGGTTGACAGAGACCTCAACTTAGAACAATTTGGCCTAATATGACCAACAATATGACAATGATGACAAATGGGGACAAATTCAGATTTATCATTCAACCTAGGAGGAGTTTTAGAAATAGGTTTAGAAACTTCAGCGTTAACATCAGAATTTTTACCTTTGTCTATCCTAGCAATATTAGCCTTCAACTCTTCATTATTCCTTTTAAATGGAAAAATATAAAAATCTTTTTCTTTTGAGTTAGACTCAACAACAAATTTGGCACCAGTTAATTTATCAACTTCAGTGTTATATTCAACTAGTTGCTCTTCCAAACTCTTAATTTTGTCCTCTAGAGATGAAATTTGATTTTTAAAATTCTCATTCAAATTATTGGCTTCATCCAATTTTGCAATCAAATCATATTTTTCAAGTTTGACCTTTTTAAATTTAGCTTTTAATTTTGTAGAACATTCAAGAGATTTCATACAAAAATTATAAAGCTTGCAATATGCATCTTGAATATCATCACCATCTTTCAACACAAGATCATGCAAATCAAAACAACTAAGAGTTTCCATGACAAACAAGGGTCAATGGATCAACACAGAAAAGATTAAAACCTAATCAAAGTGTGCCTGCTCTAATACCACTTGATAGGCTAAAAACGGATTGACCCCTTGTGATTAAAATTAATTAATTAATTAGTCAAGTTATTAATTAATCAATTTATCATGCAAATGAGTGGTAGCACAAAAAAATCACTAATAAACTAATTATGCAGCGAAAAATAAATAACACGGTGATTTGTTTATGAATTAGGAAAACCTAACGGCAAAATCCCCACCGGGTGATTTTCAGGTCACCACTCCCGAAACTCCACTATTATCACAACAAGCAGTTACAAGTAAAAGAATCCCAAGTACCTTACCAACTTACAGTTGAACCCTTACCCCAATACCCAATTGGACTTATTCTGTAGTGACAGTTCCCCTTTTGATGCATGGCTCCCAAGTACGTGACTAACAAATGCGCAAATCCCAGTACGCGACTTCAATCACCAACTAAGAAGGTTGTTGGCTGCAAAGTTCTTCAATTCATCCCAATGATGAAGATCAAGAAGATGCTTGGTCACAAAACCCTACGGTGCAAATACACAGCAACTTCTTTAAGAGAAAGAGATGAACTAGGGCAAGAACTTTGTCTCCGGTTACAAATTGCTTGAACAAAGTTTGCTCAATGCTTGTGCAACTTGTGAACTCTTTGACGGCTCTTAAAACAATCCTTTTATATGTTTAGGGTTAGAAGAAAAGAAGGCCCAAACACATAATCACGGATCCCAAGAAAAACAGATCAGATTGCTGTTTTCTTAAATCTCGACATATAGGAGGTGTCGAGCATCTGTCGAGCTATCTGTCAAGCACACGGGCAAAAACCGCTTCTTAAACCTCGACACATTCTAGCTATCGAGCTAGCTATCGAGTTTTAATGATTTTGCACTTTTAGCTTGTTTTCTTGGACAGACTTGAAGGCTTCAACACTTGATCTTGAAACATGGTTTCTTGAAGTATTTAAACACATCCTAAATCTATCCAAATACAAGTAAAGTGCATTTTGTTGAAGGATAAGCCAATTACATAAAATAGTGACATATGTTCCTAACATGTGAAACACATATGTCCTAACAAAATTCTTGGTCCAAAAAAGCTGTCATGAGAGAAGGTTAGAATTATCCCAACTAGAGATATTACCTCTTGCTCGCATATAGCCCGCTCAAGCAAGCTCACACAAGCAAGAGAATCCCGCTCTAGAAACCTCACTTCTCCCTTACCTAAAAGGCTGTGAGAAATCTGATTTAGATCCCACCAAAGTTAATTATGCAACAGAATTGTGAATTAAGTACCGGTTAAACCAATTATACAATAACAAAACTAATGATTTAAAACATACTAGATGGAAAGTGGTAGGGACCCACGCGGGTTGTTTTGTTCTCAAAACATCTATGTATAATATCTAAAAGTCGAAACGTAGCATTTATTGTTTTTATGCTCCTATATATTGAGCCACATCAGTGAAGCATTTCGGTCTAGTTCTATCAACTTTGGTCCACTTCAATCCACTAAGTTCAGTTTGGTCTAGTTTGGCCCACTTCGATCGAGTTTGGTCCATTCAATCCAATTTGATTCAATTCCGTATAATTCGGTCCATTTCAACCCATCTTAATATACTTTGGTTATGCTTTCGAAGAAGAGGTTTATGTAGAAAGATTAGTTGCTTCATTGACAATTATGTTACATTCTTAGTGTAATGTTAGTAAGTTACTGATAAAATTATATTTTTTCTTATGTTATTAAACTCTTTAGTCATTCAAGACATATAGATGATGAACTATTTGTAAGGAGTACTAGACAAATTCTAATCACATATTACATTATATAAAAAATATCTCAATTTATATAATAATTGAATGTAAAATATATTATGTTTCATTTAAAAAAAAACTTACAAAATTTAAAACACTTTCAAATAACAAATATAAGTAGTTTAATTTATAAAATCTAATATATTGTATCAATTATACAATGTTAGAAAATAATGGAATTGTTTTAAAAAGGTTTGGGACTAAATACTTATAAGTATCATTTACTATTTTCATTTTTCACTTAAAGAAGAAAGTGAAAACACCATTTTGGTCCTTACATTTTGGAATCACATTTAATTCGATCTTTACATTTTAGTAGTAGTCAATTTGTTCCATATTATTTTCAACTTGCAGTTAATTTAGTCTCTATTATTAACTCAGTAATAAAAAATGCTTATGTGGCTAATAGATTACATAGTTAGCACATTAGATGCTTACATGGCTACTAAATAATAATAATAAATTAATTTGACATCTAAAAAATGCCATGTCTGGTCTAAATAAAAAAAATAAAAAAAAACCAA
Organism: Notholithocarpus densiflorus; assembly: GCA_030021035.2. NCBI lineage: Eukaryota > Viridiplantae > Streptophyta > Magnoliopsida > Fagales > Fagaceae > Notholithocarpus > Notholithocarpus densiflorus. The sequence continues at coordinate 246,032 of JARYZH020000234.1, read as the reverse complement.
AAATTAGTTTAGTTTCTCAAAATATTTTTAAGAAGAATTTGAGAAATTAAATTACAGAGAAAAGAAATATGAGATTAAGATTTGAAATACCCAACAAAAAAAAAATTGTTCTTAAAAATATTTGGTGAAATTAAATTAAATTTATTATTATTATTATTATTATTATTATTATTATTATTATTACTATCTTATTTGCCAATGTTTAAATGTCAAATTAATTGTTTATTATAATTTTAGTAGCCATGAATCTAATGTGCCAACTATGCAATCTATTAGTCACATAAATATTTTCTGAAATAATACTAGAGATACAAACTATTTTACAAAAAAATTTACAAATTGCTGATGTGGTGAGTGATTATTGGTAAATGAAAAAGTGATATTAATGGTGGACTAAATGAAAGAAATAGTGATATCAACATTTTGTAAAAGTGATATCAACATTTTGTAAAAGTGTTGTAAAATAGTTTGTAATTGTAACGCTACTCATATCTATATATATAATAATAGGTGAAGTTGAGAGAAACTCAAATTAGAATTCTAAATTAGAGTTTCAATTTTACGTCATGTATCCTAAATTATTTATTCTTAAAGAGTTTTATTAATTAAAAACATCATACAAAATAGATTCTAGGGCATAAATTCAAACAATGGGGGTACAATGTATTTTTAAGGTGAAAATTTTTTTGCGTCAATCTAAAATAGGACATGAACTCTAGAGCATTCACTCTCTACTATTTTGTGGGATATGGGGAGTAAGGGCTAAAGTTTAAGTTTTTAAAAGGGAGTTTCACACACATATACACTTAAATTAGGCTAGGGTAGAATTTCTATCTTGCATAAAAAAAATAATTTTTATTTTGAACTTTTATATTTCAAAATATTCATTTTGGCCATTTATGTTGATTCTATTTTCATATTGACCTTTTTTTTTTTTTTTTTTTTTTTTTTTTTGAGAAAGAACATCATAAACCTTTATTAAGAAAATCTAGCTAAATTAGCTTGGATGACTGGAAAACATTGTGGTGGAACATTCTCCATCCACACAACTAAGTCTGAGATATGCGCAACATATCTGGCCAGACTATTAGCAACCCTATTACCTTCTCTCTTAACATGAGAGTAACGTAATTGATTAAAAAAACAAGAGCATCAATGTACATCATCTAGTAGTGAACCACAATAGGACAGCATAGCTTCAATCTCATCCGATGTATAAGCTTGCGAAATTAGTTGCGACAAAGAAGTGATAACCGATCCATCACTGTCGCAAACAATCACAATAACTCCCGAATAGTTCACCCCTGAAAAAATTCTTCCATCGAAGTTTACCTTCACCAAAGTTGTCGGTGGAGGAAGCCAAAGAGCTTGAGGTTGTGGACGATTGAGCTGAGGATGCTGGTTGATATTGAGGCACTCTGCCAGTCGTTGTTCACACTCTTGAATCATCTGCTGCAGGTTGCAACACGGCAAATACAAGTGGGTCTGACTCCTGTTGGTCCATATCGCCCACGCCATGAATGCAAACAAAACTGGCTGTTGGTAATTCTGCATAATCCAAGACAGCAACTCCCTGAAGTCCAGAAACTGTTTGGATATTTGGCAAGCCCAGAAATCAGTGTTTAGCCACACTGTGTCAAGCAAAGGACACGACCAAATTGCATGGAGGGAATGCTCTTTCGTTTCACAGCATCTATTGCAGTGAGGGTCATCAATGATGGTCCAACGCACCAAATTCTGCTTTGTCAGTAGGGATTTTCGGCAAGCAAGCCACATAAAACTTTTTATCTTATTTAGAACGAAGAGTGACCAAATCCCCAACCAAAGGCTTTTGTCTTGTACCTCAATTTCCTGCACTACTCAGTCTAGCCTTGCTTCATCTGCAAGTGTTTCGGCTATGAACACTACAGAGGGATCTTTTGCTCGGATAATATCTCCAAGCTCCTTCCCTGTACTTAGGATCCCAAGCCCATGACAGTTCCATACTCTGAGATTCATGATTCTTGGTAGGGCTGATTACCAGCCTCCGCCAATATAGAATGTAAGACCCCACCCTCCCTTAAAACCTGCTTTTTCTTGCGAGGTAATTTAGAAGGACCTTCAACCTGTGAAAAAATTCTCTTTTCTCCACCAATGTATTCACCTTTGTCTCTCCCTATGTTTCCTATATTTTCCTGAGCACTGCCTTCAGTGTTTTTCCTTGTCAATCGGGTCCGCATACGCTGAGTATTTAACTATTTATTGACTTTGCTGCCTCTTGCTCCCCACGTGACTGACTAGAAGTATTTTTGGCAATAGTAGCTGATTGGTTCGTGAGTTTAATGTGATCAAATTTGGTCAGCTCCGAATCAATCTCATTAATTCAGACTTCAAACAAATCGGGGAAGGCAGCTGTCCCATGAATATTGGAGTTATGACTATCCAAAAATTGTGAGCTTTCAATGGTACTATTAATTACGGAATCTTTTGGTTCCCTATGTTTTGCGTTACAATTGGTGAGTCCAAAGTAACGGTTTCATCTCTTGAATGCTTCTGCAAGACATCCCTTGGAGTTTCTGACTTGCTCACCGCCGTTGGACAATGAACAGGCATCGGATTCACATCATTCAACACCACTAGTTCAGCCTCAACACCAGTGTCACGATCAGTAGATTTCGAAGACGAGCATTGTTTCGATTTGAAAAAACCTGGAACAGAGACGACGGCCTTCCGTGAAGAAACAAAAGGCAAGGCTCGAAGAGTGGGTCCGTATTGCTTTTGATCGGCTGTTAAGCAACCTTCGCTCTCTAGCCATAGATCGCAATCCCTGTCATCGTGTTCCAGACGGCCACACCAATAGCAAAGAGGCGCTCATATTTGAAAGTTATCCACATGGTTTTGAAGGATTTTGAAGCTTGAAGAATGATCAACAATGGCGAATGAGAAAAATAACAGGGACAAAGGAAAGAGAGAGAGAGAGTAAAACAGGAAAAAGAATTAAGAGAAAAATGATTTCTATTATATCAAGCTTAACCAAAAATACATAGCACCTACTCTATTTATAGATTAAGTACATTACAGATTGAGCATTCCAGAGAGCACAACTGCTCTTAACTAACTCAGAACTAATTCCACATTATACTCCGTAATTTCAGGAACGACAGCCTGGCTTGAGTGACAGTTAGAGTTGGAGCCATAACTGTATAATTTCAACACAGAGAGAGAACTCCTTGCATCAAATAGTCTTTGGGAGAGATGACTCAAAACGGCAGCGTTGAACACTTATAATAGGTAGATATAAAATGGCACCGTCCCAATAAGTTGAACGACACCGTTTCTTCTTAACTCAGTTACACTCTTTAACTAAGACACAAAACGGCAACGTTTTAGTCTAAGAGCTGTTAGACATAAACTAGCCGTTATGAGTCTTCTTCTTCTAATTTCAATTTCTGAGTTTCAGTGCTTCCATTAACAGGTTTTACCATTCTCCATAGAAATTATCCAACCACGGCAAAGAGGCAAGGTAACATCCATCAACACCCTAATCCTTATAAAATTACCCCCCTCTGTTTCTGTTGGATCCGCGGAATGAAATACCTGGCCAAGGACATTGCAAATTTTTTCAGCGACTTTTACGTTCATTTTTATCCTACTCTACTCTACTCCCCTCTACTCCCCCTCCTTCTCCCCTCCATCCAAACAGGGCATTAATTCCTCCACTACCTTACTTTTGTCATATCGCTGCATGATCACAAGGTGTTTGTCAAAACTCCAAGGCTCGGCATTAAGGACCTTATCTCTATCAGCTACTGATTCGAAGATGAACAACATTTTATGTTCTCCAACTTTGCGAACCTGAAAGCCATTTCGCAATCGCCAAAGAGGAGTAAAAGTTCTTGCTATTTCATCGATATTGAGGGCTCGCTTTGTCAGAAACTTGGCTGCAATGATATGGTCTTGAGAGCTAAGATCACTCTCTAAACAACACCCAAGCCCCTCCCTCTCTGAAAGTGTGAATTTGGTCCAATCGTTTGTTAGTTCATCCATTGCAGACATGGTAAACTTATGAATGCAGATCAGAAGTGTAAGAGAGAAAGATAAACTGTTTCCCAATAACCCTTGAAAAAAACCCAACTAGTCCATGAATTAACACTGTTAAAAACATGGAAGAACAACAAGCCTTCAAAGTGAAGGGACAACAATTCTACTGCCTAAGAGAAGTCAGAGGACTTTCTTGCGACAAAGAAACTATATAAAAATAAAAAGACTAGAGAGGATCATATTGACCTTGTCATTGATTTTCATTCTAGTCTAATTTAAGTTTATATGTGTGTGAAACTTCCCACTAGAGACTTGAACCTCAGACCTTGCCCCCCACACTCCATAATCACTTATATTTATGAAGTGACCATTGTGCCAAGGGTGCACGGTAGTATGAGAGACGTCTCTTAATGAACAATACTTATTTGGCAATTAATGGTTTTTTTTTGTTTTTTTTTGTTTTTTTTTTTTTTTGAGAATACTAAGTATTAAAACACACACACACGGGGAGAGGGGAGAAGGTTTTGTAAAGAAACTTACAGTAGTGTATATCCAAAAGGGTCTAACTCTTGGATACACAGCACAGACTTTAAACCTCTTTAACTCACCCTCATTTTCTAATCAGGGGCGGCTTGATGCATTTGGGGGCCTAAGGCGAAAATTGATTATCTTGTTTAGATGGAAATTTTTTTTTTTTAGAAGTGCAACATTCACAATATTTTTTACAACAAATCCTAGGTTTTAAGTTGTTTTTTGTTTTCTATTTGAAAATATCACTATAATTATTTTTTTGCCATCAATAACAACCTACTACTTAACATTAGTTGTAAAAATGTTGTGAAAAATATTGTGGACGTTGCATTTTTCTTTCTTTTTTATTTGTTTTTCATCTGGTAAAAAAATATTATTTTATTTATTGATTATAAATAACCCTATTGGTTAAAATTTGGGGGCCTTTTTTTTTACTTGGGGCCTTAGGCAACTGCATTTTTTGCTCTAGCATTCAGCCGGCTCTGTTTCTAATGTGGGATTAACCTACTATTTTTTCTTTTTGAGAATACTAAGTATTAACACACACATAGGGAAAGGGGAGAAGGTTTTTTAAAGAAACTTACAGTGGTGTATATCCTGCCCTTAATGGTCAAATTATTGATAGAAAGTTTGGGTGCATTTCTTTGTGAATTTATAAAGTGCATGCTTGAAATTTCATTTCGCCTTCTTTCTTTCTTTTCATGTCTGTGCGCAAGAAAACCCCAAGAGCATTAAGCCACAAAACTACGGAACTTTTTTCTTCCTATATTGTCATTTACATTTATACATATTCCTGATGTGCAGGTCAGATGCCATCTTCTTTTTTCCTCTTTGAATTTGTATGCTAAGGTTCATTTTAATTTTAGATGACAGATCAAGGTGTGTGAGTTTGGATAGTTTACTAATTTGAATAGGGATTGTACCAAAGAGTTCATTCATGTTGAGATCTAAGAATTGGAAGGTTGGGAAGAAGGGATTTGATACAATGGGATCATTGAATTTACAATTCTTCTAATTTGATCTTGTATCCCATGATACAAGTGTTCCATTGGATTCTTTTTGATCTTATTTAACCTTGTATTCTTTATGTTTTTTGTGTTTTTGGAGGAGAGAGACATAAAAGTGGAACAAAATTACATATTTAATCATGTTTTTAACAAAGGTGGGTTACGAAAATCTAACTAGGCTAATTTCAGGTAGGTAAAATATTAAATTTTAAACCATAAGTATGCAACTTAAATTTTGGCCAAACCATTGGTGAGTAAGTTGTAATTTGCCCTTAATAAAATAAAGGAAAATGTTCGATTCCAACCACCAACAAGAAGATGACATGTGTCTTGATATGTGCATAAGAATAAATGTTATCTTTCTATTGGTGGTTGGGGCAAAATTTTATCCTAAAATAAATACTTTATGTAGCAATTTTGACTAAAATAATTTCTAAAGAGGCTAAGTATAAGGAGGTTAAAAAGAAATGATATTTTTCACAATTTATTGCAGAGTTTTTTTTTTTTTTTTTTTTTTTTTTTTTTTTTTTTTGAGATGTTATTGTAGAGATTAGATAGATCTTTTCTGATTGAAAAATAATCCACTTTTGAGTTTTGACCCCAATTACGGCTAATTACCAATTTTAAACAATTTCCACAGTTAAGTCCGGTTAATTGATTAGCCAATAGATTAATTGCATAGATATGCACCACAAAATTGCAAATCCAACAAACTCACACACCCCCAATTTTGTATGTTGAGGTTCGTTTCAATTTCAGTCTAATTCGACACTATAAAGTTCTTTATCCACTGTACATTTGTTAGAAATCTAGCTAAACCAGCAACTAAACCAGTGGATTTAAAGAAGATATGCAGAAGATGACTTGTGCGACGTGTAGCTTAGGCTCATTGATGTTTTCTACTTCAATTCGTATAAGTGTAATATTTTATACATGTGCAGATCACGTGATTCTTTAAGTCCTTGATACACATTGGCGAAAAAACAAAACACACAAAAATAGTCCTGCTGTCAGTCTCTAATTGAAAGTTAGTGGGGTTAATTATTTCCGTTAATACTGTATTTAACGGTAAGGAAGGTTGTTAGATTCGTTTTTCTGTCTTTGCTTAGGCTCTTTTGCTCTGTTTCAAGTGTATATAGAGCACCTTGATGTATTTTATTCCGGCTAATCAATAAAATTACTCAGCAAGTTTCTTGCACAATAGCTCTTTTAACTACAATTTTTGGTCTATCTATCTCTAATGACAATGACATCTTGCAGACAAGAATTGTTACCATCAGTTATTGACAATTGGCTTGCAAACAAAGCGCAAACTATAACTAAAATTTTTCCATCTACCCTTTTATATGCCTCAGTTGGAATATAAATGACTAAAACAAAAAGATCACTATTAATCTCTTTTTTACTACATTTGAATTATTTATGCATATACCAAAATAGCCAATCAAAAATGTACAATCACAATGCCTTTAAATCTGTGTTTCCAGCAGCACATTATTAATACTTGTACGTAATTAAAGATCTGGTCAGCAGCATAAATTTGACAAAATATAGTGTCCCATAAAATTCATATTCTTTCATGTTCTTTCTTGTCCTAGTCAGAGTCAGACTCTGGATGGCTCTAAGAAAGTGCCCTTCTGCTTGATAACACCCGAGAGACCATGTGCATAGTTGGTCTAGATTCTGGATTCGCTCGCAAGCATTCAATTGCCAGCTTTATGATGAGTATCAGTTGATTCTCAGCCTGCAGCATGGGAGGTGGAATGCGTAGGTCAAACAAATCTTTCAACAAAATATTCTCCTCCACGGATGAAGCTGATAGAATGGAGGTGATTTCACCAGGATGCCTTCCTTTGATCACTTCAATAGCCAAAACTCCAAAGCTAAACACATCGCATTTCTCAGTTATCATCATGGTATAAGCAAGCTCTACAAAAAAAGCAGAATATTATGCCAATGTATTGATATAATCTATGTTCTATAATGATTGAAGAAATAAGTATATTACCTGGTGCAACATATCCATATGTGCCGGCAAATGAAGTCCAATTGGATGAGTCTCAATTAAGAAGCTTAGCTGTGCCAAAGTCTGAAACATGAGCCTCGTAATCTGAATCCAGCAAAACATTTTTGCTTGATATGTCCCTGTGAACAATTGGTGGTGAGCAATCATGGTGCATGTAAGATAGAGCATGGGCCAAACCTTTGATGATATGCATCCTCTTATTCCAGTCCAACTCCTTTGCTCCTCCATCACTGCTCAAAATTGTGGCCAAGCTACCCCTTTCAAAGTACTCATAAATCAAAAACGAGTGTTGTGATTGTGAACAAAAGCCATGCAATTTTACGATGTTTCGGTGGTGTATTTCTGTTAATGCCTTTATCTCATTGAAGAACTCTTTTTGTTGTACAATCTCACCATCACACAAGGATTGGAGTTTCTTTACTGCCATTGTGTTTCCTGATGTTAGAGTTACTTTATACACGGTTCCATGTTTTCCCCTCCTAATACAAAACATATCATCAAAACCCTGTGTTGCTTCAATGATTTCCTTGTACATTGCTTTTCCATCAAAAGTTGATATTGAAAACACTTTTTCATTGTCTGTGTTAGTCGTTTGATCTATATGAGGGTCCTTCCTATTTCTTTGCAAAATGAGGAAAACTCCAAGAAACATCAATACAAGTGATAGTGTTCCAAAAAGAGGGAAAATGATTAACAAAAAGATTTTGGGTCCCGTCTTTGAAACTGGTCTTCCTACCACACAGGGTTGCAATCCTGTAACATTTCCACACAACCTTTTATTTCCTCGTAGTGCTTCTATGCAAGCATCTTGAAATGCTTTGGTATTGGGAAGAGGGCCCTCCAACTTATTATAGGATATGTCCACATATGACAAACCATGCATCTCTTTGAAAGCAATTGGAATAAAACCAAAGAGGTTATTGTGGGAGAAATTCAACATCTCCAAGCTTTGAAGCTTGCCAATTTGTGAAGATATCTTTCCTTCGAGCGAGTTATGACTCAAATCTAGCTGGGACAACCGAGCTAAATTACAAATTTCAACTGGAATATCATGGCAAAACTTGTTGTTGCTCATATTCAAATAGTGTAGTTTCAAAAAGTTCCCTATAATTCTGGGGATCGAGTTGTCAAATCTATTACTGGATAGATCCAGATACTCAAGATTTGTTAATGATCCAAGCTCTGGAGATATATCACCAGAAAGTTGGTTTCCATTCAACTTCAATTTCAACAAAGAAGTCAACTTCCCAAATTCCTTTGGTAGCTTCCCAACCAACCGATTATAAGAAAGATCAAGTACATGGAGTTGAGTGAAGTTTCCAATTTCAGGTGGTATGCCACCACCAATACCATTCCCAGCAATCAGCAGGGTGCCTAGTTGCGGGCACCTACTCCAATTGTGAGAAATTTCACCATAAAATCTATTGTAACTTAGATCCATGTATTGCAGGTTTCTATAAACACCAAAATCTTCAGATAAATTCCCAAAGAGTTGGTTTTGTTCAAGGTGGACTCTAATTAAACTCATGCAAGTCTTCAAGGTTTTTGGTATTGGACCTATGAGATGGTTGTTATATGCAGAAAAGCCTAGGAGAGATCCACTTTGGCATAAGTTTTGAGGCAAAAAACCAGTAAAGTGGTTTGTATTCAACACCAGCACAGTCAACTTTGTGAGATTTCCTATCTCTTGAGGAATAGGACCAGAAAATTGGTTATCACGAAGGTATAGAACTTTTAAGGAACTTAAATTACCCAAGGAAATTGGAACAGTACCACTTAATTGATTGTTGCCGAGACTAAGAGTAGTTATGGACTTTAAATTTCCAATTTCTGGGGGCGTGGAGCCGTTGAGGTGATTTTTAAACACTTGCAACAATGTTAGCATTTCAAGGTTTCCAATACTATAAGGAATGGGACCTGTTAAACTATTGTTACTTATATCAAGTTCAAGTAAATTGCTAAGGTTTCCAATTTCTGGTGGAATGGAGGCATAGAGTAGATTATTATAAAGGGTCAAATAAGCCAAGTTGCTTAAATCGCCCAAAGATGCTGGAATGGAATTCAAAAGCACATTATCATTGAGATACAATTGAATCAGGTTGCTCAAATTACCTAAAGAAGCAGGAATGGAGCCACGGAGATTGTTGGCATACAAAGAAAGGGCATTGAGAGACTTTAACTGGCCTATTTCTGGAGGAATCGAGCTGTTTAACTGATTTTCAGCTAAGGACAGGGCCTCAAGATTGATCAGTAGGCCAATTTGTGGTGGGATTGCCCCCAAAAAGTTATTAACGGACAGATCAAGATATATGAGTTTGGAGAGGTGACTAATTTCAGGAGGGATTGTACCAAATAGCTCATTCATGCTGAGATCAAGGTATGCAAGACTAGGGAGAGATGAAAATGGAAAATCATGAAGCGTACCTTTCAAGCTAGAGTTCGTCAAGTTTAATGTAGTAACACTTCCTGCTTGGGTGCAAGAAATACCGAACCAACTGCATGGGCTTGAGCTTGAGCTTGTATTTTGATAGCTCAAAGAATTGGTTGCATTATTAGGAAGGAGAGTCCATGAAGGCAGGGGTGACTGTGTCTCATTTTGAAGACTAGCTTTCCAATTGAGTAGAGCATCCATCTCTGCCTCTTCATTCACAGAAAGAGATGCAACATCGAATGAGGAATGTAAGATGGCCAACGCGACCAGAAAAAAGAGGGAAAACACTTTTTTCAAGTTAGTCAATGCCATGGCTCTTTGTTTTACAAGTTGCAAACTGGTTCAGAATTTATTTAAAATGTCTAAGCTCCCCCGCACTATTTACAGGTCCAATCAGTTTTGACGATGGTGGGTAAGAGGGAAAGGATTTGATACAGATTTCACACGCCAAGTACCATTACACGGAAATTATCTTTACCAATTCGTTAGAACCAATAACAATTAACTAACCACCTATATATTATTTGTTATGAAAATGTTGTGAAAATATTATGAACGTAGCACCTCTCTTTCTAAAATTTAATGACCACATATTACTGTCACCGCATTTTCCAAAATTTTATCATATTTCATCACGCCAAGTACCATTACACTGAAATTTTTTTTAGGGTGATCACTAAGAAATTTAAATTATACAAAATTTAATAGAGACATGACTTGAATATATCAACATCACAAAAAAAAAAAAAAAAAAAGTATTACAAGTTTTTTCTACTAACAAAGAGAAAAAGAAAAAATGGACTGATAAGAGATAAAGTAAGAATTGAGAATGCTGATATAAGAGTAATAAAGTAAGATAATTGAAATGATAATAGAAAAGAGAATGAAAAATTGATGATTTTTGTTGCAACTATGAGCTGAGATGCTAAGGAGAGCAAAATTATTGCAACTGCAAAGCCTAAAAGAGCATAATTGCCAGCAATGCCAAGGAAACTCATGAACTACAATATTTTTCTTGAGTTTTTTTTTTGAGAAAAAATGAAATTAAAGATTATTTATATGTAATAAGTTGAAAGAGTTAAAAATTTGAATGATTATTTTTCTTTTTCTTTTTTAATAGGCTTTTTGTTGAATAATTTGTTAACTCGTTTTGTTTGGTTTAGTTTTTTTTTTTTTTTTGGTGGTTATTTGTGTTGTTATTTGAGGTTTTTTATTGTTATTTAAGGGTTATTTTTTGGGTTTAAGGGGTTAAGGATTTTTTTTTGTGGGGACATTATTATTTTTGGAGTAATACTATATCTACAACATTTTTAAAACAAATATTATGCAATAATTTGTTTATTAGTGGTTAACAATTGATGTCAATATTGAGCCAAAATTATAATTAGTAATAGCTTTCCGCTTATTACATAAGATTTGTAGTGAAATTATTGTAAAAATGTTATGAATATAACACCATTCTTATTTTTATTGAACTTAAATTCTTATAATTTTCAAGTCAGGGTAGTCAATATTTTTTATTAGAGTGGCCCAGATAATTTAATTTAGTGTGTGTATATATATATATTTTGACAAGTAGCGCTGCCCCTGGAGTGTCGTTTTATAAAGATAAAGAGGTGGTGTTATTATTTCGCAAGACCTCGACGAAGGAGCTAGGATGTTATAAGGAGAAAAAAGTAAAAAATAATAATAATACTGTACGTAAAATATTGTAGTGTAGTGCCCATTGGCCTTTGCCATTGCCCAGGATATCTGCATTTTCATTGGTTATTTTGCTTAAAATTTTGTTCTGTGGATAGGAGGTCTGCAAGTCTTTTCAATGAAGTACGTTTTAGAGGCAAGAGGAACGTTCTTGTATGCATTATCTCTAACTCTTTTGACTTGCTCCACTTTATATCAATTGAAATTATGTTTAGAATGTACTAATTCCTCAAAGCAGGCATTGTTTTTGTGTGATGCTCTAGATTCAACTGGCTGTTGGTTAAGTGTGTGTTGTGTGGGTGTATGATGAATCTTATATCGGGCATATGCTGGGTTGATCTGAACTTTATGAACAACTACAAAAAGTTTCAATTGTGATTAGTCATTTTGAAATATAACGTAAATGTGGATAAACTTTTTTCCTTAAGTTGTTATAGTTTTAATAACCCGACCAAATAAAAACCGAAAAGAGAAATGGTTCTCGGTTTTTTATCTGATTGTGGTTGGACTGGTGGTCGAATTGCTGACATTATAAATATTAATTAATAATTATATAATTATTAAAATAAATACACAATAAATCATTAAAATTAAAATCTAAAAATGTGGCTAATATTTGTAACTTTGGGAGAAAGTGGCTAATAATTGCTACATTTTGTGCTTACAAATTACAATGTATACGTGTGTCTGCTTAAGAACATTTTATTTAGCTTTTTACTGAAAATTTTTTGTTGAAAATGTGCTAAAATATACTTGTACTATGAAAAAATGGGAAAAAGTGAAGTTTTAAAAAAGTGTACATATAAGCTAAAAGCTGAGCTCATGAGCTCAAACCAAACAAATTAGTGAGACAATGATCAAAGACTCAAATGGCAAGCCTAGAGCACTAGCATAAGATGTGTTAAATGCTAAATTCTTAGTATTTATCATATTAAACACAAAAAAATCACCTCCATCAAATATGTCAAATACTAAATAAATTTGACATAAACTACAGTGATGATATAATTATAAAAGTGTACAGTAAGATGTGCTATTAATATTTGGTATTTTTTTTTAATTCAAATTTTTTTTTTCTCTTTTGTGACATTGGGAACAAAAAAGAAAGAATAAAATAAGAATTAAAAGAAATAAAGAAATAATATTTAAATAAAGTGATAAAAGAATAGAAGATGTGATGTAAAATGTATTGCTAAGTGATGTATTAAAAGAGGCGAAGGGTAGGCTTAAGCCTGATGATAAGTGCAAGAAGCACCCAAAAGGGCCAAAACACAAATAATCACCAAGTGTTTCACGTTTGTTCACTTGTCTTGAACAAAGTTTCTCTCCAAACTAGTTTGGAGAGAAATCTTTCAAACTCTTCATATATCTTTATATCGAGTGTGAATTTTAAAAATCTAACCGTTGGATTGCATATTCTTATTATATACTTCATGCTTGCAAAATTTAAAAAAGATCAAAATTCAATTACTATGTCATCAAATAAATGTTAAAATTTCAATTTTTTATGATCTAAAATTGTGTATAAAAAATAAATTTACTGATTAAATAGTAAATAATATTTGATTTGAACGAAAGTTGATGTGCATGTTAAAAACATAAAGAACATGAAATTTAATGGTTAGATTTTCAAAACACGCCCAAAAAAGAAATATATAAAAAGTTTAAAGAGTTTTTCTCTAAACTAATTTGGAGAGAAACTTTATTCCTTTGTCTCGGTGAAATACTCTCTCAACTATCAACTAGTAGTTCATGTAAAACCTCTCTGCAACCGCTGGTTCTTGTTGTTGTCAAAGAGGTGTACCACGCATCCAAGCTCCTTCGTATAGTGCCTCCTCCATCACTGCCATTCCTGAGTCCATGGCCCCTTATGTCCGATCTAAAGGGTTGGATCTAGAAAAAAATAGTAGTGATTTATTGAAAAAAAGCATGTTCCTGTCATCTCCTATTCTTCAAAACGGGTTAAATCTTACCGTTTTTATATATATATATATTTTAATATAATACTTTTGGTTTTTATATGAACCACACTAGAGTGGTGTTCAGTTCACGGTCCAATCCGTTCCCATATTTAAACCGTGGAAGCAGGAAGTTGTGCTGTCTTTTGTCAGGGAAAAAGCAATATTTGGAATGAAAGAAAAAGGGCGGGAATGAATGAAGTTTTTATGACACCTACTATTTTTCTTTGTTTGGACTATACGAGAAAAAATACTATGTTTACAATATTTTTATAATATATCCTAAATGACAGGTTATTATTGACTGTTACGGGTAAAAAAGTAGTTTAAGTGGTAAATTCAAATTAGAACTAATAATAACTTAATATATATAATTTGTTTGTTGTAAAAATACTATGGACATAACACTTCTTTTACATGAAAGAAAAGAAAGTGGATTAATTTGGAGGGATGAAATTTCGTGAAATCCACTATTTTGCTATCAACAAATTTTTTTTCTTCATAATTTTGATATAAGAGACTATGATTAGTTGCTCACCGTGAAATCCATTATTTTTGCATAAACTTAATATTTTTTGTTTATTACTCACCGTCACATCTGAACAGTGACAAAAATTATGGTACCGAAATTGAGTCATAGAAGAATATACCAAACGTTTGGTAAGACTTTAAAGAGGTTTGACTTGAGAAATCAGTGCTTTTGCAATTATTCTAAATGACCAATCCAATTACCTAGACATTTAGTACTCAGGAGAGTTTTTCTGTTATCAAAAAAAAAAAAAAAAAAGTTAGTACTCAGGAGAAAAATTAGAGAAAAGCTTTGAATGTCAGACATTTGGGCTGTTTAGTCGAGGTGTTTGAGTTGTTATTTAAAATGATATGAAAGTTGTGGTTTAAAAAGTGTTTTGAAAACACCTATTTAAAGTACTCTTATTGCAAAAAATGTATTTGGTACTATATTTCTGATAACGTCTTTTCAAAAGTGAAAAAACATAAGAGAGTGCCTAACTCAAGGAATATTTGCATTTGCAATTGTTTTAAATAGAAAAAGTTAATGGATGCCCTAAAGATATTGATTTAAGAAATATTTTTAAAAACTTTTAAGAGAAAAGAAAAAAGTAGTTAATTTTTTAATAACTTTTTATATTTTCCATAAACGTGATATTAAAACTTTTTAAAAATGATCTATTAACAAATGTTTTAAGGGTACCTATTAATCGGACCTTAAATTACCAATCATATCACTTACTTTAAGATTGGATTTTTCTAACTGTGTACAAAAAATCAAGTCAAAATTGGAAGTTTTTCTCCAAAAAGAGCCTTCTATGTTTCCTCGAACATAGTGATGTTTTCTCCTAGACACAATAAAAATAAGAGAATAGCTTTGAATGTGGAACATTTGGTAAGAGGTGGCTGGAAAAATTGGTGCATTTGCAATTATTCCAAATGGCCCACAAATTACCTAGACATTTAGTTGGTACTCACCAAAAAAAAAATTAAAATTAAAAAAAAAAAAAAAAAAAAGCTCTGAATGTGGGCCATTAGACATTTGAACGTGATGAAAAGTAGGCAAGACTTGAAACTTAGAAGTTACTACGCGTGTATAGGAAATTGATTCAATTTTAACTTTTATGTAATTCTGCTTCGCCTTGACTCTCTGCTCAGATTTGCATGGAAAATTAGTAGTTAATTTCCTCTTTGCAAAAACACGTGTTTCGAAAGACTTTGATATTTCAATTTTCTTAACCAAAAAAAATATTTCAATTTTTGGGACAACTATCAACAAGCAATCTAGAATTAAAAAAAAAAAAAAAATCATCTAAATATTAAATTGTTATTAGCATGCAAAGAAAATGAGACAATGATGGTCATATAAGAACTAGTAAGAATTTTGTTGATTCAACTGTTATGAAAACTAGCTTTTAAACCCGTGCAAATGCACGGGAATTACATAAGTACATGTATTTTTGGGTTCTTGGAAAAAAAAAAAAAACAGTACATTTATTTTCAACAAAATAAAAATAAAAAAAATGAAAATTTTGTAAGAGTCTACAAATAAATTTTTGTACATAAAAATAATTAGAATCCGAGAAAGCAAATATATTCAAATAACTTTTAGGTAAATATTTGGAGAAACATTTTGTTTCAAAAGTCTTACTTAAATAAATTTAATTAAGTATGTTGCAATTGAATTTATAAATTTTAAAAAATAACACTTTGTATGAATTTCAAGTTTAAAATGTATATAACACTCAGTATGCTATCCATAAAAATATGTGTTGTCTTACAAATAGATTTTCTCTTAAGCCTATTCTAAACAACTAAAATTGTAACATCCACTATGATGGAGAGAAATATTTCTAGCAATTGAAAAAAAAAAAAAAATCCAGCTAAAGAGAATGGTGTGATCATCCTTCCTTGGAAGCAAATTGGTGGAGAAGCAAGATTATTGTCCGTTTCACATCCTTCGTCTTAATACTTCTTCAGCTAAAGAAATTGAACCCATGAACCTAAGTTTAACAGGAAAAAAAAAAATCAAAGAGATGTAGACATCAAATTTAGCACTAACTTTGATAAGACAATTTTAATTATAAAAATAAAAACCAATCTCAAGAATATCTCATCATCTCCCAATCTAAATAAAACTTGCTTAATTTAATGTGCATGATAGTGGATGACAAAATCTTTGGTTTAGCAACGGTGAAAGACTAATGATTCCATAACGACATAAGACTTGATATGTCATATTAAACTTTACCTTGAAACTACCCAACTACTCATCTAAGCCCTTTTTTTCACTAACAAAATAAACATTTCCAAGATGCATGATACTAAGAAAAAGCATGTAGTCCTTTCCTTACCTTGCATGGACTATAGAAGTACCTTTAAAATTCAAATGTAAATATAATGTAAAGTGAAAAGTTCATCCTAGCAGTTTGATGTCATATTTGCATAGTACCTAACTTGACAAAGAATTTTGGGATCAATCCTATTAAAGCCAACACTTCTTATACTGGTTAATAGACTTTGAAGGTCACCAATAGCACCTGCACTCACTCAGTCCTGAATTTGTCTGTTTTCAAAAAGTTTCTCAAGCTCTTTGTTGATTAAGAGCACAAAAACACTTAGAATTCCAATATGCTTCAAGAGTTACAAAATAAATAATAGATACAAAGGGAAAATTAAGTTTTCTTGACCTTTTAATTTAATTTAGTGGCTCTTCTCAAATAGTAGCCAAAGGTCTTATAAGTCAAGGATGACTGATTTGCATTAACATGTGGGGGAAAATATATCATTGTAAATTCAAAATTCCTGAGAAGAGTCAACTTTAGTCTATTAAGGGGCATGTGTCCTTGAAGCCGATTATTGGAGAGAATCCAACATCTATTAAGTTAAAAGCTTAGTTCAAGACAGTATTTCAACATAATTTTCTCATTCAGGGTATTTGGACATTGGGGATAAAATTATTCCATTTTGGCTTCCATAGCATATGATGTATATGCTATACAGAATCTAACAGAATGTAGGGCTGTTCCTCTGGTGATAAGCAAAATGTAATTCTCACATAATGTGGAAAATAATTCTCTCTATAATTCTCAAAGAAAGTGCTATGAAGACAAATGGTGTAGTTTTTTTGCATAAACCCAACCTAAAATTTCATGAATTGTCCTAACTGCTGATTGAGTATTCATTCATGTCAATGATCATTTGCATATATAATAGAGATGAATCTTAAATCTTTTGTGCTTTGTGATACTGCAAAATGGTTATTACATAGAGATGTTTACATAAAAGGCATTACCTTTGCCAGAAGCATAGTTATAGATGCAAAGACATGCTAGAAGCCTGCAGAATATCTTATACTATTTGGGCACTTTGTTATTTCACATCCAAGCCATGCAATGGCTGTTAGGCAAGCCTAAGACACCCTTCTTATTTTGCTCTTTAGTCCCTTCTCTAACGCATGGAAGATAGGATTCCCAATATTAATGATGCCTCTAGCAACCTTGCTGCACCAAGGATCTGTGGAAGTATCCTACAAATCCATGAAATTTTCTTTGTCAGTACCTTTATTACCATAAAAAACCAATAGATTTTTCCTTATATCTCACCTGTAGGCTTTTATCCAACCAATTAAAATTTCTTATCATATTCCGATGATATGGAGAGGTTAAACCGGCCTTTTTAACCAACCATGCTAAAGTATATGGTTCGCTGTCCAAGCATATGTTCCACCAAGAACTATTGAGAAACTGAAGCACCACTTCAAAAACCAACAAAAGCTTTTTAATTTCTCAAAGCTTTTCTAATCAATCTAATGAATCACAAAGTCAAGCAAAAAACAAACGTTAGCATCTTGTTATATTTTAATAATTTTCCTCATACTTTTAATAGCAATTGAAAGACTACAAATGCCTACTTTTAGATCAGCACTGCAACAATGTAAGAAAAGGAAAAATGGAAAGTTTGAAGGGAGGATTTTCAAGCTTGTCATGATTCTTCTTAAAGCAATTAGTTTTTAAAGGATCAAATGTGTTAGTCCAACTCAAAGACAGCATAACTTCAAGTTCAATAATATGATGGTCATTTTATTACCAATAAGAACTGCCTTAAACATTAAGATATTCCAAACAAACTCAATGGTATTGGATATCCTTCGAAATGTCCACATCCTTCAAATGACCCATATTTATCATTTAAGAAAACTTGCTAATAAAGTTATTATGATTTATGAAACTACTTGCAATTATGATAGCATCACACAATAAATTTTAAAATTTCAATCATAATTGATAGAAAAGATAACCAAAAAAGAAAACCTACTCGGACAAATTCCAGCAAGGGAATTCCACAGTCGACTGGAGTTTCGATTGTCCATCTAAAACATAAATGGCAAGAAAAATATAATTTTTCTCCCATTTCCATTGAAAAATCAATAAATAAAAACTAAAAAAAAAAAGGGTTAAAAAATTGAACGAATCTCACCTAGGTTCTTCAGTGGGATATGATTCCAATATCTTCAATCATCTATCTCGGTGATCACTAACCCTTTTGAAGCAATGGACAAACAAACACCATACGTTCTTTTATGCAGCCAAACTCTCTGCATAAAGCCAATTTTTCAACAAATCCATCAGAAACAGATCCATATCAAGAAATCATATAATATGAATAATCCAAACAGGAAATAAGCCAGAGAACCATATCAGGGAGGTACCAAAACTTTATCACAACAAATCCAAATAATTTTATTCCCCTCTCAATTAATTAAAATAAAATCTAAGATTTCTAAATTAAAATTTATTTTCTTTTCCTCATTTTCTCAAAACCTAATAAACGAAAACCCCATCACAGGGCCGTATTTATTTCGTAATAAACAAAAACCCCATCACAACCAATCAAAAACCATATCTAAAAACTCGAAACTTTTAATTTTCACACACTTTCTCAGCACCCAAACAGAAAACAAACACACACAAAGAGATAGAGAGAGCAATACCTTAGTACAATCATCGAACACTTTCTGAAGAAGAACTTCATAATTCGAGGGCAACTTCAATTCCCAGAATTAGATCCACGCAGTCCTCTGGTAAATCACCCAAATTGGGAGAAAATAGAAGAGAAACAGATTTGAATTATCAGATAAGGTTTTAGGGGGAAACCAAAAAAAGTACAAACCAAACAAAAATCTACCAAACAAAAACTAAATTTAATCAATACAACAATCGAACAAAACAGAACTCAAGAAATTGTAAAAATAAATGGGAAATTAGGGGAAAAGTTAGCTAAACCTTAAACCTTAATTGAGTAGTGCGGCAAAACAGTATTTAACAAAATCTTAGTTATCTATCTATCTATTTGAAACGGTAATTGAATGGGAAAAAAAGGGGGGAAAAATGCCTACCTTCTACTAAACCCATATATTTTTGAAAACCCTAGAAACGGTAATTGAATAGAAAACAAAAAAATGGGGAAAAATGCCTACCTTCTGAATTGTCTGTTGTTGAAGAGAAGGAACGGGATTGCTTCTAAATCGCCTGTTGTTGCAGAGGACGAACAAAGATTTTCAGTTTTACTGTTGCAGAGAACAAACAGAGGTTTTCAGGTTTCTCTTCTTCTTTTTTTCCGCTTCCTTTTGGATTTTCTTTTCTCGAATGGTTGTTGGTTTGGAACACGCTATTCTAATCTGGAGTTGCAGCGCAGAGATGGAAGTGAGGGTGAGTCTGAATTTCGATTGGGAAATACGGTTTGGGTTTTTGGGTTTGCGTTTTTTTTTTTTTTGTTTTTTTGATAAGCGGCTTGGTGTTTTTATATAAACGTTTGATGAAAAGGAGTCTTTCCAGACGCAACGTACGGTTTTTAAAGAGAAAATTGTGAACGTGACAGCATTTTAAGGGGTCATTTTTCTGATTTGTCAATGCCTCCTTAAATATAGGAATCCACTTTCTCTCAGCTTCTCTTATTATATATATATAGATATAGATATAGATATAGATATAGATTATTGTGTTTATAACATTAATTTATAAAATATAGGATAAATGGAGTCAAAAGACTTGGAAGGTGTACAAGAATGGTGAAGTTTTACTTTTAATTCAATTTCACCTTGACCGTGTGCTTGGATTCACACGAGGAAAATGTAGAGTTTTTTTATTTTTTTTAATTTTTTTTTAACATGGAATATACTAATTTATCTTTTATAATTACTATATTTTCTATAATCTTTTTATGTAACAACTAGTTAGAGTATATTAGTAAATTTATTCAAATAATATATTTTATCTTCGCCACTTATTATTATTTTTAGGGTCAAAAGTTAGTTCTAGGTATTGGATTGCTTTTCTAAAAAAAAAAAGGGTATTGGATTGCTTGGATTCCTTAATAAAATCTTGTAGACAAGAAATGTTACCATCATTGGCCTGGAAGGGATTGGTTGGGGATCCAAATATGTGATTTTTACAACAGGAATATACAGAGCATATTGAAACAAAAAACGTCCTGAATACTTTTTTAAAATTTATTTTAAATACGGCTTAGCTAAATCAATTGGAATATTAATGTGTTATTCAAATGTGAGATTTTAATAATGTAATGACAGACCACTACTCACCCTTGGTGTGATGGTCACTCCACAAATATAAGTGCTTATGAGGTGTGAGGGGCAAGGGCCGGGATTCAAGTCTCTAAGAGGGCTCTTTACACATATATACACTTAGATTAGTCTAAAGTAGAATTTCTATTTTGTATAAAAAAAATAATGTAATGATAGGTTACAAGTTAATATCAAAGACAAGAAAAAATTGAAAACATAAAATTATTTTTAGCGACAAATTTTTCCGTCACCAAATATAGCAAAAAAAAAAAAAAAAATTGTTTTAGTTACTAAATATTTCGTCACTAAATGTAGCAGAATTTTTAAAGAAATAGTTTTTGTGACGAAAATTTTCGTTGCTATATGCGCCTGAATTTTCTTTAAAATAGTTTTAGTGACGAAATTGTTCGTCACTATATGTACCCGAATTTTCTTAAAAATAGTTTTAGCAATGAAATTTTTCGTCAATAAAAATGATTTAATAAAATCAAGTGTTTTTGGCGATGAAATATTTTTGTCGTTGAATAGTGTTTTTAGCTAGGAAAACATTTAGCGACAAAATGTTTTCATCGCTAAAAGTTTTTTTTAAAACTAATCGGACCTTAAGTGACAAAATTTTTCGTTGCTAATACCTTTAGCGACAGGCTATTAGCGATGAAATGAATTTCATCGTTAAAAATAGATTTCGTCACTAAAGGTCCTTGGCGACGAGAAACTGGACATTTAGTGACGAAAATTTTCGTCACTGAAAATACATTTTGTTGTAGTCATAAATATCTTTTTGTTTTTTTATTTTTATAATAAAATAAAATTACAAAACATCATATAATGCGTATTGTTAGGTTTTGAGTTTTTAGTGTTGGCAAACCATGACAAAAAGTAAGTATTATTGAGTTAGAATGGTATACTTTCAAGTCCAAGACAAAAAACTCAAGTTCAGGATGAAAAAAGTGAGTTGCAATCTGGTTCTCTCGATTGCTGTTCGATTGCTCTTAATTTCTCTTGTTTGTTGTTTGATTCCTCTCAGTCGATCGGAAGTCGTAGATCAACAAAAAATCAGCAAACGTAAAAAACCCATAACTTGTCCGTTTGAAGCCCAAATCGCGATCCCTTTTTATTTTTTTCCAGTATTTAAAGGACATTATAAGCTAAATCTAGATGGGATTTTTAGAGGTTTTTAGAGAGGAAAGAGTGCATCTTGTGCTTCCAATTGTAGATCTAGGGTTTTTGTACCCAAAGCTCTCTAAAGTCTTCTACCGGCAATATTCCTTGAAGAATCTCAAGATCTAGTGTTGTAGAAGTTGCTGCTACAAGATCAACAACTGAAGGTGATCTGAAACTTTTGAGTGGAATCTCAAAGTCACAAGCGTGGGTGCCTGTGTTACAGTAAATCCAAGAAAAGGAGTCCATGGATTCGGAACTTGCATGTGATCATGTTAGTAAGTTACTACTTGAGACAGCAATAGATTTAAGGTTAAATCTGATTGTAAAAATTTTGGTTCTCTTACAGTAGATTTGCTTTACCTTGAGGATAGCTAGGTCAAATCCTCCCTACTGCGACTTAAATAATGCTCCCAAGTGTAGGATTGTCGCAAAGTAATAACTCGGAAAGTCCTAGGTCGAATCCACAGGGAAAAGGGAATTGATTAGCAAACTGTTTGTTTTTAGACCCCTTAAAACACAACTGAATTAATCTAGTATATTAGACAAGTGATTACTTAGTCCAAATTTTAGATCTAGGTTAACACAATCATATAATCATATTAATGTAAAGTGCGGAATATATAGAACACAAAGATATGATGACCCAGGAAACCACACCGGTAAAAACCTAGGGAGGATTTAACCTAGCTATCCTCAAGGTAAACCTGAATCCACTATGAAAGAATCGAACTTTTACAATAGCAACTTAGACCACTAACATCCTATTGCTACCCACCAGTAGAAAACTTACTAACACGACCACGTGCAAGCTCCGAGACCACGGACTCCTTTTTTGGATTCTCCAGCAATTACAAGCACATCCGCTTGTGTTTCTTTAAGCTCTTTAGTGCAGCAACTGAGTGATCATCAAGCTCTCAATGAAATCTCCTTCTTGATAATCCTAAGCATGTGTGAAGGCAACCACCTCTAGATCTCACAAGAGATTCACACACACAATAAATAGAGCAACCAAGTCCTTAAAGGGCTTTTGGGTACAAAACCCTAAATATATAAGAGGCACACTCTTCTCTCTCTAAAAAACTTATAAAAACGTGCTTAGGGTTTCCATTATATACTAGGAGTAAAACACTTAACCCTACACATCATATGGGCTTAGGGCTGAGTTGGAAAATTCTGCAGAAAAACGTTCTGCCCGACTTTCGATCAATCGAGTCTAATTCTCGATCGATTGAGCCAGTCAGAATTGCACATTCAATTCTGCAGTTAACTCGATTCCAACTTTATATAAAAGATCTATACTTTGAGCAAGTCTAAACAAGACTAAAAACCTGTTTTGATCATGGTTTGCCAACAATACAAATTAGAGTTCCAATACATAAGTTCCGAAGTACTTAGAACCTAACACAAACCACAAGAGAATAAAACTAAAATAATAAAGTTTAATTGAAGAGATTTTTTTATAGTTTAGTGAAAGTAATTTAAATTGAGTGAAACTAACAATATATTAAGGCGCTAAGGTTTAGGGATCCACACACAACACATCTATTGGTAGTCTTAACAATATTTATTTCATAACTCAACTAAAATTCATACGAAGGATGATCTTAGTCAGATGATTTAACAATAAAAACTCAAGAATTAATTATCTAAGGTAGTTTCATGCAATTGATTGATTTTAGGCAAAACAAAACTAGTGAATTAGTTCGCAGGGAATACTAAGCATTTAACGTGTCCGAAGTTTACGATAAATCAAAGAATTATACAGAACTAAACACTTTTCTAGATGAGTAAAACAATCAAAAACATAAAAACATAAGCATTAAAACCAATAAATAATTGTTAAGAACATACCAATAAACGGTTGGGTTTCACCCCTTGCCTTAACAAGCCTTCTAGCAAGCCATAACACAAATAGAACTCTAAAAACTGTAAAGAAACTTTAAGAAAACCTAAATTATGTTCTACAGCAGCTCCCCTCTGAATTTTGCCCTAAAGAGCCTTTAAATAGGTCAAGGAATCCTATTACAAGTTGAATTCCCGTTTGGAGGAAATCCCAGGTTTTTAGGCTTCACTTAACCGACATTGTTGGCCCATTTAACTTCAGAATTAGGACTTTTGGTAAACTACAAAGTTGTAGCCCTTTAAGTTAGCTTTCCATCCCAACTTGAATCATCTCGATTGGACATCTGAACCAAAATTTATACTCCAAATACTAACCGGTGCGCAAGCTGGAATCCTAATCCGAATTGGACTTGGATTAGGTGCAAATTTCCTTTGATTCCTTGGTCCAATTGGACTTGAATTTAATTGGGTTGGCCTTTTTTGACTTCATCATGGCCCTTGTAAAATTAAAGTCCATTAACTTTCTTCTTTGCACAAATCCACTTATTTATTTCATTATCATACAAAAGACAAATTCACGCATTAAAATTCAATCAAGCACAAAATTGATTATTCAGCATTATTCCAAAATCAACTATAAAATGCATGAATTAACTCAAAATAAGTATGATAATTATTTCTAATAATGATATAAATATGCAAAATTAAGCTATTATCACACTCTCCAACCAGCTCATTGCTAGTCCCTAGCAATTTAAGCAACTCGAGACAAAGACACAAAATAACAAAAAATTATTACTTTAGTAGAAATAGTTAATCGAAAGTCAAAACACTGACAACCACCCAAGATATTCCACATGCCATCAATACTTAGTGTGTGAATAGTTTAGCCAACACAAACACAACCTTAGTCTTAAGATAAAATATGGCTTGAATTTCTATCCAAAGTTATGCTTCAAATCAAATCTCACAGTTGTTAACACTCAACAAATAAAATCACTCCGAAAAGGGTGTAACACTCTCAAACATATGTGAGCAGAATAATATAGAACAAAGACTAATATCTCACATATAAATAAGATGAAGAATGGTGAAGCAAAATAAAGGATATTTATAGTCTCATGAAAGGATGCCAAACACTAAGAATATTACACCACACACATTGATTAGTCATGTCAAGATCCAAACCGTACCTTCCTTAAGATCAAATAGGACTTTCATTGGGATGTAATGTAGGGTAAAGAGGAGGAATTTAGAACAAAGGGTATAGGTAAAAATAAAAAGTGTTCCCAAGAATAATTAGAGAGACAACTTCTTTTGAATATATGCCAATTAATTCTCTCAAGTTTCTTGAATATCGCACTCACTTTTTTTTTCCTTTCTTCAAAATTTCATCAAAAAATGCATTCTCTATTTCTTCCTCTTTCACATTCCCCTTTTTTTTCCAACATTTTTCCTTTTTTGTTTATGACTTTTTTTTTTTTTTTTTTTTGAGTGAGTCCTCCTTTTCTTCCAACTATTTCACCACAAATTTATTGTAATAAGACAATTTGATTGCATTCATTCTTGGAACACCTTAGGAAAGGGTTTGAGAAAGAACGGCTAAAATAATAGGCTCAAATGGGTGACTAGCGGTAATGTATCAAGAAAGAAGATAATAAAGGCTCAAAATTAACAAAGATGGCCTAAAATCATCTCTTTAAGGATTGGGATAGTTCTTCAAAATCCATGGCTTTAACATATTTAGGTGTGGCATAAAATTTGATGAATTCTTAGCATTCGACCAAATCAAAGAATAATGAGACTAAGCAACAACAAAGTTATGTGCTTCCAAATGAAAAATAAAGTCAAAAGAAAATAACCCTCTAAAAAAAATGAATGGCTCAAGAACTCACTTGGGTTATAGTCTCTACATTTTATTTTCAAGATTTTCAAAGTCATCTCTATCTCTCAACCAAGAAACATGTTCATGTGGCTAAAGTGCATGTGCATAATAGTTGAGCATGAAAAACAGTGGAATTCTTTAGATAGAAGTAGCATAATGAACTTTGGCTTAAAACTCTTGCTAAAGCAACACTTATTTTTCTTTTCTTTTTTGTTCCTTTTTTTTTTTGTTGAAAATTGGACTAAAAACAAAAACAAAAACAAAAATCACTAAAAACAACCAAAAAAAAAAAAATTTTAACATAAAATAAAACCAAATGCAAATCATCTCAAGTTCCTCCCCCCAACCTAAAACTTACATTGTCCTCAATGATAACAAAGAAAAACAATAAAGAGTAGAGATTACAGAGAGTACCTTGAAGAGATGAGCATAAATGAACACAAAAAAACTTTAACACCTGCAAAAGGGTTTAGAAAAAAAAAAAAAAAAAAAAAAAAAAAAAAAAAAAAAAAAAAAAAACCCACACACACACACACAATCTAAACTACGACACAAATACTAATGCTAATTGCTTGGCAAGTCTTGGTAAATGGGATCCTCCAAATTAATGGATTCCTCCTCTTGTGAAAAATTCTCAAGAAATGGCTTAAGACGTTGTCCATTCACCTTAAATATGTTACCATTCTTAGGATTTTCAATGTCTATGGCACCATGGGGGAAAAAATTTTTAACAATGAAATGTCCAGTCCATCTAGATCTTAATTTTCTGGGGAACAAATGTAATCTAGAATTATACAAAAGAACTTTTTGAGATGGTTCAAAAGATTTCCTTAAAATTTTTTTGTCATGAAAAACCTTCATTCTTTCTTTAGAAATCCTAGAATTCTCATATGCATCATGCCGAATTTCTTCCAACTCATTCAATTGCAATTTTCTCAATGAACTAGCCTTGTCTAAGTTAATGTTAAACATCTTTATTGCCCAATATGATTTATGTTCCAATTCCACAGGCAAGTGACAAGCTTTCCATAAACAAATCTATAGGGAGACATACCACGAATATTTTTATAGGCAGTGCAGTACACCCAAAGTGCATCATTCAACCTTAAAGACCAATTTTTACGATTTGGGTTAACCGTCTTTTCCAAAATTTGTTTAGTCTCCCTAGATGGTTTGTCATTGTCCTTTAAATAAATCCTATGAGTACAAACCAATAGACTAAGTCTTTTTATGTTAGCCATGTTCCTTTCTATGACACCCTTATGTTTACTCAAAACATTTAATAACTTACATTCTTGCAAGGAATCAAGTTCAGAAGATATTACCATAGGAAAAGTCTCATTGGTTCCTAGAAAAGCATACTCAAGATCATTTGGCCAGGGCTTCAACTTCCATTTAGGTACTTGCTCACTAGATGGGAACAACTTTATCTCACAAGGTGGCAACTCCTCATATTTCAATTTCTAATTGCTCACTTCCAATTCCTGTGCAAATTCCAAGAGACAATGAATGTATGCAATTTCGGAATTCTCATCAAAGTTAAAATCACTTGAATTGACTAAACAAGTTTATAATGTTTGGTCTTGAACAATTGTTTCAATCAAGTTAACTTCATGTACATCCTCTTCATCCCTAGTTTGCTTACAAGCATTAAAAATATAAAGCTCAAGGGTCATATTGCCAAAAGATAATTTTAAGGCTCCACTTCTACAATTTATCAATGCATTAGAAGTTGCAAGAATGGGCATCCTAAAATCACAGATATTTGAGAATTAACATTAGAAATAGGATGCATGTCCAAAATAATAAAGTCAACAGGAAAATAAAATTTGTCCACTTGAACCAAAACATCCTCAACAACACCCTTGGGTACAATCATAGATCCATCGGCAAGTTGCAAAATTATGGAAGTGGGTTTAACTCACCTAGACCTAATTGCTCATACACTGAATATGGCAAAAGATTCACACTTGCCCCAAGATCAAGCAAAGCTTTCTCTATTTTTGAATTACCAATCACACATGAAATAGTAGGACAACCTGGATCTTTGAACTTAGGAGGTTTATTGTTTTGAATGATTGCACTAACTTGTTCAGTCAAAAATGCCTTTTTATGTACATTAAGCTTATGCTTAACATTACACAAATCTTTCAAAAATTTGGCATATGATGGAATTTGATTTATGGCATCCAAAAGAGAAATGTTCACTTTAACTTGCTTAAGCACTTCAAGGATTTCAAAATTTTGATTCACTTTTTGAGGGGAAATCAACCTTTGGGGAAAAGCAGCAGGGATAGGACACCTTTCAATTTCATTAGATTTAGACTCAAGAACCTCATCACTACTCTTTATTTTGGAAGACTCATCATGTGTATTGCTTTTAGGAATATCTTTTTCATTGATTTTTCCACTACGAAGAGTAGTTACAGATTTAACTTGACACACTTTATTTTCAGAGGAACTACAATCACCAACACAAAATTGACCTTGGTGGTTTGGTTGTGGTTGAGATGGAAACTTACCCTTTTCTATTGTGCTCATGGATGTGGTCAATTTAGTAAGAGTGCTTCTAATGTCATTTATGGCTTGTGAGTTTCGATTATTAATGGTGGATTGAGTTTGCATGAATTGTTGCAAAGTGTCCTTAAGACTGGAAGTTTTTCTTCCAAAAAAAAGACACAATAAAAATTAGAGAGAAGCTTTGAATGTGGAACATTTGGTACGAGGCTGGCTGGAAAAATGGGTGCCTTTGCAATTACTCCAAATGGCCCACAAATTACCCATACATTTAGTTGGTACTCACAAAAAAAAAAAAAAAAAATATATATATATATATATATATAGAAAAAAGCTTTGAACGCGGGACATTAGACATATGAACATGATGAAAAGTAAGACTTGGAACTTGGAAGTTACCACGTGTGTACAGGAAATTGATTCAGTTTTAACTTTTATGTAAACTTCGCTTCACCTTGACCCTCTGCTCGGATTCCCATGGAAAATTAGTAGCTAATTTCCTCTCTGCAAAAAGATGTGTTTCAAAAGACCGAAGGTCTGTTTGGTAACGTAACTCAAACAATAGTTTTCAGTATTTAAATATCACAACACGTATTTCTAACCCAAATTTATTTTCGCAACACTTAAACAACTTTAATAGAAATCTATTACGAAACTGGCCCTGATATTTCAATTTTTGGAACAACTATCAACAAGTAATCATGAATATAAAAAAATCATAAAAATTTAATGAATCGTCAAAATATTAAGTTGTTATTAGCATGCAAAAAAATTGGATATTATTTACTATTTGATTAAAAAATCAATTATTTATGCAAAATTTTATATCATAAAAATTTGAAATTAAAAAATTTGATCAATGTTGTAGCTATTGATCTTTAATTTTTTTTTTTTAATTTTGCAAGCGTAGAAGATATAATAAAAACATGAAATCTAACGTTAATTTTTGAAAATTCTCATCTAATAAAAAATATATGAGGAGTTTGAAGAGTGTATCTTCAAACTAGTTTGGAGAAAAACTTTTTCAAATTACCAATCAAATTACTTACTTTAAGATTGGATTTTTCTAACTATGTGTACAAAAAATCAAGTCAAAATTGGAAGTTTTTCTTCCAAAAAAAAGAATTTTATGTTTCCTTTTACAGATCTTTTCTCCAAGACACAATAAAAATTAGAGAAAAGCTTTGAATGTGGAACATTTGGTAAGAGGTGGGCTGGAAAAATGGGTGCATTTGCAATTATTCCAAATGGCTCACTAATTACCCATACATTTAGTTGGTACTCACAAAAAAAATATAGAAAAAAGCTTTGAATGTGGGACATTGGACATTTGAACATGATGAAAAGTAAGACTTGGAACTTGGAAGTTACCACGCGTGTATAGGAAATTGATTCAGTTTTAACTTTTATGTAAATTCCGCTTCACCTGGACTCTTTGCTCGAATTTGCATGGAAAATTAGTAGCTAATTTCCTCTCTGCAAAAAGACGTGTTTCAAAAGACCGAGGGTCTGTTTGGTTACGTAACACAAACAACATAACTCAAACAATAGTTTTCAGTGTTTAAATATCACAATACGTATTTCTAACCCAAATTTATTTTCACAAGACTTAAACAACTTTACTAGAAATCTCTTACCAAACTGGCCCCGATATTTCAATTTTTGGAACAACTATCAACAAGTAATCATGAATAAAAAAAATCATAAAAATTTAATGAATCGTCAAAATATTAAGTTGTTATTAGCATGCAAAAAAATTGGATATTATTTACTATGTGATTAATAAATCAATTTTTTATGCATAAATTTATATCATAAAAATTTGAAATTAAAAAATTTGATCAATGTTGCAGCTATTGATCTTTAATTTTTTTTTAAATTTTGCAAGCATAGAAGATATAATAAAAACATGAAATCTAACATTAATTTTTGAAAATTCACATCTAATAAAAAATATAGGAGGAGTTTGAAGAGTGTATCTCCAAACTAGTTTGGAGAAAAATGTTTTCAAATTACCAATCAAATTACTTACTTTAAGATTGGATTTTTCTAACTATGTGTACAAAAAATCAAGTCAAAATTGGAAGTTTTTCTTCCTAAAAAAAGTCTTTTATGTTTCCTCTTAGTGATCATTTCTCCTAGACACAATAAAAATTAGAGAGAAGCTTTGAATGTGGAACATTTGGTATGAGGCTGGCGGGAAAAATGGGTGCCTTTGCAATTACTCCAAATGGCCCACAAATTACCCATACATTTAGTTGGTACTCAAAAAAAAAAATTATATAGAAAAAAGCTTTGAATGTGGGACATTGGACATTTGAACATGATGAAAAGTAAGACGTGGAACTTGGAAGTTACCACGCGTGTACAGGAAATTGATTCGGTTTTAACTTTTATGTAAATTCCACTTCACCTTGACTCTCTGCTCGGATTCGCATGGAAAATTAGTAGCTAATTTCCTCTCTGCAAAAAGACGTGTTTCAAAAGACCGAGGGTCTGTTTGGTAACGTAACACAAATAACATATTACAAACAATAGTTTTTAGTGTTTAAATATCACAACACGTATTTCTAACCCAAATTTATTTTCACAACACTTAAACAACTTTATTAGCAATCTCTTACCAAATTGGCCCTGATATTTCAATTTTTGGAACAACTACCAACAAGTAATCATGAATAAAAAAAATCATAAAAATTGAATGAATCGTTAAAATAATAAGTTGTTATTAGCATGCAAAAAAATTGGATATTATTTACTATTTGATTAATATATCAATTTTTTATGCATAATTTTATATCATAAAAATATGAAATTAAAAAATTTGATCAATGTTGTAGCTATTGATCTTTAATTTTTTTAAAATTTTGTAAGCATAGAAGATACAATAAAAAATAAAATCTAACATTAATTTTTGAAAATTCACATTAAATAAAAAATATAGGTGGACTTTGAAGAGTGTATCTCCAAACTATTTTGGAGAAAAACTTTTTCAAATTACCAATCAAATTACTAACTTTAAGATTGGATTTTTCTAACTATGTGTACAAAAAATCAAATCAAAATTGGATGTTTTTCGTCCAAAAAAAGGACTTTATGTTTCATCTTAGTGATCTTTTCTCCTAGACACAATAAAAATTAGAGAAAAGCTTTGAATGTTGAACATTTGGTAAGAGGCTGGCTGGAAAAATGGGTGCATTTGCAATTACTCCAAATGGCCCACAACTTACCCATACATTTAGTTGGTACTCACAAAAAAAAAATATAGAAAAAAGCTTTGAATGTGGGACATTGGACATTTGAACCTGGTGAAAAGTAAGACTTGGAACTTGCAAGTTACCACGTGTGTACAGGAAATTGATTCAATTTTAACTATTATGTAAATTCCGCTTCACCTTGACTTTCTACTCAGATTCACATGGAAAATTAGTAGCTAATTTCCTCTCTGCAAAGAGACGTGTTGCAAAAGATCGAGGGTCTGTTTGGTAACGTAACTTAAACAATATAACTCAAACAGTAGTTTTCAGTGTTTAAATATCACAACACGTATTTCTAACCCAAATTTATTTTCACAACAATTAAACAACTTTATTAGAAATCTCTTACCAAACTGGCCCCGATATTTCAATTTTTGGAACAACTATCAACAAGTAATCATGAATAAAAAAAATCATAAAAATTTAATGAATAGACCATTGTTTTTAACTATGGTGAGTTCCAGTCTAATATTTTATTATTTTATTTTGAGATATGAGGGATTAATAACTTAGTTAACTTAGTTGTTGTGTCCTTAACACAATTCTAAAATTTTGCCCAAATATTAGCAAACATAGTCAAAACAACAACAAGATTTGGCTAAATAATAGCAAATGAGCAAAATATTCAACAAAAGGCCCATTAAAAAATAAAATAAAAACCCTAATTATTCAAATTCATACTCGTTCAACTCATTCTATAAAAATAATATTTAACTTCCTTTTTTCCTAAAAAACAATACTAAGGGAAATATTGTGGCCATAAGTTTCTCTCGGTGGCTCAGCTCACGGTAGCAATAGGTATCATCCATTGCTCTCTCTCTCTCTCTCTCTCTCTCTCTCTTCTTAATTTATCATCATTTCAAACTCTCACTTTATTACTCTCATCTCAGCATTCTTTATTTTCATCCATTTATCTCTCATAAATATCTTTTTGTTTTTTCAATTTTTTAATAAAATAAAATTATAAAACATCATGTAACTGCATATTTTATTTGATAATATCGATATAGTTAAGTTCCTTTTTATATTAAATTCTCTATAATTTAAATTTTTTAATGACTATTCAAAGAAAAATTCTTAAAGCCACCATTGCTCCGTGGTCCACAAACACACAAGTAAAGGTACACTAACCCCACGATATTATTCCGACATCGTTCTTGTTCTCAAATTTGAATTTCTTCATTTTCTGATAAATGAGGTTCACCAAGACATTGTTTGTTGCGTGTTGAGAGAGAAGTAGTTCAATGCTTGCCTTTCATTATTTTGGTGTGACCTACCCAGCTTTTTTAGGCCAACCCCAAAAAAGCTTTAGACCCCACTCCATCTCTCCATTCATCACAACGCATTTATTCCTTCCTTTCAACTTTCCAAATCTCCTAGACTCTCAAAAAAGAAAATTTTAAGAACAAACAAAGGAGGTCGCATGAACTATTATAGAAACCTCCAATATATATATATATATATATATATATATGAAATAAGAAAACCATTCATTTCCATGAATAGTATCATGTAATGTGTATATTGTATGTAAAAATGTGGCTAGCATTTGTCCGTTTGACATTACCTTTAAGATTTATCTTTTTAGCTTTCATCTTTTATATACAGTTAATTAAAACCTCATTTTCTTTTCTTATGTTTTCTTAATTTATCAAATTTTTTCAAAGTACAAGTGTATTTAAGCATATTTTCATAATTTTTTTTTTAATAAATAACTAAATAAGTTGTTTTCAAATTAACACAAAAATATAGTCAAGTAAACTAATAATTATCATTTATAATGTTCACCAACACAACCACATAGCGAGACTGTTAGAAATACTGAATAAATTTATTGAATTTCTTAAGTAATAAAATATACAAGAGTGCCTTTATATAAGAGACAGAGTGTGAAGTACAAGTATGCGTGTAGTACAAGTAAATAAGGTGGGCCTAAAGCCCACAACCTATTACACGTTAACAGCCTCACTCAAACTCAAGGTGGGTGTGAGACCAACTTGAGATTGTCAACCAAAGCACGAAGGCGTCCCTTAGGATGTGACTTGGTGAAGATATCTACAAGTTGATCTTTAGAGGAGATCGCGAACAACTTGAGAGCACCATAGACAAAATGATAACGGATAAAATGACAATCAATCTCGATGCGTTTAGTCCATTCATGGAAGACATCATTGTGAGTAATATGAATGGCACTCTGGTTCTCACAATAAAGAGAAGTAGCAGAGAATGTGGACACACCTAAGTCCTTAAGAAGCCATCGTAGCCAAATGAGCTCATATGTGGTATCAGCAAGGGCATGATATTCTGCTTCAGTACTGGAATAGGCTACAAGGGTTTGTTTCTTGCTTCGCCAAGAAATTAGTGAAGAACCAAGAAGAAAGCAATAACTAGTGGTGGACCTGCGATTAGTGGGATCTCTTGCCTAATCAGCATCAAATAATGCACGGAGAATAAGAGGAGACTAAGTAGAGTAGAAAAGGCCATGGAAGAGAGTGCCCTTTAGGTATTGAAGAATACGCAGAATAGCAGCATAGTGAGTCTATCGTGGTGCAGATAGATACTGGCTCACCTAGTGAACAGCATAGGA
Source organism: Notholithocarpus densiflorus (assembly GCA_030021035.2). Lineage (NCBI taxonomy): Eukaryota > Viridiplantae > Streptophyta > Magnoliopsida > Fagales > Fagaceae > Notholithocarpus > Notholithocarpus densiflorus. The sequence continues at coordinate 212,013 of JARYZH020000234.1, read as the reverse complement.
AATGTCTAGACGAGTGATAGTGAGATAAACTAGGCTGCTAACCAATCGTCTGTAAAGAGAGGGATTAGACAATGGTTCCCCCCCCCCCCCCGAGAGAGTTAGATGCGCATTAAGTTTAACTAGAGTATCAACAGTCTTGCTATAAGTGAGTCTAGTTTGAGACAAAAGTTTAGAAGCATACTTGGCCTGAGTAATACAAAGACCATCTATGGAATGAGTGATTTCAAGACCCAAGAAGTAGCTGAGATGTCCAAGATCTTTCATCTCAAACTGCTGACTGAGAAAATCCTTGAGTTCTTGAATGCCACCAAGGTCATTACCAGTTATGATCATATCATCCATATATAGGAGAAGCAAAATGGTGCCTTTGTCGGTGTGATGAAGAAATAAGGCAAAATCATAATGACTGGCAATGTAACCCAAGTGAGAGATGGTAAAGCTGAAGTTGGCAAACCAAGCTCGTTGAGCTTGTTTAAGGCCATAAAGTGCACGTCAAAGGTGACAAACCTTGTTTGGTTCAATAGAGAGACCAGGAGGAGGTTGCACATAAACTTCTTCACTTAAATTCCCATTAAGGAAGGCATTTTTAACATCCATTTGAAAAAAGTCCCATCTACTAGCAGCGACAATAGCTTAGAGTGCTCGAACAGGTGAGATTCAAGCAACCAGAGCAAAGGTCTCTTTATAATCAATCACATACTCCTGTGTAAAACCTTTTGCTTAATCGACCCATCAGAGTGAGTCTTGATCTTGTAGATCCGCTTACAACCAACCACAGATTTCCTAGGGAGGAAAGTCACCAAATCCCAAGTATGGTTTCTAGATAATGCATCAAGTTCCTCTTTCATTGTGATTTGCCATAAAGCGTCAGTGGAGGCCTCACGATAGGTGTGAGTCTCGTGCAGTGTAGCAAGTGCAGTATAACAATGATAGTCAAGTAAATGTGCAGGAATGGATCTTCACCCGAGTTGAGTGATGAGGTGGAATGTCTTGTGCAAGATCTTCAGGCAGAGCAGGAGTAGGGGACCTAGGCTCAAGGTTGGGTGGCTCATCTTCGACCTGTTCATCTTCCACCTGTTCATTAAAGGGTGATCTAAGAGAGTCATCAAAAATATCTAGTGGTTGGACAGAGAAGTCTATAGGAGGATCAGGAGTAACTGTAGAAGGAATATGTGGCTCACTTGGAAAAAGATCTAAGACAGAGGAAGTAGATAGGGAGGCACAGAAGTGAGAGAGCTCGTCAAAGGAGCGATGTTCCCAAAAGATAACATTGTGGGAGATACGAAAATAATGAGAGACAAGATCATAACATCGATGTCCCTTTTGAGTTTTTTCATAGCCAAGAAAACAACAAAGTCTAGACTAAGGCTCAAGTTTGTTATGCTCATGTGGCTGAAGAAGAACGAAATAGGTAGAACCAAAGGAGCAAAGGTGGTGATAGTCTGGAGGTGACCCAAAAAGGCACTCATATTGAGTTTGATTTTGGATGACAGGAATGGGAATGTGATTAATAGCATAAACAACATGAAGAGCAGCTTCGCCCTAAAAAGGCACAGGAATTTTGGTAGAGAGAAGGAGAGCACGAACAATGTCAAGAATATGACAAAGTTTTCATTTGGCTCTACCATTTTGTTGAGAGGTACTTGGACAAGTTAATTAATGAACAGTGCCATAAGAATGCAAAATAGCTTGGAAAGCATATTGAGTGTATTCAAGAGTATTATCAGATCGAAAGTTTTCATACGTTTGGAAAATTAAGTTTCAACCATTTTTGCAAATTTAGAATATACTTACAATAATTCAGAATGATGTTTCATATGAAAAATCTAGCTATAGTGAGAATAATTATCAACAAAGATAACAAAATATCGAGATCTACCAATACTAGAGACAGAGGAAGGCCCCCAGATATCAGAATGAATTAGGTCAAAGATATCAATAGACATTGATTCACTAGTATTGAAAGGCAAAGCTAGTTGTTTTCCTAACTAACATGAAACACAATCAAAATTTTCTATGGACATTGAACCTAACAAACCTCTAGAAGCCAAGTGTTCTACCTAAGAGGAAGATGCGTGACCAAGTCGGGCAAGGTAAAGTGCAAGGGAAAGAATAGAAGAAATTGCAGTAGCTGCAATAGCAATAAAAATAGGAGCAACAAGTGGAAGACGAAGGTTGTCCATGGGAAACATACGCCCAACTATGGGACCGGTCCCAAGCTCCTGTCCCGTCCTCAAATCCTGCAAAATACACCTAGAATAATCAAAGGTAATGTGATAAACTAACTCAACTAATTGTCTCATAGAAAATAAATTGTAAGAAATGTTAGGAACATTAAAGGCCCTAGAAACTGAGAGGTTGGAAGCCAAGATATAACCTATATTATGACTAAACATTGTGGAACCATTAGCTATGCGAATATTAAGAGGGTGTGGTGTAGGATTAAGATGAGAAAATAAGGATGAGTGAGATGTCATGTGGTTGCAAGAAGTAGAATCCATAAGCTAAGAAGAAGGAGACATACCAGATAAAACTGAGAGAGAAGAAGAATAAGATGCATTTCCAACCATATGAATGGTATTAGCGATGATGTTTTGAATGTTGATAGGCCACAAATGTATTGACCCCTTGTGATTGAAATTAATTAATTAATTAGTCAAGTTATTAATTAATCAATTTATCATGCAAAGCGCGTGGTAGCACAAACAAATCACCAAACAACTAAATACGTAGCAGAAAATAAATAACACAGTGATTTGTTTACGAATGGGAAAAAACACACGCACTTTGTCACGAGATGTCTCAAAAACATCTCTCAACTAAGATTTTAAGCACATGGATCTTCAAAAACACACGCACACACTAAACAAGTCTAACCAATTTTATATTCAAAAATAAGTTAAGACAGTTTAGTAAGCATACATTAACACATGTAAAACCTTGTGATGGCCAAATCACATTGTACCTGCACATGGATCAAGAGTAGCAAAGAATATTGCGTGTTGTGTGTGAAAAACATCGCAAGAATGCAAATGTGTCAACATGTTATGACAATTTGAGATATGAGTAAATCACTTTAACTCACACACAATCATAACTGTTTAATGGGAATTATCACCTTCGAGGTACATCTTATAACTCCCACATCTCCTAGAAAACACGCTTGCAATCATATTTAAAAGCATTTTTGATCTTTTTGCTTTTGATTTTTCTTTGCATATTTTCTTTTTAAGCAAATCATGCATGGGCATATAATAGATAGAAAAGAAATACCCAATTATATTAAGCATTTGACATTCCAATTTTGCTATGCCGAAGCACACAAATGTCATTCATGATAGGCAGGAAACAATAGTGAGATGGTTATTTATGCCTTTCTCTTAGGATTTTCTAATCCTTCCCATCAAAAAGAGTGATACGAGTATTAAATACAAGAAATAACTTAATTTTACTCATCACAAACAAGAGCCACAAAGCTCACTTGCTTAGTTGTGCATAGAGATGCTCATCTAAGCTACAAGAGATACAAAGTTTAGAAAACTTTGTTTCAATAGCCATCCAAGGTACACAAGTACTAATGTACACAAAACACACACTGTTTTTGTATTTTTCTGATTTTTCAATTTTTTTTATATGAAAAACAAAACAAAACTGAAAAATAACCAAACAACAACATGTTAAACAAAGCAAATATAAAAACTAGACTGACTCAAAACTTGAAAGCAAAACACACAAGTAATGCAAACAAAAACAAGAAGAGAGATAAGAAAGTGATAGAATCACTTGGAGCCCTTTTCCTTCCACACCCTGGAAGAACCTTTCCTTTGATTAAACCCTTGAACTGGCAGTGAGGGGGAAGAATTGAAACTGTTTAAGTTCGAAAGGAATATGAGGGCTTTGAGAAGATCTCCAAGGGAAGCAAGAGAGGATTGAAGCTGATTCTGGCTTCCAGATGCTATCATGCCGTTGCTTTGTTGAGTGGCAAGCCACTTATAGCAATTTGGTCGACTATGATCGGCAACTCCACAATGATGACAGAGATGCTGCTTCTTCTGTTTAGGCTTTTGAGAGTTAGCCTTTTTAGCCCTAGAGTTCTTAGCTTCCTTTTTATCTTGCTTAGGGGGTGCTCCTAAGATAGATTTACCTTTGTCTAAGTTCTCACTAGCTAAATCAGTTTTAACATTATTGTTCTCAATTTCAACATTATTGCTAGGAGGAACAAAAACAGTAGAACTAGTAGAAGCAATATTAGAGGAAGAGAAACCATACCCTAAACCTGTTCGATCAAAAGCAGATTTTTGAAGATTAAGCATCTCATCAAGCTTTGCACTTGAAGTCCTTTCTAATTGAGCTCTGACTTGAAACAGCTCCGCTTCAAGTTTCTTGGTCTTCTCAGCCAAGAAATTGTTCTCGAACCTCAGTGCTCCAATAGTCTGATTAGCCTCTTTGTGGACAGCACTTCACGATCAAGTTCCACATCACTGAGTTTCTTGGTTGCCAGCCTATAAAGTTTCTTATGTTTTTCAGAAACTTTGTACAATTTTTCATAGGCTGTATGGATATCATCTTGATCATCCATCTTCTCAAACTTAGAATCCACCAATTCTTCTTCTTCATCCACATCTTCAACAATCCCTTCAGTAGGATTTACAGTGGCAGTGAAGGCATTCAAGATTCCGTCATCCTCATTGTCGGAATCATCCTCAGGCTCGGTGTTGCTCAAAGTAGCAGCAAGTGCCTTACTCTTCCCAATGCTCTTGAGATATGTAGGACACTATAGGAGGAGTTTGAAGAGTGTATCTCCAAACTAGTTTGGAGAAAAACGTTTTCAAATTAACAATCAAATTACTTACTTTAAAATTGGATATTCAAACTTTGTGTACAGAAAATTAGGTCATAATTGGAAGTTTTTCTTCCAAAAAAAAGACTTTTATGTTTCCTCTTAGTGATCTTTTTTCCTAGACACAATAAAACTTAGAGAAAAGCTTTGAATGTGGAACATTTGGTACGAGGCCGGCTGGAAAAATGGGTGCCTTTGCAATTACTCCAAATGGTCCTCAAATTACCCATGCATTTAGTTGGTACTCACAAAAAAAAAAAAAAAAGAAAAAAAAGAAAAGAAAAATGTTTCGAATGTGGGACATTGGACATTTGAACGTGATGAAAAGTAAGACTTGGAATTTGGAAGTTACCACGCGTGTACAGGCAATTGATTCAGTTTTGACTTTTATGTAAATTCCGCTTCACCTTGACTCTATGCTCGGATTCACATGGAAAATTAGTAGCTAATTTCCTCTCTGCAAAAAGACGTGTTTCAAAAGACTGAGGGTCTGTTTGGTAACGTAACACAAATAACATAACACAAACAATAGTTTTCAGTTTTTAAATATCTCAACACGTATTTCTAACCCAAATTAATTTTCACAACACTTAAACAACTTTATTAGAAATCTCTTACCAAACTGGCCTTGATATTTCAATTTTTGGAACAACTATCAACAAGTAATCATGAATAAAAAAAATCATAAAAATTTAATGAATCGTGAAAATATTAAGTTGTTATTAGCATGCAAAAAAATTGGATATTATTTACTATTTGATTAATAAATCAATTTTTTATGCATAATTTTATATCATAAAAATTAGAAATTAAAAAATTTGATCAATGTTGTAGCTATTGATCTTTAATTTTTTTTAAATTTTGCAAGCATGGAAGATATAATAAAAACATTAAATCTAACGTTAATTTTTGTAAATTCACACCTAATAAAAAATATAGGAGGAGTTTGAAGAGTGTGTCTCCAAACTAGTTTGGAGAAAAACTTTTTCAAATTACCATTCAAATTACTTACTTTAAGATTGGATTTTTCTAACTATGTGTACAAAAAATCAAGTCAAAATTGGAAGTTTTTCTTCCAAAAAAAAAGACTTCCATGTTTCCTCTTAGTGATCTTTTCTCCTTGACACAATAAAAATTAGAGAAAAACTTTGAATGTGGAACATTTGGTACGAGGCCGGCTAGAAAAATGGGTGCCTTTGCAATTACTCCAAATGGCCCACAAATTACCCATACATTTAGTTGGTACTCACAAAAAAATATATAGAAAAAAGCTTCGAATGTAGGGGAAGTTACCACGTGTGTACAGGAAATTGATTCAGTTTTAACTTTTATGTAAATTCTGCTTCACCTCGACTCTATGCTCAGATTCGCATGGAAAATTAGTAGCTAATTTCCTCTCTGCAAAAAGATGTGTTTCAAAAGACTGAGGTTCTTTTTGGTAACGTAACACAAACAACATAACACAAATAATAGTTTTCAGTGTTTAAATATTACAACACGTATTTCTAACCCAAATTTATTTTCACAACGCTTCAACAACTTTACTAGAAATCTCTTACCGAAATGGCCTTGATATTTCAATTTTTGGAACAACTATCAACAAGTAATCATGAATATAAAAAAAAAAAATCATAAAAATTTATTGAATCGTTAAAATAATAAGTTGTTATTAGCATGCAAAAAAATTGGATATTATTTACAGTTTGATTAATAAATCAATTTTTTATGCATAATTTTATATCATAAAAAAATGAAATTAAAAAATTTGATCAATGTTGTTGCTATTGATCTTTAATTTTTTTTAAATTTTGCAAGCATAGAAGATATAATAAAAACATAAAATCTAACGTTAATTTTTGAAAATTCACATCAAATAAAAAATATAGGAAGAGTTTGAAGAGTGTATCTCCAAATTCACTCCTCTGGGATTTCTCCATGTAATAACCTAGTATGTGTGGGACGGGAGGACTACACATGCTCGAGGGATTGGTCAGATACTCGAAAAGGTCTGCATATTCTTGTTTGTTGAAAAAAAAAAAAAACTAGGTGGCGATTCATTTTCTCCACCCCGGTCTACTCGCCCAAGGCGTACTCCCCAAGCGACCACGCTTGTTGGTGCCTACAACACCAACAACCCCCCTTTTCATCACCCTAGCTGCCTCCAATTCCTTCTCATTTTTTAGTAACAAAGTAATACATAGTCGCTCATGTCTGTCCACAGATAACCCAACCAATTTACTGAATCCATGGATTCTATATTTAACCCATCGAGATGCCTCCAATCTACCTCCATCAATCTCCAAAATTCCAGTAGCATTGTCCTGCAAAAATGGATCAACTATGTTTAAAGGTGTACATAGCATAGGACTTCCCTCTCCACTTTCTTCAACATCCCCCAACCCAGCCCATTCAGCACTAGATAGATCTAAGCCTAAATTTAGCATATGACTCCACTAACTCTAAATTACCCCTTTTTATCTGTGCCTCCAACCCCAAAGCCTGTGACTCCATCCTATCACCTATCGCTGTTGATTCTGTCACTCTCATCTGACCTATCAACTCTCTAATAGTATAGAAGATTGAATTAGTCCATAAAATCGCCCAATCCAGCAACATCAATGAGCAAGTAAACTCCCAAGTACTTCCCACCAAATATGATCTCAACCCAAACGCCAAACACCCAGCCGAGACAATCACTCTACCCAATTGCTTCGATTGACTCGAAGAATATTGCTAAAGTGGTAAAACTCTAGTGCATGATCGTGATGCTACTGCCTTTGAGGATTCTTCTCGCTCCCAACTACTATGGGCAACAAACGGTATAACAAAATATCCTAAATCCAACTAGATTTCACAGTTATCATGGATCGTAATAACTTCCCTAACCTTTAGCTGATCTTGAGGTAGGCCCATGTTATTATTGTGACTAGGCTTGACTGAACCCTCAATTTGTTCTTTTGTTTTTAACACTCCTTGTTCCATCTGGGTATATGTTGTGAGTGACGTGGTCGATCTAGCCTTTAGTTGGGCTTGAGACAGGCCCAGGTTATTACTTTGACTGGGCTTAACTGAACCCACTGTTTGTTCTGTTGTATTTAAAACTCCTTGGTCCATCGGGTATGTGTTGTGAGTGACCAGCTGAATAGACTAATTTGTCTATTCTTTTATGGAAACCCCACCGAACCTGCCTCTTATTTCCTTCACTGCACACAATCATCAATCTCCTCCTTAATACCTGGTATTCCCATGATTTTTGCACTTTCTTTCCTTTTGATTTTGAATCAAATCGTAATGGTGATCTTGTTTGAAAAATTCCCACTAATTTCAGGTGAATTTTAATGTTCTGAACCTGCCTTTCACCACTGCTCATCAGTTTCCCCTCTGGAAAAATTTTCTGGCTCCTTTCCTTCTTATCACGTAGTGCTTTCACTGGATTTTGTACAACTAATGAAGGATCTCCAATGCTACTTTCTCACTTGTCAATGGCAAGCCTAGAATCCGAAGTCACAATAGTCTTTTGCTTCTCTCCTCTAATCATTGCTACAAAAGAACAAGAAACATTCACATTAGATTACGGCTGCTTGTGCTTCCCATCTAAGATTTTCATTGGTTTTTTGGGTGTTATTAAACTTTGTAGCTCAAAGTCGAACCCCCTCCACCCACACATCACCTTTCCTTCTAGTATGATCACCAATCTCCTATGACCCCCAGCCTTAAGTTTAGTCACGGCAATGTAATTTCCAAAAAGCGTTAGAACACTTCTGGAACAAATACACAATATCGCCCTCTCTGAACATAAAGAAATGTCTAAAATTACAATCTAACACCGTTTGCTCCAATTTTGACAACAACCAATGACAAGCTTTTTTTCCCCATACAAACTGATCTCGAATAATATTGACCCCTCTCAAAAATACGTAACTCAAAAAAGGTTCACTGTTCCTCCACCACCAGTTGAAAAAAATTATCTTCAATTGAAAAATTGCGAACACCCCCTATCTAAACGCAACACCAGAACAAGAAGAAAATTTATGGCTGATCTAAGGTAGCCAAGCCTCGTTTATGGCTAATTCTAGGTAGCCAGGCCTCAAAATGAAAAGAATATGAAATAACTAAATCCTACAAAACCAACATATTGACAGGTAATGCAGTCGGAAACTAGTCTACAGGGGCAACAACCTACCCTTCTACAACATTTTGATGACATGCAAAACACCGCCCCTTCTCAAAAACTATAATGAATTTTAAACTGAGTCTTCTAGAAAATCATTTAAGAGTGAAATTGCTCCTATAGGGAAGGTGAATAATGTGCATGCTTTGGCAAATATATATATATATATATAGAGAGAGAGAGAGAGAGAGAGAGAGAGTGAGAGAGAGAGAGAGAGGTGTGTGTGTTAAACGTTAGAGTTTGGAATTTCATAGGTTAGAACAGTTGGATATTTACTCTGAAGGTGAATAATTAATGGAATATTTGGAAATATTAGTATTTTCAAGATTTATTTGGAAATAATTAATGGGTTACACGTGACCCATTTGTCCATCATGGTAGAAAGGGGAGGATGTTGTGTTGAGGGGGAGACTTTTATTTGAATATGTTCTTTTATTTCTAAAACTCTTGTTCTTTTTTATTTGGGACTTGCACCTTTTTTTTTTTTTTTTTTTAATCTTTGATACACTATGCTTTATGTTTAGTTTTTGGTTGTTGGTTAACAATTGGTATTTGGCTACTTATGTTGACTCACATGCTTTTACTTATTTATTTATTTTTTTGTAGTATTTATCTATATATCATTGTAATCAATATTGTTTATATATCTTTATTTCCACATATGCGTTTATGCTTTATTTTAGTGTTTGAGAAAAAAGTAAGTAATCTCTACACAAGACATTCAACCTCCTTGCAACTTCCTAGGATTGTGTAGTTTGTAGGGATATAAATTTTCTTTGGGTTGTATTGTATATGAGTCTTTTGATGTAAATTTTTTTGTCATGAATTGTCAAAGGGGGAGATTGTTAAGTCCATATTTTTAGATTGACAAGTCATGGACATTTGTAACAGTTATAATCTAGGTTGTCTCCTAAATCAATATCGAAGTAATTCATAGTACAAGACAAACCAAGGTTCAAACGAATCAAGAAACATAAACTAGACTATTATGGCATAGGATTTTGTCACCAACTTGACCTGTCGAGAGTTACTTAAGTCGATCGATTGATTGCATATCTCAACTGATCGAGAATCGTGCTGATTGGATTCTCAGTATTTTTTGTCAACCATTTGATCTAAAGCTACTTGCATCTTATGTACACTATATAAGCAAGCCTTAGAGCATGTTTTCTAAGACTACGGGAGAGTAGTGTATTATACACAAATCTGAAATTTTCCAACCACTCTTGAAGCATCAGTCGGAGAACTATGTTTATTCAAAAGATCCTATGATTAAAGTGAAATTGTTGCATCCAATTTACATTCAAGTTACTGGTACAAATCTTTTAGAATTGTTCTCAAAGTCTTGAGCATACATTCACATGCAACAAGTTGAGAATAGAAGAACCTGTAGTCTTGAAGCTGTGTGTGGTCACGTAAGTTCTACCAGAAGTAGCATTAGATTTAGGGTTAATTTTTTTTTTAAACAATTTAATAATATTCTAGTGGATTTGTTGACTTGGGTATTGATGATTAAATCCCCCAAGTTTTTGCTATGAAATAGTTTGTTTCTTCAGCTTTCTCAAGTCATCATTTTGGTGTATTTGTGTAATTCATGTTTGTGTGTTGCTATTCAATTTAGATCTAAATCATAAGTAATTTAATTAATTACTTGGTCAAGGGTTGGTTAACTTTGTTACTATCAGGGCCAAAAACCCTAACAATAGTTAATCAAACATGTATAATCACAATGCCTTGAAATTTGTGTTACTAGAAGCGCATTATTAATGCTTGCAATTAAACATCTAGTAGTAATCTAGGCATTACATGATCTTAAACAAACAATTGCCTTCAACAACATAAATTTGACAGAATATAGTGTCTTATTTCATATCCTTGCTTGTCCTACTCAAACTATGATGGGTCTAGGAAAGTGCACTTCAGCTTGATAAAATCTGAGAGACCATATGCATAGTTGGTCTAGATTTTGGATCAGCATGTAAACATGCAATTGCCAACTTTCTGATGAGTATTAGTTGATTCTCAACCTCAAGAGTGGGAGGTGGAAGGCGTATGTCTAACAAATCATTCAACAAGAAATTATCCTCCACGGTTGAAGTAGATAGAATGGAGATGATTTCACTAGGATTTAACTCATTTATGGACTGCTACCCCCCTAAAGTCCCCCTCAGGGGGATTTAGAGCATTTAAGCTCCTTAGTTTACCTAGGGTTTTATTAAGCAGTTTCGCTCATAAGGTCCTCTTGCATTAACAGCTTAAACTGCCTATAAGTCGAATAAGCATAATTGTGTAAGTGACCATTGAACCTTACAGCGCCCTCATTCCCTTGCTAGCGCAGGAACGGTGCCGAGGATAGCTTTTCGATCTTCCTTGGCGGTATCCAGTAACGCTGTAAGACAAGAAGGCAATGGTTGCTCGATTAAGCATAAAGATTTCTAGCGACCCGGCAGAGTCCGTAGTGGGGGAGTGGCAGCAGTGTATACTCCCTGTTTTCTAATAATGCTGACATCAAGCGTGTTTTGGCGATTAGGACGGGGAGTGGTGACCCTTACAAAGCCTTTCGCCATGCACACGCTGGTATACATGACAATGGCTCCAAACGGTCTAGATCTTAGGCTTTAGGGATTAAAAGTAGTAAAACAAACAAGAAATTAGAGATAGCGAAGCGAAAGCGAAAACTTGATTTTATAGTCAGCCCTTTATTCTATTCCTTCCTTTTGTCAGGAATAGCGGGCTGATTGCTTAGAGAATGCAATTATTACTCTTTGGGGGTCTCTTGCATACAAGAAGCAGCTTTAATGAGTTAGTTCATTAGGTCATTTATAAAGAGGCTCAAACCGTTACCCGCTTATCGCTTCGCTTGTTTAACTCATTTATTGAGATTAGGCGCTCTCCTCTATCGCTTCGCTACGGAAAATACGGTTATTGCCTACAGCTGGGCGGAGTTCGGTCATACCTCCCTCATCCCTCCGGATGTAGGACATCCTCCAGGCCCTCGCTGCTTCGGAAGTGCTCGGCTGCGGGCTAGTCGGACTAGCCCTTGTCCGCTATAGGTTGTTGGCAATAACCTAGTTTTCCTCCGCTTCGCTTGTTAACTGCCTTGAAAGACCATGTGAGATAGCATTCTGCATAACACATGCTTTTTCACGGTTCCCTATTGCCTAGACCGGTGGTGAATTAGAGCGGTAACAGCCCTCGCTCTAGGAGGGGGGGTTACGTTAGGAACACCCTTACAATCCAATAGCTCATAACTCATAGCTCCCTTAAGGAGAGTTCCATAGAAGCCCTATTATCGATAGATGAAAGGGCTCAAGTAGAACTGTATTAAGGTGTTAACTCAGAACTCATAGCTCATTTATGGACTGTTACCCCCCTAAAATCCCCCTTGGATCACTTCAATAGCCAAAACTCCAAAGCTAAACATGTCGCATTTCTCAGTTATCTTCATTGTATAAGCAAGCTCTAAAAAAAAGTAGAATATTATGCCAATGTATTCATATAATCTATGTTCTATGTTGATTAAACAAGTAAGTACATTACCTAGTGCAACATATCCATATGTGCCAGCAAATGAAGTCTAATTGGATGAGTTTTGATTAAGAATCTTAGCTGTGCCAAAGTCTGAAACATGAGCCTTGTACTCTGAATCTAGCAAAACATTTTTGCTTGATATGTCCCTATGAACAATTAGTGGTGAACAATCATGGTGCATGTAAGACAAAGCATGTGCCACACCTTTGATGATATTCACCCTCTTATTCCAGTCCAATTCTTTAGCTCCTCCATCATTGCTCAAAATTGAGGCCAAGTTACCCTTTTCAAGGTACTCGTAAATCAAAATTGAGAAACGTGAACATGAACAAAAGCCATGCAATTTTACAATATTTCAATGCCGGATTTCTGTTAATGCGCTAATCTCATTTAAGAACTCTTTTTATTGTGAAATACCATCACACAAGGATGTGAGTTTCTTAACTGCAAATGTGTCTCCAAATATTAGCTGGGCTTTATAGACAGTTCCATATCCTCTTTCCCTAATGCAAAACTTAGCATCAAAACCTTGGGTTGCGTCAAATATTTCCTGGTACATTGTTCTTCCATCAAAAGTTGATATTGTAAACACTTCTTCCTTGTCCTCGTACGTGTTTTGATTTTCTTGTGGATTTTGCCCTTTTCCTTTTAAAATGAAGAATATTCCCAAGAATATTAATATAAGTGAAAGTGTTCCCAAGAGAGGGAAAATGATTTTATTTTCCTTCTTTGAGATATGTCCTGCCTTACAGGGTTGCAATCCCGTAACATTTCCACACAATCCTTTATTACCTTGTAATGCTTCAATGTGAGCATCATGAAATGCTCGGCTATTGGGAAGAGGACCCTCCAACTCATTGTAGGATATATCAACAGACGACAAGCCATGCATCTTTTCGAAAGCAGCTGGAATGAAAGCTGAGAAGTTATTGTGGGATATATTCAATAACTCCAAGCTCTGCATATTGCTGATTTATGAAGGAATCTCTCCTTCGAGTGAGTTGAGGCTCAAATCTAGCTGGGAAAAATGAGCTAATTCACACATTTGGATTGGAATATTAAGGATAAACTTGTTGTTGCTCATATTCAAGTAATGTAGTTTCAAAAGGTTCCCTATATTTCTCGGGATTTCCTTACCAAACTTATTAGTGGATGGATCTAGATACTCAAGATTTATTAATGACCCAAGCTCCAAGGGTAAACCACCATAAAGTTTATTTCCATTCAACATTAGCTTCGACAAATAAGTCAACTTTCTAAATTCCTTTGGAACCTCCCCAACCAAGTAGTTAGAAGAAAGATCATGTAATTGGAGTTGGACTAAGTCTCCAATTTCAAGTGGTATGCGACCAAAAATATTGTTCCCAGCAATCTTTAGAATGGTTAGTTGTGTGGACTTACCCTAGTTGTGTGAGATTTCACCATAAAATCTATTGTAACCCAAGTCCATGTACTGTAGATTTCTGTAGACACCAAAATCTTCAAATATATTTCCAAAGATTTGGTTTCTTTCAAGGTGGACTCTAATTAAGTTTCTACAGTTTCTCAAGGTTTTTGGTATTGGACCCGCGAGATCATTGTTGTCTGCCCTTAGTAATTGGAGAGACCCACTATGGCATAAGTTTTGAGGCAAAAAGCTAGTGAAGTGGTTGGCATCCAGCAGCAGAGCAGTCAACTCCATTAAGTTTCCGATCCCTGGCGAAATGGGACCAGAAAGTGGGTTATCACGGAGGAATAAAGTTTTTAAGCCACTCAACCTACCAAAGGAAATTGGAATATTACCATTCAACTGATTTCTACTCAGTTCAAGATCAATTATGGATGTCAAGTTTCCTAATTCTTCAGGAATGGTACCAGAAAGTTGATTGTTGTAAAGGTGTAAAACAGTTAAGTTTCTAAGAGAACCTAAAGATGTGGGAATTAAGCCAGAAAGATGATTTGTTTCAAGGCTTAAGAATATGAGAGACTTTAGATTTCCAATTTTTAGGGGGATGGAGCCAGAGAGCTAATTTTGGTTCATATGCAACAATGTTAGCTTTTCAAATTTTGCAATACTGTAAGGGATGGGACCTTTGAAACTATTGTTACTTATGTCAAGTTCAACTAAATTGGTAAGGTTTCCAATTTGTGGAGGAATGGAGTCAGAAAGTTGGTTATCATAGAGGTACATATAAACCAAGTTGCCTAAATTATCTAAAGATATAGGAATGGAACACGAAAAGAAATTACTATTGAGAGAAAAGTCAATCAGATAGCTCAAATTACCTAATGAAGCAGGAATGCATCCATGGAAATTGTTGGCATACAAAGAAAGGTCATTAAGAGAGTTTAAATGACCTATTTCTAGAGGAATTAAGCCACATAACTGATTTTTAGCGAGGTGCAAGACCTCAAGGTTGATCAGTAGGCCAATCTGAGGTGAGATTTTCCCCGATAAGTTATTAAATGATAGATCAAGATATATGAGTTTAGACAGGTAACTAATATCAGTAGGAAATGTATTAAAGAGTTCATTCATGCTGAGGTCAACAAATGAAAGGTTAGGGAGTGACAAGAATGAAAATTCATGGAGAGTACCTTTTAAGCCTAAGTTAGTCAAGTTTAATCTAATAACACTTCCTGCATGGTTGTAAGAAACACCGAACCAACCGCATGGATTTGAGTTTGCATTTTGATTGTTGGAAGAATTGGTTGCATTATTATTAGGAAGGAGAGTCCATGAAGTTAGGAGTGACTGGTTTTTATTTTGAAGACTGGCTTTCCAAATGAGAAGAGCATTTGTCTTGATTTCTTTATCCACATAAACAGAATCAGAAATAAAGGACAAATGTAACAGGGCCAACACGAATAGAGAAACGGGGGAAATACTTTTTTGAAGCTAGTGAGTGCCATGGTTTTTTGGAAGCTAGTGAAAATTAAGGATATGATTCATTATCTTTGTTTATCAATTTTCATCATTCTCTTTCTTTAAATACCAATGAAGTCAAGTGGTGTCACTAATGGGAAGAGATGGGTTTCAACATGATCATTGACATTGAAAGGGGTAGAGCTGAGAATTTTTGTTTGAGGACCAAGTTCCAACATTAATATATTTATCAAGACAATTTTACACACACATATACACACATGCACGCTTTTTTATTATATACACATTTTTTTTGAATAAGTTATATATATACATATACCCAACAAAAAAAGAGCTTAGTATTTTTAATTAAAATTATGTTTGATGAATATTTCATAAAATAAAATTTTATGTTTTATCATTTTCGTAGTGAAATTCTTAAAAAGTTTCATTTTCATTCCAAATTGTCAAATTTAATACTAAAGTAATTAAAAAAATCTTTCAATTAAATTAATGAAATTTTCAAAAGTATGAATTATCCAAAACTTGGAGAAGTAAGTTAAGTTCCAAACATATTTGAAAATATTTTACTTTAACTTATTTAATGGCAACTAAAGATATATTTCATGTGTAGTTTTTGTGACAAGATTTTTTTAATAAAATAATAACTTGTTAATTACTACAAGATTTTTTTAATAAATTAATAACTTGTTAATTACTATATAATGAGTTGAAAAAAATTGATCCAAGCATGTTGGGTAACAAACTCTTTTATATATAGATATTAAGGAAAATTTCAAAATTTGGAAAGGCCATGGCACCCACCCATGTATAGCTCCACCTCTAGACTTTGGCTGTTCTGCAGGGAAAAAAGAGTTTTTTTCAAGGGCCACAAACAATCATAGAACTATTACTATAGCTCTCTTCCGTAACAGACGGGTTAGTTGTCGGTTGTTACGGGTTGGTTGTCAGTTTCACATATACCTAACATTTGGAAAAATTTGTGGAAAAGTTGTATACTTTTTTTGTGGTTTCATTTTCCAAGTCAAGAGAAAGGGAAAGAAAAAGACCATGAACATAAATTCCAAAAGAAAAAAGAACCCGGGGAAGGAAATTAAGCACCTTTCGTTTTTTATTGTTGGAAAAGTTGCAATTCTATCAACTTTTTTTGATGCGAGGAATTCTATGTACTCTAAAGTTTGAACATTGAAAAAATTGTATTCAAAGTTCTGGTTTTGGAGTTGATTTCGTACCGTACAGTCGGTACAGAAACACGGCTGTTTCGTGCCGCTCTAGATACCGGGAAGTACCAGGTTCTTCCGGCAATATCCGTGAAAAGTTCGGATTTTGCCCGAAACAAGTAAATCGGCTGGTACAAAATAAAAAATAAAAAAATAAAAAGAAAGCCAGCTGAAAAATATACCAAATAGAGCACACCACCTTCGTTGGCGCCAAGTTTTCATTGTAGCCTCGGTATATCCGATCGTCGCCGCCAAGTTTTCAGTGTAGCCTCTGTATATCCGATCGTCCCCTCCGCCCCTTCTTCCTCTTCTTCGCGTTTGCTTTACCCAGACGTTTAACTCTCTTTTGCTTATGAATTTTCTTATAACTATGCCTCTGTTTTTTTTATTTTTATAGGACCGTGCCTTTTTTTTTTTTTTTGATAAGATGCCTTTGTTTTTTTAATTGTGCGTTGTTGTCTCTTTGTTTAATTCGTGTGCCTAACCCTTGTTTGACACCCATGTGAAGGGCTGATGGCTCAATTCATCTTGGTTCAAATTTTTTTTTTTTTTTGATTTGAAATACTGTAACTTTTATTACGAAGAGGATAGGTACATAGTATCATGAAACACAAAAGATTCAATAAATTGTGGACATTCCTCTATCCAAGTTACAAAGTCATGAATACCTTTGGCATGCTGTGCTAAAGCATGTGCTGGTTTGTTACCTTGCCTTCGCACGTGTTGAACTTGAGAGTGCCTAAAGTCAAGCAACTTAAGTTGAATGCTTTCCATAATGTCAGCAATTGCAGCAGGTGGTGTGGTGGAGCCCGATAGAATAGTAAAAACTATGTTGGAATCAGTTTCAAAAAGCACATCACGTATGCCTATATCCCATGCAAACGAGACAGCCACGTCCAAGGCTTTTGCTACTGCTTCCAAGGGACCTAAAGGTAAGTGCATGTGCTGACTCAGGGCGGCAATGACTACTCCCTCGTGGTCACGGATGACAGCACCAATGCCCACTGTTCCAAGATCATTGAAGAGAGCTGCGTCAGTGTTAATCTTGAACCATGGGTATGAGGGTGGGACCCAACGAGCATCTGATGGGCTCGTGAGTTGAGGGCGCTTGAAGTGGGCTGCCTGGAAGTCTTCAAGAGTGGTGCGAGCTTCATGTATGATCTCATTGGGGGACTGCCTTGGAGAACCATGTCGTGCTTTGTTTCGGCTGTACCATATACACCATGCAACAGCGACGACAAGCTCAAGCACATCTTGGCTGACGTGTTGCATGAAAATGAGATACCATAGTAAGTCAATGAAGCCCCTGTAGTGTACACCGTTGTTGTCGAAGGGGATACTCGTGGCATCCCACACATCTCGTGCACATGTGCACTCCCAAAAGAGATGTCTGCTAGTTTCAGCTGCTACTCCACATGCATCACAAGTGGGATCGTCCAGCACTTGGCGAGAGCATAGGTTTGACTTGGTGGGGAGAATATTACGACTCGCTCTCCAAGCAAAGGTTTTCAACTTGTTCGGGACATTGAGGCTCCATATTTTTCTCCAGAACTGACCCTGGTTGTTGGTGTTTGAGGCTCCCTCCATCGTCTTCAATGGAGTTAGAGATAAGACAACTTTATAAGCGCTGTTGACAGTGAAAGTACCCTTAGGTGTGTAAGCCCATATCATGCAGTCTTTTGTGCATTTATTGCTACGTGGGATGCCCAGTATGGCTTGAGCATCATCAGGGAGGAAGACACTTTTGACCAGGTTGATCTTCCACTCTCCTGTGCCTTCATTGATAAGCTCTGAAACAGTTGCAGTAGCAGGCAGAGTGTTTTGATGAGAGATAACTTGGAATGTAGAAGGTTTTGGGAGCCGTTTATCTCTCCAAATCTGTATCGAAGTGCCATCACCCACCCGCCATCTATGTCCGGCTTTAACAACATCCTGAGCAAACATTACACTTCTCCAAGCATAGGAGGGTTTTCGTCCAAGTTCAGCATGGAGGAAATCATGGTCAGGGAAGTAACGTGCCTTGAAAACACGGTGAAGTAGGGAATGTGTATTAGTTTGGAGGCGCCAGCCCTGCTTTGCCAAAAAAGCCTTGTTGAAAGCTTTGAGATCGCGAAAACCCAAGCCTCCATCTTTTTTGGGTGTACACATTTTATCCCAACTCAACCAAGCTATTTTGTTTCGTCCTTCCTTTTGACCCCACCAAAAGTTCCGGACCATACTTGTCATCTCATCATAGAGGGTGTCCGGAAGTTTAAAGACACTCATTGTATAGGTGGGGATGGCTTGTGCTACGGCCTTGATGAGTATTTCTTTCCCAGCTTGTGAGAGCAGCTTTTCCTTCCACCCCGAAAGCTTATTATCAAGTCTTTCCTTTAGCGCCCTAAAGGTATTTCTCTTTGAACGACCCACAAGGGAAGGTAATCCCAAGTAAGTTTCATGTTGCTTGATAACGTCAGCCCCAAAACGGTTTTTTATGTCTTCTTGAGTCTCAAGAGGTGTGTTCTGACTGAAGAATAAGGAAGTCTTTTCACGATTGAGTTGCTGACCGGTTGCATGTTCATAGGTCTCCAAGATTTGCTCCAAATGGGCACAATCATCACTAGTGGCACGACGGAATATTATGCTGTCATCGGTAAAAAAGAGGTGTGAGATCCGTGGGCCCCGTGGGCATGCAGCAACACCCTGAATAGCTCCAGTCGTAGTGGCTTGAGTGAGGAGAGCTGATAATCCTTCTGCACAAAACAAGAAAAGAAAAGGGGATATGGGGTCTCCTTGCCGCAAGCCTCTCGTGGGGATAATGTGGCCATGAGGCTTGCCATTGATCCTGATGGAATAAGTAACAGAGGTAACACAAATCATTATAAGGTTCACCCATTTAGTGCTAAAGCCCATTTTCAGCATTATATCATGAAGGCAGCCCCATTCTACTCTATCAAATGCCTTACTCATATCAAGTTTTAAAGCCATCTCCCCAACCCGTCCACTCCGTTTTTGATTTAGGTGGTGCATAGTTTCAAAAGCTACTAGCACATTATCAGTAATAAGGCGAGTGGACATAAAAGCACTCTGGTTCTAACTAATGATATCCGGTAGGAAGCGTTTGAGTCTATTGGCAATAACTTTGGAGGCTAGTCTAGAAATGACATTGCTTAAGCTTATGGGCCTATATTGTGTTATCTTTGTAGGGTTTTTCACCTTCGGGATGAGGATAATATGAGTGTCATTAAATTTAGGGGGTATAACTCCCAAATTTAAAAAATCAAGGACAGCTTTAGTAACACACTCACCCGTTAGAGACCAGAAGTGTTGGTAGAAAAGTGGGGGCATACCATCAGGTCCTAGAGATTTCTTGGGGTGCATCTGCTTCAATGCCTTGTGTACTTCATCTGCTTGGAAAGTCTGACAAAGGTACTCATTCATTTGGTCAGTGACCACAAGACGTATTGCTGCTGTTATGGGTGCAGTGTCAGTAGGGCCATTGGATCGAAAAATGGAGTTGAAGTAGTCTAGAACAATCCTTTCCACAGCTTGATCATCTTCTTGCCATTCCCCATTGTGATCTGTAATACCTCTAATGAAGTTTCTGTCCTTGCGGTTCGATGCTTTTTGGTGGAAAAAAGAAGTGTTTCGGTCGCCATCAGTGATCCATAGGTGCCTGGACCTCTGGTGCCACATTGTATTTTCAGCATCAAGCCAACAGTTCAGAGCTTTTCGGACCTCCTCAATGTGCTCATGATTTGGTCGGTGCTGTTGCTCTAGAGTTTGTAGTTCTTTTTCCAGCCTAGTAATCTGCCGTCCAACATGCCCAAATTCAGTTTTATTCCATGCAGACAGACGTGTTCGGCAACTGTCAAGGCAGTTGCTAATCTGGGCACCATTTGGTTGGTAAAGTCCCTCCATCCAAGCATCTTCAACTATTTCAGCACAACATGGGTCACGAAGCCACATTGCTTCGAAGCGGAAAGGTGGCCTGAGGCGTTTGTAGCGGGGCTTAGTAGATGGCATACTAACAGCAATCATGGAATGGTCCGAGGTGGACATGGAGAGGTGTTAGACTGATGCTCCGGGGAACTTTGATTTCCATGTAGCAGTAGCAAGTGCCCTGTCTAGGCGTATGCGAATGCAGCCTTCAGTGGGGTGGTTTCGTGACCATGTGAATGGAGAGCCACGATAACCTAAATCCAGGAAGCCACAGTGTGAGATTGCCATGCGAAAACGGTCCATCTGCCTGGCTGGTCATAGGCTTCCTCCGGCCTTTTCCGCTTGGCTGAGTATCTCATTGTAGTCCCCCAGACATAGCCACGGTAGAGTATTTGAACGCCCAAGGGATTCTAGTAATGCCCACGTCTCTTCCCGCTTGCTTGTATCAGGATGGCCATAGAATCCGGTCAGTCTCCACTTTGCACCTGTTGAATCACAAACTATATGGGTGTCAATATACCAACGGGAAAGTTTTTTGACATGTACCTTAGTGCCGGGTTTCCATAATAGCGCTAGGCCACCACTGGAACCGTCACTAGAAACCACCAAGCCTTGGCTATATTTCCAGTTTTGCTTCATGTTGTTCAGCTGCTCAGTAGTGAGTTTGGTCTCCATTAAGAAGACGCAAATGGGATCTTTTTTATTCAATGCTCTCTTGAGAGCGTTTACTGTACGGGGGTTCCCAAGCCCCCGACAGTTCCAGCTCAAGATATTCATTGCGTCTGGCGGTGCTGCCAAACAGCCACCGCCGATCCTAGGTTGTCTGCCATGAGCTTGCCCAAGGTACGTGCTTCATCATCGAGCATCTTTTGCTTCTTATCGTCAAGAGTGTCCCTCATGATCACTTCATCTGAGTTTTACGTTTTGAGCCCAAAATATCTATATTAGGCCCATTAGTGTCCATTGTCTGCCGAGGCGGCCCAAGTCTGTGCCAAGAACCAGTTTGTGGGCCCATCGGGTTTAGGGAAGTGGGTGTTGTGGAGTTGCTGGTTTTCTTGTGTACTGGAGAGGTAACGTGGTCAGTTATGGTGCATAAAGTGTCAGGCTGGTGGGTCATTAAGGCAATATTGGTTTCCTTTTCAGTGGTTGTTGACTTTGGATGGCAAATTGATGGAGATTTTGGAATATTTGTGTCCGAAGTGTTTGCTAGCTGGGTGGGTGGTGTTGGCTTGTTTAAATTTTGAAAAGAATTTAATGCTTGGTCAATTTCTGTAAGGTGTGTACGGAAGAGATTTGGGTCAGATAGGATGACCCTATTTGTCGGCGCGTTTTCACGGTGTAGGGCTGAGTTCACGGGATTTTCTATTGGTGAGGAGGATGGAGGATTTTTCGGCGGGTTTTGGGCACTGTCCATCGGTGGTGAGGGTCGCATGGTAGGGGATGGTGCTGGGCGGTGAGTGTACGGCGGTGCCGTGGAGGGTGTGGCCTTGGTGTGCACGACCTGAGGTTGCTGGGGGTTTGTCGTGGCAGCTCTTAGCCATGGTCCGTATTGCTGGGTATCCTTGGACAAGGTTTCGCCGCTGTCCGTCCACAGTTTACAGTCTTTCTCGTCATGGTTCATGAGCCCACACCAATAGCAAAACACCGGCATGCGCTCGTATTGAAACGAGACCCAGAGTGGTTCGGAATCACCCATGTCCACGAAGCGGCCATGGCAGAGCGGTTGCTTAATATCAATCGTGACTCGGATCTAAATGCAGCGGCCACGACACTCCCCGTTTGGTGAGGCGTCTACCTGTTCAACCCGACCAAGCGAAGATCCAATGGCTTCTGCGTTAACTCTGTTCATGTGACTGAGTGGAAGATTGTGGATTTGAATCCAAAAAGTGGCGGTGTCAAACCTGGCGTCGTCAACGGACTCCGACTCACTAGGTTTATAGAGGCCAATCAAATATTTATCAAAGGACCACGGTCCTTGAGAGATGATTTTCATCGCATCGGCTTCGTCAGAGAAAAGAATAAGTACTGTGTTGGCAGTGAGGTCGCGAACCTCGAAATCCTTTATAGACCGCCACATGCTCTTCAAGGTGCGTGATAATGCTTCCATGCTGACCCGTCGCTTAGTGAACAGTTTGGCCACTAAGATTTTGCTGTTATTCTCCACACCAGAAGCCAAAGGGATCGTTTGACACTCCCTTGTGTTGAGTGAGAGACGAGCCCACTTACCTGTGAGTTCTTCCATGGCTTCGAAGGCAGAATAAGGTGTGAGAGGGGGAGAGGGAAGGGAGGTAAGAGGGGAGGGATATAGAAATCCTGGGTTTTTTTTTTTTTAGGATTCACTTATTTTAAACTTTTTGGTTTTTGTACTTAATAACTCATTTGGATTAATATTTATGATGTGGTCCCACATTTGATTCTAAAATTAAGAAATAAAACTTTTTAAGAATAAATCATTTAAGACACATGGCGCAAAATTGGAACTCTAATTTGGAATTCGAATTTGAGTTTCTCTCAATTTTACCTATTATTATTATTATTATTATTATTATTATTATTATTATTATTTTTATTATTATTATTTTTATTATTATTATTATTATTATTATATAGAGATGACTTATAAATTTGAATTGTTTTTAGTTATATGATTATGTTTTTTATGGTTTATTATACTGGACTTATTGTTTTCTACACTAAATTAATTAATTTGGCACAAAAATTTAAAATGTTAGATTAGATGGAACACATAGCGCAAAATTAAACTTTAATTGAAATTCAATTTTTACATTAAATTAACTCACTTAGCACAAAATTCTAAAATTTAGATTAGATGAGACACATGACGCAAAATTATACTCTAATTGAATCTAAATTTAAAATTTAATTGAATTTTCTCAATACTTTACATATTATTATATATATAGGTTATTATATTATCTGTCTCTGTATATTAATATGATTCTAAAAAGTTAATTACTCTTTCTTTCTTTTTTATTTTTTTCTTTTTTAATGTTTTGAATTGTGTTTCGGTAGTTATTTCGGTTTGGTTATTGGAACTAATGTATATCTCGTACCAGGATGCAATTCGAAATGTTAATATCACCTGTTCCCCCTCGAATTCAATTCCTTTTGGGTCATTCTAGTCAATTTCGGCTGAAATATAAATTTCAGCCGGTACTGGAGAGTGAACTGAGAGAGAGAGAATGAAAGAAATAGTTTAGAAAATGAAACTGGGCTCACCTCCCTTTACTCTAGATGTGTTGTTGCATGCGTAAATTGAAGGAAAGAAAAAAAAAATTGGTGCAAATTGCCAACTGGAAGTCGCAGTGAGGAAACTACTTCGGAAATGGGAAGTGAAGAAGAAAAAGGAGAAGAGGGAGTGAGAAAAAGATGCCGTGTAGATTTTTTTAAAGATTTTGTGGTGTTCACTGAACTTTGGAAATTGGAGCCTTGGGAAATAAAAAATAAAAAATAAAAAAAATGTTTCGTGGCCTATTGTTGGCGGGTGGGGGAGAAAGTATAAAACAGTAATAGTAATTAGTTTAAAAAAAAAAATTTAAATAGGTGCGAGTTTTTCAGTAGAATAGTAAACTATATCACTTGTCCATCATGAATATTTTATAATTTTTTTAGATAAGGAAGGGGATGGAATAAAAAAAGAAAAAAAAAGGTTTTAAATTTATATTTGGTGAGTAATGCTATATTTATAAAATTTTTATAATAAATTCTACGCGTCAACTTCAAAACAGTACAAAGAAATTGACCAGTACTGAAATATATCATTCTAATAGATAAATTAAAATAGGTTTCGAAACAATATACATAACATTGACTAGAACATAATATTTTGGTACATGTACATACCAGTGTACCATTTCGAAATGTACCATAATATATATTTATATAATATATATAATAAAAATATTATTATATTGAAAGAAATAGCATAAAGTTTTATGAGTTAAGCAGAAAAAAAATGTTGTGTCTCTAGTTTAGTTTGTGTTGTATGTATAGATATATACACTGTAGGTTATAATATATATATATATATCTCTCTCTCTCTCTCAAAATATGTCTATTGAAATGCTATAACCTTTCATCACTACCTCGTGTAGGCGAGTTGGTACCCGGGCTGTATAGAGACCTATTACTCGGGGGTTCAAGCCCTCGCATTTACCTAGCAAAAAAAAAAAAAAAAAATGCTATAACCTTTCAAATTAGATGTATCAAAAGGTATCTATTAAAATGTCATAACATTTCATATTAGATATCTATTAAAGGTACCTATTGACCGAAAAGATTCCTATTGAACAAAACGTGTCTATTGACTGAAAATGTGCATATTAAATGAAAATGTCCTATTGAAGAGTTATAATCTTTTGGATATAAATAGTGGTTTATAGTCATTTGGTAACTTCTTCTCTTACATCTTTCTTAGAGACAAAAAACTTGTGGGTTTTCTCCAAAATTGATATTTATAGAACCCAATAAGCACAGTTGTATCCTGGAAATAAATTTGTAGTAACCCTTGAGCAACTCTTATGTGGGGGCAAATATTGTCTAAGGATAACATTCAATTGTACCTCCAAGTCAATCAAATTTTCTGTTTGTCTACTAGATCATTTGGTTATTTCATTATATTACTCCTCTAAATTCCCAACAATTTGGGTAGTTCATTTTTTGTAAGTCGGTTTTTTCAGGCAATTTATAACAAGTTATATTTTCCATTTTAACATTTTAGCAATTACATGTACTTTGAACATTGAAAAAAATGTATTCAAACCAAGGAAGTCTATACCGTACCAATATTGGCTGTACCAGGGAAATATACCATATTAGCCATTAAATCGATACCGGTACTCCTTCGAAATTTACCGGAAAAAATACCGGGTTGTACCGGCCTATTTCGGTTGTACTGGCCTAAATCGGGTCGTACCGGCCGGTATTAACGTTTCGGCTAGTACAATAAAAATAATAAAATTGAAAAAAAAATTAAGTTTTTTTATTTAATCTAAAATATTGGTTAATATACTTAAGCTAATATGTAAGCTTATAAATATATAGATTTTAAAATTTATGTTGATAAACATAAAAATTAATAAATTCATACTTACATAAATAATAGAAATATATGTGTGTGTGTGTGTGTGTGTGTGTGTGTGTGTGTGTGTGTGTGTTGGGGAGGGGGGGGGGGGGGAGAGTCCGAGGACCAAGGAGGCCCAACTGAGGATAGGTTCGCCCAATTGGGGCCAAGATAGAGTAAAGTAGATTTCAAGGACCACGCCTATCCGAGAAGAGCAAGAGAATATAGACAACTATTGTTCCTTAAAGGCCCGAGGACCGGAGAGGAGCAGGGGCTGGAGTAGGGTTGGTGGGAGGAAGTTTCTTAAAAGGGATACCTCCCACCTCCACATTGAATGCTCTGCACCAATCTCATCAGCTGCATTAATGTGGAAATGACCCTTGAATTGTAACTTCACAACTAGCAACTTCATCTACCACCTCCAAAAGGGTCCTAATAGGACAAGTATTCTAAGAAATGCCCTGCAATGTACAGCTGAAGGGCTGGGATGTAAAGGAGAGGACTATAAAAGGAAGGAGACCCTTTAGAAAAAGGGGATGGATAATTGCTAAGGGAAAAAGAAGCCAGTTAAGAAAAGACAAGATCAAATTGTAAAGAACCTGAACTAATCTTACATACAAGAGACTAATCCTCGAACTTCCCCGAGGAGGAGATTAATCGTAATTGTTGTTCCAGTTACACTTATTTGCTACATTGGACTCCTCGGTCTGTAACTTAACCATAATCTTATCTTGAAATTGATACATATTCCCACTCTCTAACAAATTTTTTTGTTTGGGTTGGATTTGAGGGGCAAGGTACCATTATTCGAGGTGGGCTTAGGCCCTTATTTTCAGAGTTCTTACAATACATACATATATATATATTTATTTATGTATAGAAATATATAAATAGCGGTAAACCTGAAACGGTACACTGGTATCAACCGATACTGAAATATTTCATTCCCCTAACTAAATTGAAATAGCCTCAAGTACGAAATTGACTCCCTTAATTCAAACTAGCACATCTAAATTTATGCATTAAGTATAGACTTAATGGAGCATAAAGTAGAATACAAAAAATGAGACAAAGCATTTGTAATCGTCCTAATTTCTGTCTAACTTTTTGGTGTTACTTTGTGCATGAGGACTTTGACTATTCAAGTGAAAAGAATTTTCCATTTTTTCAGTCAAGAAAAAGTAAAAAAAAAAAAAAAAAAATTCCAAGAATGTAAATTCCAAGCACAATAAATAGATAATACGGGGAAAGAAATTGAGGAGCACGTTTTCTTTTTCTTTGGTGGAAAAGTTGCAATTTTATGCCCTTTGAACATTGAAAAAATGTATTCAAACAAGCATGCCTAATTTCATGTGTCAAGTATAGTCCTGATAGAGTATAAAGTAGAACACCAAAAGTGAGACAAATGATTTTTTTTTGTCTTGATTTTTTTTTCTTCTAATTTTTTGGCCATTACTTTGACTCTACAGCTCAAACTAATCCCCCCTTAGTCCTCAAGCACTTCATACATAGGAACTTCGTGCGTAGGAACGTAAGTTTGAAGCACAATAAATAGAAAATACACTTAGGAAGGAAATTGAGGAGCACTTTTCGTTTTATTTGGTGGAAAAGTTTGCGATTCTATGCATGTTGAACACTGAAAAATGTATTCAAATGAGCATGTCTAAATTTACACGTCAAGTATAGTCTTGATGGATCATAAAGTAGAATAAAAAAAGTGAGACAAAGGATTTGTATCGATCCTGATTTTTGTCTCTATTTTTTTGGTCGTTGCTTTGACTCTGCAGCTTGAACTAATCCCCCTAGGCCCTAACCCCTTGAACACTTTGTTCATGGAGAAGTACCATCCCACTTATAAGGGTGGACGATCATTAAAGTCTATCAAATTTAATCATGTTATATATTTACTTAAGAAAATAATCCCATTTCTAAATTGAATAATGCTAGGGATACAAAATATTTTACAAACAAATTTTCAAATTGTTGATGTGGTGAGTAATTATTGGTAAATGAAAAAGTGATATTAATTATGGGTCTAGATGAAAACCAATAAGAGGTTGGCCACATCAACATTTTGTAAAATTGTTGTAAAATAGTTTGTGGTTATAACATTACTCTTTTAAATAATTCATGATCATTGAAAACATGTATAACCAATCAATACTTGCAAAAGTTTAACATAATATGATTATTTTTCTTTCTTTTTATTTTTTTGGTGTAAATATGAAATATGATAATTATTGTAGTTATTAATAGACACCTATCATGATTGTGTTCATATATGGATATCATTAGGCATTTACTAGGATTATGTTTGTATATTCTACCTTTTAATAAAATGACGTAAAGGATTTTAATGAAAGATTTAATTATGGAAAAGAATTTAAATTCAATTAAAAAAATATATATGAGAGTAATGGCATTTAAAATTGTGAGTAGATTATAAATTTCATTTCAAAAAATTTATCCTCTTTTTTGATACATTGATAGTTAGGGGTGGTGGATTTGAACCCTAAGGTATGTTGGTAGACTGTAATACATAATGTAATGTAAAATAGTTATTCATATGATTTAGCTTTTCTGTAATTTGGTAATTATATTTATATTAAAGGGAATAGTCACTACTTATGAATATCTATTGAATAATGCTAGATAAACAATATATATATATATATTTACAGTTTTCCCTAAAAGGGTTGTAATAGCTATTTCTTATTAGGTGTAATAATTCCTAAAATTAATATATTTCCAAATAAATAAACTTTCCATAAGCACATAAAAATTATGAAAAAAAAGATCATATGAAAATAACTCATCTCTCTCTTTAATTTAAAAAATGATATTTTATAGGAAATATAATTGTATGAGTAAAATATTTCCTAAAATAGATATCTTTACTTTTATTGTAATGTTACAACTCACAACCAAACTTATGAATATGCTTAATTATTCCATTACAACATATTTTATTCCTAGTAATAAAGATTACTATTCCTATCGCAATCCTCTTTTAATGTACCGAACATGCCCTAAATATCTTCATCGAAAACAGTGGGAGGTGCCAACTAGTGGAGTTATAAGGCTTTTGGCGATTATATATTATAGATTATGCGATTCAATTTTTTAATATAGAATATTAACATAATTTTTTATTTATCATAAACCTAATATTGTGTGTTTTAATTAGCTCAACATCAATAGTTGGTAAAATCTATTGTCATCTCATAAGAGACCTAAGTTTGAATCTTGCACAAAAAATCAATTGGTTTTTGAGCCTAATGTAAAGATCAATAGTCATAAAATAGGCACAGAATAGGTTTCATAGGTTCAAATCTTATTGTATCTATATATAAAAATAAAAAAAGTCCTATTGTCTCTATTGGAAACTTAATATGAAAGGAATTAATTAAATTATGAAAAATAAATTACATTCTATTCAATACAAAGAAAAAAAAATAGTTGTTATACATTTCAAATCAAATCATTTATAAAATGTAACGATTTATTCTTTAAAATCCTACAAATTACCTATGATTGATTTTGTACTAAAGTTTTGTAGTATTTATTTTTCATTGTAAAAAAAAAAAAATCATTTTAAAGATCTTCTTCCTTTTTATTGTGAAAGATAGTGTTGGTATTATTCATTACTAAAAGTACTCACTTCGTTCTATCAAAAACAAAATACTCACTACATATGTGGGTGCAAGCGCCCACGACGAGCACCCAAAATGCTGCATTGGTCATGCTTTGCTGCTTTTGTTTGGGAGTACCCCTCGGTTGAGCGGACTGGGCAAAGGATGAATATAGATTTGCCACCTAGATTAGGTCTAGGAACTATATGTATAGTGCCCTTATATGAAGTACTGGTCTTACCAGAGCATGTATCTAGAGTTTAGGTATGGGGATGAGAAGGTGTTGTAGACACCGTATTTTGTACCCTTTATGACTCGGACCCCCGTTCCCCAATGTTGCTCAAAATCTAAGGCCTAAGACTAGTTTAAAGCCCAATCATATATTGAATTGACTTGAGCAGTGTTAAAATTGAAAATATAACCTTTTAAATGAGCAAAAATCTATTTTTGAAAATAAAATAATCAAATGGCCCTCGGCCCACGTACATGGGCATTAGCCTGCGTGTGTGGGCCAAAGCATGTGTATGCAGGCACACTCCTGCGTACATAGCTAGGGTTTCAGAGATATAAAAAAGACAAGTTTTCTAAAATAATGGCTGAGGTTTGGAATGAATCCCATATTGTCTGGTAGCAATTCCAAACCCCATTTCTTCCACTATTTAAAGCCTTACATGGTATATTTTCAAAACACACAGAAATCACAGGGGAAAAATACAAGATTCACTAGAATATAGTGGATCAAAAGGGAGTTTTTCACAAAACACTCTCAAGTCAATTTTGTTTGATTGAGACCTTTTCTAGCCCCAATCCTTTTAGTTTAACGTTGCTAATCACTTTCTTATTGGTTTGTGAATAAATTTGACTGAGGGGAATGGTCAAAATCAAGCTTAAAGAGCTTTTCTTTGAGATATTGGTTCAAACTTTGCTTTTTCCTTTTGTTTTCTTTTTTATGCTTTTAATTCTTTTGTTTGTCTTGTTTTCTTGTTATAACATGTTTTGATATGCTTTTTTAGTCTAGGATTACGTTTTTATATGTTTAAAATGCATGTTAGGGTGTTAGATTTAGCGTTTTGAGCTTGGTTGTGCTTTTAGGGTTTTCTGGGCAAGAACTTGCATACGCATAATCTTTTATACACACGCAGCCTTGATTATGCACATGCAGGCTTGTTCTTGCGTGCGCAGGCCGTTGTCTAGAAACCCTAATTTTTATTGTGTTTATTTCGTTTCTACTTTCACATGTTTGTTTTTTAAGCTTCTTTTCCTATGCCTTTATGCTTTTAATGTCTATGTTTCACATGTTTAATTGTTTGTTTTGTCTCACATGTTAGAATTAGGGTTTATTTTGTATTTTATTTGTTTCATTGCTATGACCATTCATTCACATGCCCATGCATGATGCCATAGGTGTTGAGTTGTTGCAAGGTGACTAAAGATAAGTCATAAATTCACATGCACATGCATATGTGTTGTTATGTTTTGTTTAATGAACATGTACATGTGTTATTGCGTTGCGTTTTGTATTTAATTGATAAATGATGTACTTGCTGCCATGATTAAGTTGTTGCCTTACATATGATATGACAGGGTTTCCACATGTTAGATGAATGCTAGGGTTGTATATGTGTGGTTTGGTTTCTTATGCTTTATGGATGGATATGTATATGTTTTGGGATGATGATGTCATGTTATATGCTTAGATGTATGCTAGTGTGTGTGTGAGTTTAGGACATAAGTGTTGAACATAATTTTATCTAGGTTAAGACGTAAGACACAATGATGGGAGGCCAACCTTAGGGTTGGGTGGTCTTGGGTGCCTAACACCTTCCTAAGAACATACCTAAACTCCGAACCCATATCTTTGGTAGTAAGATCAATGGTCCTTCTTCAAAAGGATGCTATATTCATGGTTCCTAGGCCATTGCAAAAACTAGGTGGCAACTCCTCCGTTGTGTACACAGGTGTTAGGCACCCAACCTCACCCGATCTATGGGTCAGCCTCTAGTCATTGTATTTCACATCCTAATTCCATCAAAGAGTCCTCTAATTTGCATCTACCAACCAACCTAGCATTCACCTATATGGTAGCATCTTTAAGAATCAATCATCAACAACATGTATCCCTTCAAACTTAAACATACATCTAAACATGACATCCACACATGTCCTAATATACATCTAGGCATGACATACCCTACCATTCATCTAGCATCTCATGCTTCATATAACTAAGGGCAGTAAACATATCACATGACAGTAATATCAACAAGGCAGTAAGCATAACCACATGCACAAAACATTTAATCTAGCACATTCAACCATTTAAGCATTGCATCCAAATCTTCAATTGTTAAGGAAACAAACCCTCATATTAAAAGATGCATATTCATACTCATATGCATGACTTACCCTCACTTTCCTCTTTGCTTCACATCATCTGTACATCAATGCATGTTCATATGATCTATGCATGTTCATGTTGTTCATCAAAGCATATAAACCTTAATTATCAATCTAACAAATAAATCATGTAAAATATGTTATTCTATTGACTCTAAACTTAAACATATGAAATCTAAGTCAAGTAGACTCCAAATATGTATTTAATACAAAGCAAAGCAACAAGAACACCAAAACCCTAAAATATGGATTTCTAGGCAAGAACATGCATAGGAATACACAAAGTATGCGTACGCATGCATGAAGCATGCACGCACATCCCCACCCAGAAACATAGTCTTAAAATAGCAAATAAAATGAAACAAAGATTAACATAGCATGCTTTTAACCATGGAAGCAATAAAACCTAACTATATTAAAGTAGTAAACAAAAAATAAACAAACCAAATGAAAGAGACAAGGTTAGACCCTTACCTTAAACATAAGAACTCTTGAAGTTTTAATTTGACTATTCCCCTTAGTCAATCTATCAAAACAAAAACCATAAGGTTAGTAAGCATAAAACTCAATTGTCAAGACTAGAATAGGTCCAAACCAAGTAAACCTTAATTTAAGGGTATTTTAGAATAAAAACTCCCTTTTTGATTCACTATTTTCTAGTGAATTCGGCATGTTTTGGAAAAAAGAGCATTTGGGGCCTTTTATAGTGATGAGAGAGGGGTGCAGGGCTCTTTTCCAGCTGATGTAGGATTAGCTTTGCACGATTTTTAAACTTTCTATACAAGTCATCAGAAACCCTACATGTGCGTGCATACACAAAAATGTGTGCGCATGCCTAAAGTATGTGTACATGTATTTACTAACATGAACGGGCATACTAAAGGTTACTACAGGTTTTTCTTTCACCAAAACATCCTCCAAGCTAAAAAATTTATATGATTGGGCCCTAGACTAGTTCTAGACCTTATAGTGATATCGTCATTGGAGAACAGGGACTCGAGTCATAAAGGGTACAAAATTAGGTATTTACAACATAGTTGCAATAAAAAGTAAATAAGTAAGCACAAATACAACCATTCTATGAATAAGTTAGTATGTTGTCGATATTATAATTCTTATAAACCATTTTGGACAAAAAAAGAGCTGGCTGAAGGTAAGGATAAGAATTGGGATTCTACCATCAAGTGAGTTGTGACCTAGGCGTGAGTTGGGTATGTTGTGAGTAGGCCACAACATACATAAAAAAGATGCCTTCTTTTTTATCCACGTGTAATTTGTAGGCAATACAAGTCATGGACTGGTCCACATGAGTTCCATACTTAACAACTTTGACCAACTGTCGACACCCGGCCTCGATCGGAACGGAGTGGCGGAAAACTGCTGCAGTCATTGCGGGCCCTCGTTTGACCACCCACCGTTGCGACAGCTCTCGCGCACGAGGGGCCCGTTGGAGGGCCCTTCTCGAAGATGGTGGTGTTGTTCGTGTGGAGCTTTGGGTGCTTTCTCTCTCTCGGTGGAGGAAGGTAGGTCTACCTTTGGTTTTATGGTAGGAATCTGGGCCAAATTTTAAGGTATTACCAAAGGTAAGTGGAGTCGCCACCAATCATTGGGTTTTTCTAAGGTGTGATTGGTCACCTATTTCTAGTTGATTTTATTACCAATCGTAGGTTAAGAAAAATGGCATTTTTCCTAATCTAATGTGGATGGCAAAAAATCTTAATTCTTAGGTCTAGAAGTTTAGTTACGTGTGGGGAATGTGTTAGGCACCCCACAATGCTTGTCCAAGGACAGTCCTTTGTTTTGATAAAATCTTAATTTTTGGAGATTGGCAGTAACAACATGATTTTGGCGTTGGCTTTCGGGGTTTTGCATGCACGGGAGCTTTGAGGTTTGGCTTTTGAATGGGTGTGGTCCCAACCTATGCTTTCCTAAGGCATTCGAGCAAAGTGCCAGATTTCCACGGTGAAAATCTAGCGAGATGTCACCTTACTTTCGCAGTGGAAATTAGGCATCACTTGCCTTAGGTGACATGGACTGTGACAATCACACTGAAAGGGGGGCAAATAGGTATATATATACATACATCATGCATAATGAAAGCACATAGAGCAGGAAAGTAAATGCCTACATCCCTAGAGCATGGCCCAAAATATAATTGCAGGAAAATAAATAGGGGTCGCCATACTTTAGAGATGAGAACGAATGTTACATGGCATGATGTACCTAATACAACCCATCTAAGAGAGAAAAGGAGGAGGAAGGAAGGGGGTTTTAAAAGAGTACATAACCAAATAGGAGAGGATAGACCCTAAACTACTAAACATAGTTGCTTGCCTCAAATTTGCATGCTCGGATCCTCGCCCTTTTTTCTTGCACTTGGGAGACCATGCCCTAGCTCCGTGCGTCCTCGCTCCATGTGTGTACATGCAAAGGGCAAAGACAAGAAACCAGCAGACAAGCAATGGAAGGAAAAGGTGCAAAGATTTTATGAAAGAGGCATAAAGCAGATAAACATGATAGACATGGTAAGCATAGCATGTGGCAAGAGACAAGACAAGCAACAAGATAAACAGACAAACAAGCAAGCCAACAAGGCAAGAAAGCAAGCAAACAAACAAGCAAACAAACAAAAGATGGTGTCTGTGAGGGACAAATCTAGGTTTGGATCGGATGCCCATAGCTTCATTGTGTTGAAGCATGGACGACACACTAGCAAGCAAGACTCATGCATGGACATGTAAGCAAGCGTGTAAATATGCACAAAAAGCCAACGGGTGGCACAAACATGGCAAGCATATCATTGCATGGAGTTGAAAATGGGAAAGGTGTGCATGGAGCAACCTGACATCCGGAGATGCCTCCCAAATGGTTACACCCAAACAAGGCCTCATGGGTGTCAAATGTAACCAAACAAGATCAAGCCCACGAAGGGCGTCAAACATGGCAAAGCCTAGAACAAGAGGGGCTAACACAAGCATAAAGTATAGAAGTAAGCAAACATAGACATGCAAAAATGGGAATGATCCAAACCCTTTGATGTGGGCCTTGGTGTATGGACGATGACAAAGGCCATAAGGTCTAGATCGGGTCCAAACCAATAGGCCAAAACACAAGAAAGAAAGACGAAGTGACAAAAGGGCTACAATAGCACATGGCATGACAAACATAGCCTAGGTCTAGGCACACGAACATGGCACAGAGTGCACAAGCATATGGAAAATAGCATAAAGCATGTAGAGAGCATAGATCTAAGCACACAAGCATGCGGAAACACAAATCTAGATGCATAGGCATGGAAATATGCATGTAGGCATGTAAATGTACATTTAAGCATGTGAATGCGAGCATAAAAGCATGGAAGAACGTAAACCCAAGCATACACGCATGCAAGCATATAGAAACTTAGCACATAGACATGATAGAACATGAATCCAAGCATATAGACATGTACGGATGTGGATCTAAGCATAAAACATGGTAAAATGCACATAAACACATAGATTCGAGCAAAGCGTAACCAACAACATCATATGAACATGTGAACACGTATAACCCTAGCATCAACCTAGAACAAAAGATGCATAAACATAGGAAAGCGTGGCATAAAACTCTAAGCATGTAGATCTAAACATATAAGCATGTAAAAATGTAGATCAAAGCATGAAACATGGCATAAGGCATAGAAACAAAAAGATTTAAGCTAGAAATACAAATAAAGCAAGAAACATGCTAAAAAAAGCAATAAATCATGTTATTCAAGCAAAAATAGCAAGATAAATGCTAGAAAAAGATTTAGAAGGTTAGGGGTGTGGAAGATAGCTAGAAAAGCTACATCCACACCCCTAAACCCCAAATCCAAAGTGTAGAACTAAGGAAAGGAAGATTGGGTATAAGAACAATACCTTGCGTTTTGGTGAAGAGAGAAAAATCAAGAAGTTTTGATGTGTTTTTTAGGTGTTTTTGCGTGTTTTTTATGTTAGGAAGAGAGAAAAACGTGTAGAAAAATACCAGGCAGAGAGAAAAACTCAAAAAATGTGGTCCCCTCCGGGTCTAAGGGGTGCCTGAGGCTTTTTATAGCCTCGACATGAACTTCAAGGCGGTGGCCCTTGTAGGGCCGACAGCCTCAAAATGCCTCTGATTGGGTTGATCTTGACACCCATAGAAATATTTTGACTTCTTGTTTCTGAAAAGGTATGGAACTTGAAAATCCAACGGTTGGATCAAAAGTTATGGCTCTTGGAAGTTAGTGGTGCATCAATCGGTGTGTCATCCCGGTTTTTATGATATCTCGGCCGTCTTAACTCCGATTTTAACCCATGAATAGTCGTTGCAACGAGAATTTGATAATCTTCACAATGGCTTTGGTTTTAACCCGTTCTCACAGGCAAATCAAAATTAGAGTTTTTGGGCCCACCCGAGATCGACTTCGGGTCAAACTCGGTCAAACTTGATCAAAATTGTTAAAAAATCTCTGAGAATCTCGTGTTTGATGTAAAACTATGAAAAATGTTGTTTTGTGAGGATTTTGACCTCATTTGACCTTTGGTCAAACCTAGAGTTGACTAGGGGCATTTTGGTCATTTTAGCCAAAAGAGACACTTTGGGTTCTCTGGTGCCCAAACATGTCATGCCACGTCATTTTGGATGTTCTTGCGGCCCCATGGGGAGAAAATGATATTTTTGGGTTTTTCGGGGTCTGGCACACAAATTGAGGGTGGACAAAATACGGTATCAACACCAACTTTAACCAAGGCTCAAGTAAGTACCCAAAATACATGCAATCCCCCAAAAATACATCCAAATATAAGCAGAATTACAAGTAAATTTGCCGCAAAATAAAACCAACAAAACTTGGACTTTACAAAATATATCCAATTTATTTTGATTATCTCCTTGTTAGAACGAAAAAGGGGTCGTTTTCGAATTATGTTTTGAATCTTGATCTTTGTTCTTGTGTTCTATTATATGTATGAATCTTGGTCGTCATCTCAATAACTAAATAGGGTGGGTTTTGTCAATGGTTATTTTGTGGGATAGCTTGAATGCTCTATCTCTCTCTCTCTCTCTCTCTCTCTCTCTCTCTTAGTGTGTTGTGTGTCTGGTGCCAAGAAAGTGGTATAAAATTGAAGCATGGTTGGAGATTTTCAATGTATTGATATTTTCTTATTGCTTCTCTTTCTGTTCCTTTTAATAAAGCATTGTCTGGTTCCCAAAAAAATAGAGAAAAATCAAACTAATACTATAAACAATTAAGGAGTTAGGATTTCAATTTAGGGGGGCAAAATTAAAAGGAAAATTAATTTAGAAAATATTAATTGATATTAAAAACAAGATAAATAAACAATTATAAACTAATGTAATTGTCAAACAAAATATAATATAAATGCAAAATATAGTTCATTATGTTTTTTTCATACCTAGTTTAAGTTACTTAGTGTTTTTTTCCCTCTCTTCTCATTTTGAAACTACTGCATGCTTTCATTCCTAATAGTCTTGAATTCAACCTGTACGAAAATTTAAAAAACCTACTTCGATACGAGTTTGTTTAGAATTCACTTTGAACTTATTACTATGCTTATGTTTTTCCATAATCTCAATTAACTATGTATAAGTATATATTTCAAATGATTATATATATATAAAATAACAATCAAAGTTAGAAATTAATCTAAATACATAAAGTTTATATATCTAATTTGATTCTTCAAAATAAATTGAGAAAATAAATCAATCTAAAAATATTAAGAATATAGCAATATACCTGGAAAATTGTATACATGTCTCACATCTCAATCTAATAGCCTTGATTACTTTAAAAAATATATGTAGAAGTCAACTTTTCTTTCCTTCTAAGTATTAAATTTTAATTTATAGCAAAAATCTAGAGTTGGAAACCTAAAACAAGTCTAGAAATGGAGAAGAAGAAAAAAAGTTAGGACAACTTTAGGGTTTTAAACTTTAGTCACATAAAAAAAACATTAAATATAATTTATTATTATATTAGTATCATCATCATTATTATTATAGGTAAAATATTGACTCACTAATGCACAGTGAGAAGGAGGTAAAAGGATAAAAAATGTATATCCAAGAAAAGAGGTGAAAACGTGTGGGAGTGGAACTATATAAAATATGGGTGTCAGGGTGTTTTTTTTGTCTTTCTTTTGTTTAGTCAGAGTTTTCTTGTTCTATTCTATGTTAGTGAGGGCATAACTTTTCATTTATTGGTAAGTGAAAATATGATGTTAGTGAAAAGTTTAGATAAAAACCAATAAAAATTGACCACATCAATAATTTGTAATAAATACTGTGAAATAGATTGTAGCTATAGAATTATTCATTCCTACACAAGTGAATTTTTATTTTGTAAATTAGAGTCAGGGGGCAATACTCCCCCCCCCCCCCCCCCGGCGCATTTGTCTACAAACAACACTAAGAAAATAAAAGAAAGAAATGGTAGTAATATATATATATATATATATTTTTTTTTTCTCTTGGTAATGTACAACATTTTTTAGATTTTCTCTATGTTTGTTGTAGCATTAGGTTGCCAAGAAAGTGAAAGAAAAGAACAAAATCTTGAGGCTTTTATTTGGGGAAAAATTGCATTTTTTTTTTTAATTTTTAAAATTCATCATTTTATACACACACACACATTTTACCTGACTTTATTGCCATTAATTTTTTTTTTTAAATTTTATTAGCCACATGTGTGCTAACAATATAATCCGCCAGTCATGTTAGCAAGTTCCATCACTAAGATGATGGTAGGGACTAAACTGAGAATATGTTCAAAAACTCAAGAACCAAATTAAAGTTATAAAAAAAAATTTTGAAGATAAAAATGAAAATAACCTCAAAATATAAAGATAAACTACTTAACAATCTACCAATACAGAGCTAACACGTGTCCATTACTATCTAACTAATTACATCAAGGTTAAACTACTTGTAGCTCTAGAACTATCTATACAAAACGACTTGTAGCTTCTCTATTTTCCTTTTCTTGTTTTCTCTCTATTTTGGAGAGAATGTAATTTGGTGGGCCCAGAGAGAAAATAGTCAGTCCCCACCAGTTTTCTCTTTCCCTCTGCCTTCCAACCAAACACATTTTCCAACTATTCTCTCTCCTATTTTCCTCTCATCTTTTTCCATCTTTTCCAAAATCATCCTAACCAAACATACCATTTGTTAGTAATTACGAGAAAAATTAGAGAAAAGCTTTGAAAATGGGAAATTTGGTAAGAGGTACCTGACTCAAGGAATTCATGCAATTGCAATTATTTTAAATGAGAAAAGTTAATGAATGCCCTAAAGGAATTGGTTTAGTAAGTAATTTTATAAACTTTTTAGGTGAAAAGAAAAACGTAATTGATTTTTTAATAGATTTTTATATTTTCTATAAAAGTGATATTAAAACTTTCCTAAGAACAAAGTTTGGCTACAAACTAGGTTGTACCCTAAGACTATAACTTCACTCAATATCTTTTTATTAGATGTGACAAATCCAATATTGTGTTCCATTTTCTTCTTATATCCTCCATGCTTGCAAACTTTCCAAAAGATCAATAATTATGCCATCAATCAATTGTTTAAATTGCAAATTTTTGTAGTCTAAAATTATGTATTAAAAATAAGTTCATGGATCATATAGTAAATAATATCCTATTATCACAAAATTTGACATGTGTGTTAGGAATATAAAGAACATGTAATCAATGGTTAGATTTTCAAAATATGTAGTCATGTTAATTTTTTTAATGGAAGTTGTAGTCTTAGGCTACAACCAAGTTTGAAGCCAAACTTTGTTAATTTCCTAAAATGAACTATTAATAAATGCCTTAAGAGTACCCATTAACTGAACCCTAAATTACCATGGACAAGGTTTCTCTCCAAACTAGTTGGGAGAGAAACCTTTCAAATTCCTCATAGATCTCTTTATTGGATGCGAATTTTGAAAATCTAACCGTTGAATTGTATTGCATTTTCTTTATGTTCTTAATATGCACATATCAAATTTCGTTTAAATTGGATATTATTTACTATTTGATTAATAAATCCATTTTTTATGCATAATTTTATATCACAAAAATTTGAAATTAAAAATATTTGATCGATGATATAGCTATTGACCTTTAATTTTTTTGAAATTTTGCAAGCATAGAAGATATAATAAAAACATGAAATCTAACGTTAATTTTTGGAAATTCACATCTAATAAAAAGATATAAGGGGAGTTTGAAGAGTGTATCTCCAAACTAGTTTAGAGAAAAACCTTTTTCAAATTACCAATCAAATTACTTACTTTAAGATTGGATTTTTCTAACTATGTGTACAAAAAATCAAGTCAAAATTGGAAGTTTTTCTTCAAAAAAGACTTTTATGTTTCCTCTTGGTGATCTTTCCTCCTAAACACAATAAAAATTAGAGAAGATCTTTGAATGTGGAACATTTGGTAAGAGGTTGGCTGGAAAAATTGGTGCATTTGCAATTATTCCAAATGGCCCAGAAATTACCCAGACATTTCGTTGGTACTCACCAAAAAAATATAGAAAAAAGCTTTGAATGTGGGACATTGGACATTTGAACGTGATGAAAAGTAAGACTTGGAACTTGGAAGTTACCACGTGTGTACAAAAAATTGATTCAATTTTGACTTTTATGTAAATTCTGCTTCACCTTGACTTTCTTCTCGAACTCGCATGGAAAATTTTAGTAGCTAATTTCCTCTCTGCAAAAACACGTGTTTCAAAAGATTGGAGGGTCTATTTGGTAACGTAATTCAAATAAAAATTTTTAGTGTTTAAGGGGCTGTTTGGTAATTTTGTTCTAGTAATGTTGTTTGTATTTTTTTGAAATACGTGTGGGTGAAAAAGTGTGTAGAAATACGTGTAATGTTGTTTACTCACATGTATTTTCACAACACTTTTTAACTCACATGTATTTTTTACAATACTTAAATAACATTAATAGAAATCTCTTACCAAATAGACCCTAATATTTCAATTTTTGGTACAACTATCAACAAGTAATCTTGAATAAAAAAAAAAGCATAAAAATTTAATGAATCGTCAAAATATTAAGTTGTTATTAGCATGCAAAAAAATTAGTTAGTGTTAGCCATATAATAACTAGTGAAAATTTTGTCAATTCAACTATTATAAAAATTATAACTTCAAGGGGTTGACTTAGTAGTTCCTAAGGCCTCATGATATATATCTATGAGATTTTGGGTTCGAAATCTCTTATCAGCATCTTGGGGTCACTCCCACAGGATTCCTCCCTGTAATAACTCAGTATGTGTGGGACGGGTGGACTGCACATGCCCAAGGGATTAATCGAATACTCGAAGAGGTTTGGATATTCTTGTTTGTTAAAAAAAAAAAAAAACTAGGTGGCGATTCCTTTTCTCCACCCCAGTCCACTTGCACGAGGCGTAATCCCTAAGTGACCACGCACATTGGCACCCACAACACCAACAGCCCCCCTTTTCATCACCCTAGCTGCCTCCAATTCCTGCTCATTTTTCATTAACAAAGTAAAACATAGTCACTCATGTCTGTCCACAGATAACCCAACTAATTTACTGAACCCACAAATTCTATATTTAACCCATCGGGATGTCTCCAATCTGCCTTCATCATTCTCCAAAATTCCAGTAACATTGTCCTGCAAAAATGGATCGACTGTGTTTAAAGGTGTAGACAGCATAGGACTTCCTTCTCCACTTTCTTCAACTTCCCCTAGCCCAGCCCATTCAGCCCCAGGCAGATCCGAGCCCAAATTTATCATCGGTGATCACTCCACCAGCTCTAAATTACCCCTTTTTGTCTGCACCTACAACCCCAAAGCTTGTGACTCCATGCTATCACCTACCGCTGCTAATTCCATCACTCTCATCTAACCTATCAACTCTCTAACAATATAGAAGAATATATCAGTCCATAGAATTACCTGATCCAGTAACATCAACGAGCAAGTAAACTCCTGGGTACTTCCCACCAAATCCGATCTCAACCCAAATACCAAACACCCAGCCGAGACAATCACTCTACTCAATTACTTCAATTGACTCGAAGAACATTGCTGAAGTGATAAAACTCTAGTGCGTGACCGTGACGCTGCTGCCTTTGAGGATTCTCCTCGCTCCCAACTACTATGGGCAGCAAACAGTATAACTAAATGTCCCAAATCCATCTGGATTTCACAGTTATCATGGGCCGTAATAACTTCCCCAACCTTTAGTTGATCTTGAGGTAGGCCTATGTTATTACCGTGACTGGGCTTGACTGAACCCTCAATTAGTTCTTTTGATTTTAATACTACTTGTTCCATCTGGGTATGTGTTGTGAGTGACATGGCTGATCTAGCCTTTAGTTAGGCTTGAGACAGGCCCAGGTTATTGCTTTGACTAGGCTTAACTAAACCCACTACTTGTTTTGTTGTTTTTAAAACTGCTTGGTCCATCTGGGTATGTGTTCTGAGTAACCAGTTGAATAGACTAATTTTTCTATTCCTTTATGGAAACCCCACTGAACCCGCCTCTTATTTTCTTCACTGCACACGATCATTAATCTCCTCCTTAATACTTGGGATTCCTATGATTTTTGCACTTTCTTTCCTTTTGATTTTGAATCAAATCGTAATGGTGATCTTGTTTGAAAATTTTCCACTAATTTTGGGTAAATTTTAATT
Source organism: Notholithocarpus densiflorus (assembly GCA_030021035.2). Lineage (NCBI taxonomy): Eukaryota > Viridiplantae > Streptophyta > Magnoliopsida > Fagales > Fagaceae > Notholithocarpus > Notholithocarpus densiflorus. The sequence continues at coordinate 169,657 of JARYZH020000234.1, read as the reverse complement.
CTCTAGACCCGCCCCTCACCACTGCTCATCAGTTTCCCCTCCAGAAATTTTTTTTGGTTCCTTTCCTTCTTGTCACTTAGTGCTTTCACTGGATTTTGTACAACTAATGAAGGATCTCCAATGATACTTTTTCCCTTGTCATTGGCAAGAGGCCTAGAATCTAAAGCCACAATAGTCTTTTGCTTCTCTCCTCTAATCACTACTACAAAAGAACAAGAAACATTCACATTAGATTACGGCTGCTTGTGCATCCCATCTAAGATTTTCATTGGTTTTTTAGGTGTTATTAAACTCTGCAACTTAAAGCTGAACCCCCTCCACCCACGCATCACCTTTCCTTCTGGTATGATCACCAATCTCCTACGACCCCCATCCTTAAGTTCAATCACGACAATATAATTTCCAAAAACATTAGAACACTTCTGGAACATATACACAATATTGCCTTATCTGAACGTAAAGAAATGTCTAGAATTACAATCTAACACCGTTTGCTCCAATTTTGATAGCAACCAATGACAAGCTTTTTTTCCCATACAAACTGATCTCGAATAATATTGGCTCCTCTCAAAAATATGTAACTCAAAAAAGGTTCACCGTTCCTCCACCACCAGTTGAAAAAACTTATCTTCAATCGAAAAATTGCAAACACCTCCCATCTAAACGCAACACCGGAATAAAAAGAAAATCTATAGCTGATCCGAGGTAGCTGGGCCTCATTTATGGCTAATTCTAGGTAGCCAGGTCTCAAAATGAAAGGAATATAAAATAACTAAATCCTACAAAACCAACATATTGATAGGTAATGTAGTTCGGAAACTAGTCTACGGGAGCAACAACCTACCCCTCCTTAACATTTTGATGACATGCAAAACACAGCCCCATCTCAAAAACTATAATGAATTTTAAACTAAGTCTTCCAAAAAATCATCTAAGAGTGAAATTATTCCTATAGGGAAGGTGAATAATGTGCATGCTTTGGTAAAGATATATATATATATATTTAGAGAGAGAGAGAGAGAGAGAGAGAGAGAGAGAGAGGTGTGTGTGTGTTAAACGATAGAGTTTGGAATTGCATAGGTTAGAACAATTAGATATTCATGCTGAAGGTGAATTGGATATCATGTAAATTAATGGAATATTTGGAAATATTAGTATTTTCGAGATTTATACTATTAATTAAAGCATTAGACCAGATTTTATAGCGGTGATTCGTGTGAATTGATATTTTTGTAATTGTTAGGTTCTAATTAAAGACCTTTTTAGAGCACAAAGTTGTTGGTTTTGCAGGATGCGTAAGGAAAGTGGTATTTACTAATTTGGGGGTTTCATAAAGATGGTTTTGACTATCAAACTATATTTATAACTTATAATAAAGAAATATTTGCGCACTCTGTAGATGTTAAGAAAACCTTGTATACTTGTTTCTTTGAAAATGTTGTGGGATGAGCACTTTGTATACATATACATGTATGATAATGCATCTCTAAAGTTTATGGTTTGACTTGTGTATGATTGACTTTGAGGAAGTATTATCGGATCCCATTCATGAAATGTTTTATGATTTGATATGAATTATTTGTACTTACAATGCTTGGAAAGCATGTGTCTTGGAAACTTTAGGAAACATATTTGAAATTGATTTGTTCTTAAACCTACCTTGTGTGAGCATCATTAGAATTTATTTGAAACCCTATGGCAAGTTGTGAATAGAAGCAAGGTGTGAATAGAAACACGGTATCGTATTTAATCCTTAGCAAGGGATGGTCATACTGTAGATAGTCCTTTGCGAGGGACGGTCCCAAGGAGGGGACAATGCACATTTGGTAGCTCCTTAGCAAGGGAGTTTATCAATTTTGGTTCCAAAGAGGGGGCTCCTTAGTAAGGGACTGCACCCTTAGGTTCCAAAGAGGGAGCTCCTTAACAAGGGAGTGTACCCTTAGGTTCTAAAGAGGGGACTGCGCAACCCTGTCAACGGGGTGTTACACGTGAGTATTCATGCTCTCTAGACCTTATATGAGTTTGGGGCGTTACACGTGACCCCTTTGTCCATCATGGCAGAAAGGGGGAGATGTTGTGTTAAGGGGGAGACTTTTATTTGATTATGTAATTTTATTTCTAAAACTCTTGTTCTTTTTTATTTGGGACTTGCACCTTTTTTTTAAAATCTTTGATACACTATGCTTTATGTTTAGTTTTTGGTTGTTGGTTAACAATTGGTATCTGGCTACTTATGTTGACTCACATGCTTTTATTTAATTATTTATTTATTTTGTAGTATTTATTTATATATCATTGTAATCAATATTTTTTTTATCTATCTTTATTTCTACATATGCGTTTATGCTTTATTTTAGTGTTTTGAGGAAAAGGTAAGTAATCTCTATACAAGACATTCAACCTCCTTGCAGCTTCCTAGGATTGTGTAGTTTGTAGGGATGTAAATTTTCTTTGGGCCGTATTGTATTTGAGTCTTTTGATGTAAATTTTTTTGTCATGAATTGTCAAAGGGGGAGATTGTTAAGTCCAAATTTTTAGGTTGACAAGTCATGAACGTTTGTGACAGTTATAATCTAGGTTGTCTCTTAAATCGATATCGAAGTAATTCATAGTACAAGACAAACCAAGGTTCAAACGAATCAAGAAACATAAACTGGACTATTATTGCACGGGATTTTGTCACCAACTCAACCTGTCGAGAGTTACTTAAGTCGATCGATTGATTGCATATCTCAACTGATCGAGAATCGTGTTGATTGGATTCTCAGTATTTTTTGTCAGCCATTTGATCTAAAGCTACTTGCATTTATGTACACTATTTAAGCAATACTTAGAGCATGTTTTCTAAGACTACATGAGAGTAGTGTATTATACACAAATTTGAAATTTTCCAACCATTCTTGAAGCATTAACTAGAGACCTATGTTTATTCAAAAGATCCTATGATCAAAGTGAAATTGTTGCATCTATGTGAGAGACCTCGACAAAAGCGTCCCTCAAAAAAGAGATTTTTGGAGTGCTTTTTAGGGCACCTCTCTTTTAGGGTAAGTGGTATGGAGTCGCCACTTATTTTTTTATCTATACAAATACATGACTGAATTGTTCTCTTCATAAATTGAATAAAAGAAATTTCATATCCTGAAAAACTTTAAAATTACATAGCTTTGGGTCCTAGTTACAATCTACCAAAAATACATGGCTTTTGTCCTAGTTACATTCTACCCAAAAATAAAAATAAATTCAAGACTAGATCTACTTAACCAATGACCTAAATCCAGAGGCTAGGTTATGGAATGGGAAGGTGTTAGGCACCCATTCTGCCTAGACAGAGTCTGGTCTTCTAGACTCTTGTGACCTATGTACATTTTTATGCATGTCATGAATGATATGTTGAACATGTGAAATAAAAATCAAATCACATAAATTTATTTACGAATGAAGTCTCTTCTTTTGTTTTAAAAAAATTCAGATCTATTTTGATTGGTAAAAAAAATTGATTTTCATTTGTCAAAATACCAGATCTGTTTTGTAGTATGTAGAAAAAAGTGGTTTTTGGAGATAAAAATTCAAATCTGTTTTTATTACATAAAATAAAGTCTTTTGGTTTGAAAAAAAAGTATCAGATCTGTTTTTTAAGAACTAAAAAAAAAAAATAGTTTTTTGATTTATAAAAGATTAGATCTGTTTTGGGATAATAAAAAAAAAAATGTTTCTTTGATAACAGAAAAATCAGATTTGGTTTGTATATGTAAAAAAAATGAGAAGGATTTTTCTTTTAAGAAGAGAGTTTCACCCATAATATGAATTTATGCAATCATGAATTAAAGAAAACAAACACTTACACAATCATGTTTAATCTTTTTCTTTATTTCAAATCTGCATGTATTAAAGAAAAATCAGATCTGTATCTAAGAAAGATACAAATCAGTTTTTAATTGAGAAAAATTCAGATCTGCATCTCATAAAGATGCAGATCTGTTTTTATTTGAGAAAAATTTAGATCTGCATCTATGAAAGATGCAGATCTATTTTTGTATTGAGGAAAAATCATATCTACATCTAATAATGATGTAGATCTGTTTTATTTCAAGAAAAATCCAGATCTACACCTAATAAAGATGTAGATCTATTTTATTTTAATAAAAATAATTGCTCACATGTAGATTATTGACATTCAAGAAAGAGATTATAACAATCACATAAAAAACAATCATGCTTTAAACCAAACAACAATTAACAATTCATGCTGTGGATAAAAAATTCATCACCATAAAAAGATAGCATAAAAAAGAGAGGGCGATTGAAACAACCTCTTGCATGAGCACTCCTTGTTCTTGAGAGGATGTTTTAGGGTTCAAAGAAACTTATTCAGTTATCTTTGAAACCTAAAAACTCTAATTTAAGCAGCAAATCTCAGAGAGGATCAGCAAATATCAACAATTTGAGAGCCTCAAAACGTGTGCCTCTCAAAGCGTAAAAACAGGTGCTGAATTATGAGGTTCAGTCTCAATTTATAGGGGTCAGAGGGCTCTAAAAAGTAGGTACGGACGATTAGGGTTTGAATCCGGACGAATCATTTTGCGAAAAGATCGAAAAGGGTATGCATAATCGTCACCCGAAGGCCGTTAGGCCAAAACCCAAAACATGGGAATTTGGCACTTTTAGAGTGCCGTTCGGCACTCCAAAAGTTCCAAATTGCCCTTTGGACTCCGAACACTCTTTCGTGTTCAGGTGCCGTTTAGACTCCTCTTCTAGGGTTTTTTGACCGGTCCTTGTACCTAGACGTGTTTTCATCCTCCGTTTATGATTTTTCACCTCTTTTCTGGATAATTCAAGCTATTTAAGAACAATTATCTTGTAGACAAATACCCTAAAATAAGTCTTGATAAAGTTCAGATTATCCACAATTTTATTGTTATCCAATCATCCCTTTTATTCCTATGCATGCATCCCTAGTTTAAACACTAATTATCGACCAATCACAGAACTATTTAATTAATGTTAATTTTTTAACCAATCAGAATTAATTTAAACTAATCATGTGTGGTTGACCTTACCTAGACACAATGCATGTTGACCGTGCAAACTTGATCATGCGATATCTTTCAATCTGATGGTCCGATTAGGAAACCGAAAACACCGTTGCGATCGTTAGAACCTCAAGATCATTTTCATGATATGCAATGAATGAATTAATGCATGTAATGCAAAGACAAGTTGATGCATGTAATGCAAGAACAAATTCATGCATGTAATGCAATCATGATTTTTAAGGTACATGGATGGTCATTCAAGTCAGTCTCCTTGATTAAATCATGGGAGCAAAATTGAGTGTCTACTATCTAGTTTACATTCAAGTTACTGGTACAAATCTTTCAGAGTTATTCTCAGAGTCTTGAGCATACATTCACATGCAACAAGTTGAGAATAGAAAAACCCATAGTCTTGAAGCTGTGTGTGGTCACGTTAGTAAGTTCTACCAGAAGTAACATTAGATTTCGGGTTAATCTTTTTTTACACACTTCAATAATATTCGAGTGGATTTATTGACTTGGGTATTGATGATTAAATCCCCTAAGTTTTTACTATGAAATAGTTTGTTTCATAGGTTTTCTCAGGCCATCATTTTGGTGTCTTTGTGTGATCCATGTTCGTGTGTTGCTATTCAATTCAGATCTAAAGCATAAGTAATTTAATTAATTACTTGGTCAAGAGTTGGTTAACTTTGTTACTATCGGGGCCAAAAACCCTAACAATAGCTAATCAAACATGTATAATCACAATGCCTTGAAATTTGTGTTACTAGAAGCGCATTATTAATGCTTGCAATTAAACATCTAGTAGTAATCTAGGCATTACATGATCTTAAACAAACAATTGCCTTCAACAACATAAATTTGACAGAATATAGTGTCTTATTTCATATCCTTGCTTGTCCTACTCAAACTATGATGGGTCTAGGAAAGTGCACTTCAGCTTGATAAAATCTGAGAGACCATATGCATAGTTGGTCTAGATTTTGGATCAGCATGTAAACATGCAATTGCCAACTTTCTAATGAGTATTAGTTGATTCTCAACCTCAAGAATGGGTGGTGGAAGGCGTATGTCTAAAAAATCATTCAACAAGAAATTCTCCTCCACGGTTGAAGCAGATAGAATGGAGATGATTTCACCAGGATGCCTACCTTTGATCACTTCAATAGCCAAAACTCCAAAGCTAAACATGTCGCATTTCTCAGTTATCTTCATTGTATAAGCAAGCTCTAAAAAAAAGTAGAATATTATGCCAATGTATTCATATGATCTATGTTCTATATTGATTAAACAAGTAATTACATTACCTAGTGCAACATATCCATATGTGCCAGCAAGTGAAGTCTAATTGGATGAGTCTTGATTAAGAATCTTAGCTGTGCCAAAGTCTGAAACATGAGCCTCGTACTCTGAATCCAGCAAAACATTTTTACTTGATATGTCCCTATGAACAATTGGTGGTGAACAATCATGGTGCATGTAAGACAAAGCGTGAGCCATACCTTTGATGATATTCAGCCTCTTATTCCAGTCCAATTCTTTAGCTCCTCTGTCATTGCACAAATTGAGGCCAAGTTACCTTTTCAAGGTACTCGTAAATCAAAATTAAGAAACGTGAATGTGAAAAAAAGCCATGCAATTTTACAATATTTTGATGCTGGATTTCTATTAATGCACTTATCTCATTTAAGAACTCTTATTGTTGTGAAATATTACCATCACACAAGGATGTGTGTTTCTTAACTACAAATGTGTCTCCAGATATTAGCTGGGCTTTATAGACAATTCCATATCCTCCATCCCCAATGCAAAACTTAGCATCAAAACCCTGGGTTGCGTCAAAGATTTCCTGGTACATTGTTCTTCCATCAAAAGTTGATATTGTAAACACTTCTTCCTTGTCCTTGTATGTGTTTTGATTTTCTTGTGGATTTTGCCCTTCTCCTTTTAAAATGAAGAATATTACCAAGAATACCAATACAAGTGAAAGTGTTCCCAAGAGAGGGAAAATGATTTTATTTCCCTTCTCTGAGATATGTCCTGCCTTACAGGGTTGCAATCCTATAACGTTTCCACACAATCCTTTATTACCTTGTAATGCTTCAATGTGAGGATCATGAAATGCTTGGCTATTGGGAAGAGGACCCTTCAACTCATTGTAGGATATGTCAACAGATGACAAGCCACGCATCTTTTCGAAAGCAACTGGAATGAAAGCTGAGAAGTTATTGTGGGATACATTTGACAACTCCAAGCTCTGCATATTGCTGATTTGTGAAGGTATCTCTCCTTCGAGTGAGTTAAGGCTCAAATCTAGCTGGGACAATTGAACTAATTCACACATTTGGACTGGAATGTTAAGGATAAGCTTGTTGTTGCTCATATTCAAGTAATGTAGTTTCAAAAGGTTCCCTATATTTCTCAGGATTGCCTTACCAAACCTATTAGTGGATAGATCTAGATACTCAAGATTTATTAATGACCCAAGCTCCAAGGGTAAACCACCATAAAGTTTATTGCCATTCAACATTACTTCGACAAAGAAGTCAACTTTCTAAATTCCTTTGGAACCTCGCCAACCAAGTGGTTAGAAGAAAGATCAAGTAATTGGAGTTGAACTAAGTCTCCAATTTCAAGTGGTATGCGACCAGAAATATTGTTTCTAGCAATCTTTAGAGTGGTTAGTTGTGTGCACTTGCCCTAGTTGTGTGAGATTTCACCATAAAATCTATTGTAACTCAGGTCCATGTACTGTAGGTTTCTATAGACACCAAATCTTCAGATATATTTCCAAAGATTTGGTTTCTTTCAAGGCGGACTCTAATTAAGTTTCTACAGTTTCTCAAGGTTTTTGGTATTGGACTTGTGAGATTGTTGTTGCCTGCCCTTAGTAATTGGAGAGACCCACTATGGCATAAGTTTTGAGGCAAAAAGCTAGTGAAGTGGTTGGCATCCAGCAGTAGAGAAGTCAACTTCATTAAGTTTCCGATCCCTGGCAGAATGGGACTAGAAAATTGGTTATCACGGAGGTATAAAGCTTTTAAGCCACTCAACCTACCAAAGGAAATTGGAATATTACCATTCAATTGATTTCTACTCAGTTCAAGATCAATTATGGACGTCAAGTTTCCTAATTTTTCAGGAATGGTACCAGAAAGTTGATTCTTGTACAGGTGTAAAACAGTTAAGTTTCTAAGAGAACCTAAAGATGTGGGAATTAAGCCAAAAAGATGATTTGTGGCTTAAGAATATGAGAGACTTTAGAATTCCAATTTCTAGGGGGATGGAGCCAGAGAGCTGATTTTGGTTCATATGCAATAATGTTAGCTTTTCAAATTTTGCAATACTGTAAGGGATGGGACCTTTGAAACTGTTGTTACTTATGTCAAGTTCAACTAAATTGGTAATGTAACACCCCAACCTAATTGCATAGTTAATTTATGAGTTTATATGCAGAATGTGGACACACCTAAGTCCTTAAGAAGCCATCGTAGCCAAATGAGCTCATATGTGGTATCAGCAAGGGCATGATATTCTGCTTCAGTACTGGAATAGGCTACAAGGGTTTGTTTCTTGCTTCGCCAAGAAATTAGTGAAGAACCAAGAAGAAAGCAATAACTAGTGGTGGACCTGCGATTAGTGGGAATGATTTCCAAAAGTTGGAAAAGGTGGGTGTGATCTTTTTCCTTCCTTAGCATCACACGTATCCCACCCCAAAGTCCACTCTTCTTATCTTTTCTTTTGCTGTACCAGAAGCTTCTTGCTTCATCTCTTTTGCTCTTTCTTTTCTTCTTCCTTTGCTCTACCCGGCAGCACCTCTCTTTCACCCTCTCACAAAAAATCATAGACAACTCTCTCTAAGAAGAAATTAAGAGCCTAACACTAAGGTTTCATCTTCAAAGTGTGTGGGTAAGTAAATTAAACCTTATCTGATTTTGTGTATTTGGATAGTATAATTGTTTGCTTATTTTCCCTCTTTGTTCTCTACTCTGATGTTGGAAGTTGAATTGGTGATTCTGTTTTAGTTACTTGAATATTGATGATATGGTGGTCTATTGAATGCTTATTAGGGTATTTTAATATGTATACTATAGGTATAAAAAATACCCAAATGGAATTAGGGCCTATTGCTATTTGTTGATGATTTTTGTAAGAACATGTGCTGAGGCTGTCACTGTGACAGATTTGGTGTTTACAACAAGAAAATTATGTATTAAATCATATTCTGTGAATTAAGAGGCTAGGAGTAGTTTTTATGAATTCTAAGACACACATGGTTGTTATGAAATTGGTCTCACAGCATGTGGATGAGTAGAAAAATAATGGTTTAATTTCTAAGTTACGTGAATTTCTGTCAGGACAGATTTGAGTACACTGTCTTGCGTGATTTTTAATAAATCATGGGTTGATGATTTTACTCCGAAATTTTTATGCTGTATACTGGACATACAGGGGAGTAGTTCTGTAAAATTTCATGACAATTGGATGTGTTTGGACAGTCCGTTTGTATTTTACAAATGGGGCGTATGCTGCTGGAATGGGCAGTGAACAACATGTACTACCCCTGACTTTGCGGATTTAATTCTCAAGTTAGGATGCATGTTTTGAGCTATAATTTAATATGATTATTCTTTGTTATGTTTGGAGTGTATATAAATTTTATGCATTGGCTTCTCTATGGTTTGGGTGCATATTGTGTTTGATGATTGTATCATATGCTTTGGGGAACTTTATGTGATGGGAATTAAGATTTTCTTGAGTTTGAGAGTTAGGTTGTGATTGAGGTATAAGTTTATATATTAGGAAGAGTTTGTCCGTAATAAGTTTTGGTTTTTCGTTTAGGTGGCGAGAACGAGAACACGGACACTTGAGCTCCTCGTGTAAAATCTCTCGCGCCTTCTGTTTTCAGGTAAGGGACTTGTGACATGTGCTTTTGATAAGTATAAAGATTATTTCGAAAAGTATTATGCATTAAAGCTTTTGATTAAAGATATTACATATAAACATGATTTAAGCAAAATATATGTTCGTGAGTTGTTCAATCTTATATATATGATAATTTTAGCATATTGATGCTAGTACTTATATCACGAACATAATATTCAAGAATGAAGTGGATATGCTACTATTGTGAAACATTTATGTAAAAGCAAAGTTATCAGAAAAATATAGTTTCGGGTTATTCCTTTGTTATGTTCTGAACTCAGCCAGTAGGGGTTATAGTACTGGCATTTCCATGGAAATTCTGATTGGCCATTAAAAGTGGGACTGGCTCTGCTGTACCCGCCCTTGTTGGTAACAGCCAACTTGTGGAGGATGTCAACCTACCCCCATGGTTGAAAGTATGTATTATGATATGATTCCGGAATTACCTGGCATTGTGGGGAATGCTGGATGCCTGGCACTCTGTGCTGGAAGCCTCCCAAAGTTGTGACAGACTTACAATTGGATTAACTAATATGTATTATAAATGAGCTATAAAGCTATTTGGAAAGTATAAGAAAAGTATGATGATAAGAAATGTATATTGAATGTGTAATAAGTCTAATGAGAAGTTATGATAAAGTATTTGATAGTCTGTTCAAAGATAAGATTATTGAATTATGTTTAAGTTCCTTATTATGTCCTTTTATTATTATATGAAAGGAAAATGAAGTATTTTCATCTAAAAGCTCGTAAGTTATTTAAGAACAATATGAACAGTATGAAGGCTATTTTATCGAATCTGGCATATCCATAAAATATTTGATTTACATGCATTCTTATTAAAGGCCCATGGAGCTTTAAAACCTTACTGGGCTTCGCAGCTCACCCTATTATATTTCAGTGCACAGGTTCTTCCTGGAAGCAGCGAGAGTATTAGAGGTGGCAAGGATTCTGTGTTTTCTCGTTTGTTAGATTGTAGAGTTTTCTGTTGTATAGCAGTTTAGCTCTTTTGTTGTATAGGAGGAATCAAGATATACTTGATCCTTTGAGCGCAGATGTAATTCAGTATCTTAGTTTGTTTTGAACCCCAGTTGTATGTCTTTGGGGTTAGGTTTGTAATAAGAGTTTTGCTAAACGTTTAGCTATGTAATATTTACACGGATACCTGAAGTTTCAGCCAGGTGGTAATTTTTCCAAGTTCACAGGAAATGAAATTTCAAGGTTTCCATCATTTTTTTGTATATTGTGGCTTTTATGTAAGATTTAAGCAGGAATTCAAGAAAACAATTCTTGATAAGTACTTTCAGTTTAGGTTGGTTCGTGTTAGTATTGAGGTAAACTTGATATTAACATGCCGGTCATGCTCTAAATCTTGAAGTACAGGTTTGGGTCGTGACAGGTAAGGTTTCCAATTTGTGGAGGAATGGAACCAGATTGTTGATTATCATAGAGGTACAAATAAGCCAAGTTGCTTAAATTGCCTAAAGATATAGGAATGGAACACGAAAAGAAATTACTATTAAGAGAAAAGTCAATCAGATAGCTCAAATTACCTAATGAAAGCAGGAATGCATCCATAGAAATTGTTGGCATACAAAGAAAGGTCATTAAGAGACTTTAAATGACCTATTTCTGGAGGAATTGAGCCACTTAATTGATTTTTAGCGAGGTGCAAGACCTCATGGTTGATCAGTAGGCCAATTTGGGGTGGGATTTTGCCCGTTAAGTTATTAAAGTATAGATCAAGATATATGAATTTAGACAGGTAACTAATATCAATAGGAATTGTATTAAAGAGTTTATTCATGCTGAGGTCAACAAATGAGAGGTTAGGGAGTGACAAGAATGAAAATTCATGGAGAGTACCTTTCAAGCCTGAGTTAGTCAGGTTTAATCTAATAACACTTCTTGCATGGTTGCAAGAAACACCGAACCAACTGCATGGATTTGATCTTGCATTTTGATTGTTGGAAGAATTGGTTGCATTATTATTAGGAAGGAGTGTCCATGAAGGCAGGAGTGACTGGTTTTTATTTTGAAGACTGGCTTTCCAAATGAGAAGAGCATTTGTCTCGGTTTCTTTATCCACATAAACAAAATTAGAAATAAAGAAAAAATGTAACAGGGCCAACACGAATAGAGAAACGGGGAAAAAAAGTACTTTTTTTGAAGCTAGTGAGGGCTATGGTTTTTTGGAAGCTAGTGAAAATAGATGATATGATTCAGTATCTCTGTTTATCAATTTTCATCATTCTCTTTCTTTAAATACCAATCAAGTCAAGTGTTGTCGTTAATGGGAAGAGAAGGGTTTCAACATGATCATTGACTTTGAAAGGGGTAGAGATATGAATTTTTGTTTGATGACCAAGTTCCAGCATTAATATATTTATCAAGACAATCTTACACACTCATATATACACACACGCATGCTTTTTTATTATATACACATTTTTTTATTTGAATATGTTATATATATACATATACCCAACAAAAAAAGAGCTTAGTATTTTTAATCAAAATTATGTTTGATGGATATTTCATAAAATAAAATTTATTTTTACCATTTTCTTAGTGAAATTCTTAAAGAGTTTCATTTTCATTCAAAATTATCAAATTTTATACTAAAGTAATTAAAAAATCTTTCAATTGAACTAATGAAATTTTCAAAAACATGAATTATCCAAAACTGGGAGGAATAAGTTAGGCTCCAAACATATTTGAAACTATTTTACTTTAACTTATTATATAACAACTAAAGATACATTTCATGTGTAGTTTTTGTGATATGATTTTTTTAATAAATTAATAACTTGTTAATTGCTACCTAACTGATTGAAAAAAATAGATTCCAACATGTTTGGTGCTAAAATCTTTATATATATATATATATATATATATATATAAAGAAAATTTGCAAAATTTGGAAGGGTCATGGCGCCACCCATGTATATAGCTCCACCTCTAGACTTTGGCTGTTCTCATGTGGAAAAAAGAGTTTTTTCTAGGGCCACAAAAGCTCTCTTTCATAACAGATGGGTTGTGTAAGGTTGAATTTAATCAACCATTTTGTTGGCTTTATTCTGTGCCAAATTTGCTTGTAATTTAGCATTTAGAAACCCGGTATTTACGTGGGAATCATGTAAGGGTAGTGTGTGAGAGAGTGTGAAGAAAAGCTCAAAAGTGTGCAACACAGCAGGGCCTCTCGACTGGATCTCGCGACTGGCAAGTCACCAAAGCAGGCGCATGTGTGAAGCATGCAGGGGAGCTGAAGAGTCACGCCAGTTGTTGCACTACAGGACAAAAGTCCTAGGCTGGCCAGGCAGTTAGCTCGCGACTTAGACTCGCGACTCAGTCAAGTCGCGAGGCCAAGTCGCCAGAACACCCTGTTTGTTACAAAACTAGCTCTTCGCATTCCATACACACCCTACTATATATAGACCCTTATACCACGAAATGTAGAAAGTTTCCAGAGAGAATTTTGAGAGAGAAACCCTAGAGAAAAAAAAGATTGACTCATCCACAATCTTCATCCTTTGATTCTCCAAATTCCTCTACTTTCACCCTCTCCATTGTTACATCCTTGAGAGGTACATTAGCCAAAACCTTTTCTCACCATACTCATATCTGTGAGAAGGCTATTTGGTGCTTGGGAAGCAGTTAGGAAGGGACTAATTGATATTGGTTGATGCTATGGGCTATAGCGGAATCTGGTAAGCTAAAGAAGACAAAGGTTCGGCGTAACCTTGTTGGAGCAAGAAGCTTGGAGGGCTTAGGTACACTGGGTAGATTAGGCTTTGAGGGTCTTCTGTTGTTCATGTATCCCAACTTCATTCTTTAGTGGATTATTGACTGCTTGGAGGGCGGCGGAGAGGTTTTACGTCGAGGACTTCGGTTCCCTCTTCGATAACACATCGTTGTGTTGTCTTTGTGTTTGCATCTTTCTTCCCTTTATCTTTGCCATTTAATTACTACTGTGGTTGTGATTTTTTATGGTTTAGATTGTTTTATCAATTTTGTATTAGCTTATGATCATGTTCCGCACATATATTGTTTGATAATAAGCTTGAATTGGTAATTTGTAAATTGGGGGTCTAAACGTTCAAGGTGTTTTATACACTATTTGAACATTCAGGTTGGTTGTTAGTTTCACGTATACCTACCAATTGGAAAAATTTGTGGAAAATTTGTATATATTTTTTGTGGTTTCATATTCCAAGTCAAGAAAAAAGTGAAAAAAAAAAAAAAAAACCATGAACATAAATTCCAAAAGAAAAAAGAACCCGAGGAAGGAAATTAAGCACCTTTTTTTTTTTATTGTTGGAAAAGTTGCAATTCTATCAACTTTTTTTGATGGGAGGAATTCTATGTACTCTGAAGTTTGAACATTGAAAAAATTGTATTCAAAGTTATGGTTCTGGAGTTGATTTCGTACCGTACTGTCGGTATAGAAACATGACTGTTTCGTGCCGCTCTAAATACCAGGATGTACCAGGTTCTTCCAGAAATATCCGTGAAAACCTCGGATTCTGGCCGAAACAAGTAAATCGGCTGGTATGAGGAAAAAAAAGCACACCACCATCGTCGCCGCCAAGTTTTCATTGTAGCCTCCGTATATCCGATCGTCACTGCCAAGTTTTTAGTGTAGCCTCCATATATCTGATCGTCCCCACCGCCCCTTCTTCTTCTTCTTCTTCTTCTTCTTTGCGTTTACTTTACCTAGACGCTACCTCTCTTTTGCTAGTGAAAATAGCCAAATACCACGTTTTGGCAATTTAGCACTGTTTCGGAACTAATTAGTAATGTACCACTTTTCAGGTACTCGAGCTCACTAAACTCGAGTTCTAAATGGTACTCGAGTTTAGTAAACTCAAGTTCTTAGTGAGCATTCCATCGTGGTGCTAGCTGAGCTGGCATTTGGGCATTAAAAAATGCCACCTAATACTCGAGCTTATTAAACTCGAGTACTATGTTAGTGTGGTACACGAGTCCCCTAAACTCGAGTATGGCTTGGGTTGATTACTTCCATGATGCAGACTCATACTCAAGTTCACTAAACTTGGGTATAGTCGAACTACTTAAAACTCTTTTTCAATCTTACTCCCACTCAGTCTTACTCTCTCATCTATATAAAAAAAAAGTCTTACTCTCTCATGGAACGGGACCCTCTGTCCAACCTTTGTTGACAAGGCAGCCTGTGCATCATTCAAGTTCGCTTTGGGATGCTTTTTCGACAGGCGAGGCATGCACTTGTCCAAAATCGTAGTGTAGTAGAAAGATTTTTCTTAATATGCACTTATCCCTAACATTGGCATTTAAGTTTAAAGCATATTTATTACGTGCTTAGTGAATGCTATTATTAATACAATGCTGCTCCGTTTGCAAGAAGTGCCAGGTGTATTGACTTGTCGTCACCGATTTATAAGTGTGCCAGAAGGTGGGTTAGATCCACGGATTGTCGCTTATATCGTAGATGCGGGGTTGAAGGGGCTACTTCAGGTCCCAAATATAGACCTTGACCATGCATTGATCACGGTGTTGGTGGAGAGATGGTGGCCGGAGACGCACTCATTCCACTTGCCCCACGGTAAGATGACCATCACGCTACAAGACATGGAGGTTATACTAGGGGTACCTGTAGATGGCTTGCTGGTGGTGGTATTTACCCATGAACAAGATTGGGGCGACCTTTGTGCTGAATTGCTAGGGTATAGGCCGCTGAACAGAAAAGTTGGTGCTAGTAAGAACATTGCAGTGATGGAAGAGCCGAGGGTAAAATCCAAATGGCTCAAGGAGCGGTTTAGCAACCCTCTCCTAGCTGACACCACTGAGATGCTTGTGCCGAAGTATGCTCGGTTTTACATATTGGGGATGTTGGTTGGTATGCTGTTTATGGACAAGTCTGGCAAACGACTCTCAATTATGTATTTGCAATTTTTCAATCCAATCAGCAACGGAAAGAATTATAGTTGGGGAAGTGCAGCACTAAGTTGGCTATATAAACACCTCTGTAAGGCATCAGAGAAAACAACTAAGCAGATTGGTGGTGCATTGCTATTGGTGCAGTTATGGGCGTGGGCGAGGTTTCCACACATATGTCCTGTGATGAGGCATCCACACCAGGCACTGCCCCCAGGTCCACTTGCTATCAAGTATGTAGGATGTTAGATAGTTACCGTTTTACATTTCCGCATTAACTTTTTCACATGGGAATTATGTAAGTAACTAATATGAAGGTTATGTCTATGTTGTTTCCTAGATGGAAAGGGGCTAAGTGCACAACTGAACATCCAATGCACGTCCTACGCGCCTATCGTGTGTCGCTTGCTTCGCTACGGCCAAATCAGGTATCGTGCCTTTGTTGGGGACCGCTTTGGCATGTAGTTGTTGTACTTACAATTTGCTTTGGAATGAATAAACATTTTTTTTTTCCGGAGTTAAACATTGTTGCCATGTATTGTTCACATTCGTTACACATTTTTTCTAATTATATTGTTAATATGGTTGTTTGCATCTGTTGGATCATTGCAGATTTTCTGGGAGCCATACAAGTCTACGTTGGGTTCCCTGCCCGCATATTGTATGGCAGGCCAACACATATGGAGGTCTATTGTGCCGTTCATACATTTTTGGGTGGTTGAAGGCCATCACCCCAAATGTGTTCTCCAACAGTTTGGGATGAAGCAAGGCATATCGGTCGATGTCGATACTTCAACTAAACTTCACAAGATAACATTCTAGGGCAAGCTAGATAGAAACTGGGTTGAAGTACACACCACACATATTACTAGATGGGATGTGCACGCCACAATTGCTATTGCACCACCCTTTCATGGGGAGATGAGCTACAATGATGAGTATATGGTGTGGTTTCGTCCCCGCACTCTACACCATATTACAAAAGAGACCTCATATTGGGACACTTTGGTAAGTTTACAAAGGTTGTTCTGTTATAAATGTACCTCGCTTCGCATAGTTTAGTTCAACCTACTAACATTACTCTTGTATACTTGTGACAGGTTGAATTACAGTTGAAGATTATGACGAAGTGCGAACTAGGGTCTGAGATCTACACCGACTGTATTAATGCCTTGAAAGCTGTTGAAGAGATCGGTCGGTTGACCTTGGACGATGCACGCATTGCGGGCAACACAAGTGAACCGATTGTAGGGCGTGGTCGGCAAGTAGGTGGATGTCAAGGGCATGGAGGCCGTCAATCTAGTCAGCGTCATACATCTAGTTGGCATCCCACATCTGGCAGGCATCACACATCTGGTCGGCGTCACACACCCATGCATGACCACACCATGGATGAGGCAAGTTAGATAGCAAATGAGATGTGTTTGGACACTGGTTATGACATGGGCTCCATGGCACACGATGATGCGGGTCCATCCCATACGTTTGCCTATGGGGACACATCTCGGTCCCCATCCATGGTTCATGATGATACCTGCCCACCCACATCCTCTACTACATCTCTGTTGCCCACCACCCATACGTCTCCCCCACCAACTATCGGCACTGCCCCCGCCAGATATACGTGGTAGAGATGAGATGAGATTCATGCCCACCCCTGGTGTTGTCCCCCCTGAGTTTGTGCATACCGAGTTCATCTAGACAGAGATACCCACCCCCCACCAGAGGCTTCACACATTGAGGATCGGCCGCGAAGGCCGCAACGGACAGAGACACGGACACATCCTCCTGACTGTGGGACTGGACATGGTACTATACTTCGATTCAATACCAATTACATATACATCTCTTTATAGTTAAATGATTTGTATATTAGTATTTGCTTGTGTTCTTTTCAAGCAAGGTGAGACCAGTCAAGGAACCAGTGAGGAGAAGAAAACGAGGATGATTTTTGATATCAAATGGCATGGGTGGAACCAAAAATGGTGCCCTCCAAGTGGTGTGTTTCTCTTAAGAATACTATTTTGAATTCAATTGTGGGCATTTCTTAAAGGGGTAGAAAAACCATCTTGAGAACATATTGCTGTCCTTTAGTCATATCTATGCAAAGTTGAGATGATGTTACCCATATGGGTAAAATTAAGTGATAAGTTTGATTATTAACTCAACTAGATTATGCTTTGCCAATTGTTTTTCTTTTCTTTTTTTTGAAAAGCACTCTGCTAATACCAATTCTTATGGTTGGTCTTTTGGTGGTTGCTTTAGCAACCAACCATGGAATTTTCAATTAGGGCTTTATAAAATGACGCTGTGGAGAGTACTAGTAAGCCATTAGAAATGTTAAATTAGTGTTTCTTCACATGTTTTATTATGGAGCATAACAAATATAGGATTGAGTTTGATGTGTTCATTTTTCATGTTGCAGCTCAACAAGTTCAAGAATCAGTGTTGCTTTGGGCTTGCAATGGTATAGGATCTTTTTGTGATGTATAGGATCTTTTGTCCTTTGGTGATATATTTTTCGTAGCACATATATTTTGGAAATGAACTTGAAGATTTGGGCTTACAAGCTGATATATTTTTTGTTGGTAACTTGCAAAATTCTGGCAATGAACTTCAAAAATTTCTATTTCAGACCTATAGATACCCTACAGCCGTGTTTTTAAAACACGCCCAAAACATGGTCTATAGTCGCGTTTTTAAAAGCGCAACTATAGGTCTCAGCCTATAGCCCTGTTTTCAAAAACGCAGCTATAGGTCTCAGCCTGTAGTCGTGTTGAAAAAATTGCGGCTATAGACCTATTGGACCTATAGTCGCATTGAATAGGCCGCACGTGTAAACGCGGCTATAGAAAACGCGGCTGTAGATCAAATGGGGCTATATGATGGTGAGATGCATGATTGTATGTTTAATGAGTTGAAAATTTTGTTGCTTGGAGTTCTGGAGTATTCTATCCACTGGCAACTTGAAGAAATCCTAATCAAAGAAATGCTTTCATTAACTTAATTTTTTAGATTTTTTAACTTGAACCTTCCATAGATTAGTTGAGTTCTTCTTATTAATGTCTGTTTTGACCAACTGATTTTCATTTCTTGTCCTTCTATAATGCTAACTGCATCTGTAATGTTGCAAGCTGTTGCTGATGTCCTGACTAATGCAGCATCAGTTTTAGGTGGTGATGCAACGCTACATCAGTTCTCAAATAGTATTTTCCATCTTTATAACAGAAGATCTAAATTTTGTAAACTTGGTTCCTGATTTTATAAGTAAGTTTTAATTTATCAACTTCTAAGGTATCTAAAATTGGCAATGATGAACTGTTCTGCAATTTATCAACTTCCAAGGTATCTAAGTTTTAAATTTTTTTTTTTCTGCAATTTGGAGTTTTACCATTACTAAGTTTTTTTTTCTTTTTGGTGTCATCATAAATTATTCTGGATGCTGAAAACCTGAATTGCTAGTACTACTTTGTTCTCTGATAATAGATTTTATGATATATAAAAGGGTTGTGGCCTATCAAATAAATAAAGGGGTTGTGTCAAACTTATTAAGAAGACATGTTTTTAAAAAAGATGGAGAAATAGAATAAGAATTTCAAAATTTTGTGACCATTCGTCCTTCATTTGGTCTCTGAGAAGAGGAAAAAAGAGCGTAAAAAAATTCTTTAAGAAAGTTTCAATATCCTGTATTTTATACTTTTTGTTGTTTGAAGATCTTTCTACTTTTTGCTCTGGTATATTCACTATCTATTGTATTATTTAAGGCTGTAGCTCGTTGTTGAAATGGTGAAAATAATGAATGGCGCCTAGTGGAGGCTGCTCTATTTTGCATTCGGGCTATATCGAATTATGTTTCAGTTGTTGAAGCTGAAGTAATGCCTCAGGTATAATGTCAATCAACTTCCTCATGTTCTTTGTTCTTAACTATTTGCTGTGTCATACTAATTACTCCCTGCTGGTGAGAATATGGACATAAATCTACAATAATATCTTCCTGCCAAAGTTCTTGTTGTTCATGTGGCCTGTGCTTAACCATTGTACATGTGGAATTCATTACAAAAATAATTTTCTAATTGAAGAGTGCCAGCATTTGATGATGCTGTCCAAAGTGCTTTAATTGTTGGAGATTACAAGGGGGCAGTTGCACAGTGCATATCTGCAAATAAAATGGTTGACGCTTTAGTTATTGCTCATGTTGGTGGTGCATCCTTGTGGGATAGCACACGGGATCAATACTTTTAGATTAGCCGATCACCTTACCTCAACGTAGTTTATTTATCTTGAATAGCCTCATTTTACTTTGATGAATATATGAAGCTATGTAAAATGATTGGAGATAAATATTTTTTATCTTATCAATCGATTATTAACAATGTATTTATAATGTCTCTTTCTTACATGGGGGTTTCATTTTCAGGTTGTTTCTACAATGGTGAACAATGATCTCTTGAGCCTTGTAAATACAAGGCCCCTCAAATTCTGGAAAGAGACACTTGCTCTTCTCTGTAGTGTACGTTTTATTACTCCTGGCAAAGATAGAGTTCTTTTTGTGACATTCCAGTGCATCGTTTACGATTTAGATGCATGGATAGTTGAATCAATTTTTTTATTGAATCCAAATAAATGGTATTTTGTTGCTGAATTTCTTTCCCTGTTTCATGCTTGTTCCATTAATATATATATATATATATATATATATATATATATTTCTCCTTTTAGTT
Organism: Notholithocarpus densiflorus; assembly: GCA_030021035.2. Lineage (NCBI taxonomy): Eukaryota > Viridiplantae > Streptophyta > Magnoliopsida > Fagales > Fagaceae > Notholithocarpus > Notholithocarpus densiflorus. The sequence continues at coordinate 149,058 of JARYZH020000234.1, read as the reverse complement.
TGCCGAATGGTTTATTATGATCTTGAATGTTGTGGAATGGTTATCCGTTACCCGCATTTACATAGTATCTCTTCCTTTGTGGAATTGGAAAAAGAAAAGTTAGTTGTCCCTCAAGTTCTCCTTATGGAGCATATGGTGTAGGGAAGTAACCCGAAATTCCCAACCTGTGAGAAACAAAAAATAGAGAAAACACACACCAAAGAAAAACAATCACACGCACAAGACAATATTTACATGGTTCAGCAATTTTACTTATGTCCACGGAGTTGCAGGGATTTCACTATTATTAGGGAAAAATACAAAGTGCGGCAGTACAGTTTTTCTCACTCTCAAAAACAACAACCACCAAAAAACCCTAATCACCAAAGCTGCATTTTCTATATCTTGCGCACAGGATTCACAATGGGCTACAAAGCAGCCAAAAATTTTTCCCGGGGGCAGCGCTACAGCTTGGGCCTATCGGCTCAAGCCTCCGCTCCATGGACTAAGCCTAAAAAAATCTCCCATTAAAAACCACGCAACATTATTCGGGTCGGGTCGTCAACCAAATCAAACATAACTAGGCTCCACAAAGCCCAACAAATCTCCCACTTGAAGACTAGTTCAATCATCAACATCAACTGCAATCCTCCAAAAACAATCCCTCATCCCTGCAACTCATCCTCCTGTCCTCAAGCTAGAAGATCAACTGAAGCTGCACATAGCTTCAGCTTCTCAATAGTGACACCCTTAGTCAACATGTCTGCCGGGTTCTTAGATCCACAAATCTTCTCAAGTATTACCAACTTATCTTCAACAAGGTAACAGATAAAGTGATATTTTGTCTGTATATGCTTCGACTTTGAATAAAAAGCCAAATTTTTAGCAAGAAAAATTGCACTTTAACTGTCACTGTGTAGAATGCCCATCTCCTGCTTCTTACCCAATTCATCTAAGAAGCCATGTAGCCAAATCATCTCCTTTCCAGCTTCAGTTGTTGCAACATACTCAGCTTTTGTAGTAGACAAAGTAACAATCTTTTGTAGATTTAAGGCCCATGATATAGCTGTACCACCCAAAGTAAATACAAACCCAGTAGTACTCTTTCTACCATCAATATCACCTACAAAATCAACATCTACATAACCCTGCAGTTTCAAACTTGCACTTGTGAAGCAAAGACATGTATCTGATGAACCTTTCAAATATCTCAGAATCCACTTGACTACCTCACAATGCTGCTTTCCTAGCCTACTTATGAAACTGCTCATAACTCCTACTGCATGTGCCATGTCTGGCCTTGTACACACCATAGCATACATTAAGCTGCCAATAGCTGAGGCATAGGGCACCTTGCTCATATGGTCCCTTTCTTCTTCTGTCTTTGGTGACTATTCTTTGCTTAGTTTGAAATGACTACCCAAGGGTGTGCTCACTGGTTTAACTTCATTCATGTTGAACCTGCTGAGAACTTTCTTCACATACTCTGACTGTGAAAGCTTCAATGTACCATTAGCCTTGTCTCTAATGATTGTCATACCAAGGATTTGCTTTGCAGCTCCCAAATCCTTCATTGCAAACTGTTTTGACAATTGCTTCTTTAAATCATTAATCCCCTCAATGCTAGACCCTGCAATGAGCATATCATCCACATACAACAGTAAAATGATATGAGAATTGTCAAAGAACTTAACATAGCAACAGTGATTAGCTTCACATCTCTTAAACCTAATTCTATGCATAAAACTGTCAAATTTCTTGTACCACTGTCTTGGAGCTTGTTTTAGGCTATACAAGCTCTTTCTCAGTTTGCAGACTAGATTCGCTTGTCCCTGAACAATGAACCCTTCTGGCTAAATCATGTAAATGTCTTCCTCCAAGTCACCATGAAGGAATGCCGTCTTTACATCTAACTACTTAAGATGTAAATTTTCTGCAGCCACCATTTCTAGTACCAGTCTGATTGTTGACATCTTCACAACTAGAGAAAATATTTCTGAGTAGTCAATGCCCTTCTTCTGCTGGAACCCTTTGACAACTAATTTGGCCTTGTAACACTTGTTGCCATCATGCTCATTCTTTATTTTGTATACGCACTTGTTGTGCAAAGCCTTCTTTCCTACTGACAATTCAGTCAATTCCCATATTTGATTCCCTAACAAGGAATCCATCTCATCCTTCATGGCTAACTCCCACTTGCTTGAATTTTCATGCTGCAAGGCTTCTTCATAACACTCTGGCTCACCACCATCAGTCAATAGGAGATAATTTAGAGTGGGTGAATAACGCTATGGAGGTCTAATGGTCCTAGAAGATCTACGGACTTCAACTATAGGTGTACTCTGATCTACTTGTGAATCTACATTCTCCTTATCTTCTTTACCCATTTTTTGGACAGTACTTTCAGTCAATTCATCTAAGTTGACAAACTCTGATTTCTTTTGATCTATCTCTGTAACATCTGACACTACAGTTGACCTGTCCTTGTACATAACCTGTTCATTAAATATCACATTTCTACTTCATATGATTTTCCTGTTTTGTTCATCCCAAAACCTATAGCCAAATTTCTCATCACCATAGCCAATGAAAAAACATATTTTAGACTTTGCATCAAGTTTACTACGAGCATTAGAATCAATATGAACATAAGAAACACAACCAAAAACTTTTAAATGTGAAAACTTTACCTCTTTACAGCTCCAAACCTCTTCAGGAAGTCTGAACTCCATGGGAACTGATGGTCCTCAGTTTATCAGGTAAGTTGCAGTGCTAACAGCATCAACCCAGAAAGTTTTTAGTAGTTCAGCATGCAACCTCATACTCCTAGCATGCTCATTGAGAGTTCTGCTCATGCGCTCAACCACACCATTCTGCTGTGGTGTCCCAGGAATGGTCTTTTCCATCCTAATTCCTTGTGCAGCACAATACTCACTGAACCCTCCATCTATGTACTCTCCTCCATTATCTGACCTCAAACATTTTACTTTCAAACTTGTTTCTGTCTCAACCATAGCCTTCCACTTCTTAAAAGTTTCAAATACATCAGATTTATTTTTCAGAAAATAAACCCATACCTTTCTGCTTGAGTCATCAATGAAAGTGATGTAGTACCTTAAACCTCCAAAGGATGCAACTGGAGAAGGCCCCCATAAATCAGTGTGTACTAACTCCAATTTTTCAGCCTTTGGTGTCCTGCCAGTTTTCAAGAAGCTCACATTTTTCTGCTTTCCTAAGATGTAGTTTTCACACATGTCAAAATCAACGAACTTCAATTCTAGTAGTTTCCCTTTTGACAGCAGCAACTCATCCCTTTCTCACTCATGTGACCAAGTTTGCAGTGCAATAAGCTTGTATCAGTACTTGCTTTAGCAACTGCAATTGTGTCTCTTGGACTTGAGGTCATATATAGAGTACCATTCTTCTTTCCATGAGCCAATACTCTGGCTCCCTTTATAACCTTCCAAGTACCACCAACAAATAGTATTGCATGCCCTTCATCATCAAGTTGTCCAACAGAAGTCAAATTCCTCCTCAGGTCAGGAATATGTCGAACCTTCTCCAGTAACCAAACAGACCCATTGGGCAACAATATCCGAACGTCTCCCATACCCACAACATCCAAGACTGCACCATCAACCAAATACACCTTACCAAAATCACCTGCAACATAATTCTGTATGATTTCTCGGTGTGGAGTGGTATGAAATGAAGCTCTTGAGTCCAAAACCTAATCATCAAGTGGACTGTTTACTGCAAGAAGTAATGTATCCTGTACTTCTTCTGTTACAACATTAGCAAAATCATCTTCATTCTTCTTCTTAGGACTTTTGCATTGCCTCTTAAAGTGACCTGTTTTCCCACAGTTCCAGCATTGTGCTTGTTGGCCTGACCTAGATTTACTTCTGCTCTGATTAGAATTTCTAGATTTAAAACTGCCTCGATTAGAATTTCTATCATTACCTCTACCTCTTGTCTCAAGGTTTAGGGTAGAACCAGATCCTGAGGTTTCACCTGCATCTCTTCTACGAATCTCCTCAACCAGAATTAAATCTCGTATGTCATTGTACTTCAGCTTTTCTTTTCCTGTAGAATTGCCTACTGCCATCCTCATTGCCTCCCAACTGTTTGGCAAAGAAGTCAAAATGATCAGTGCATGGATCTCATCATCAAAATCAATTTCTACAGACGACAATTGATTTGTGATAGTGTTAAATTCATTCAGATGTTGTGCTACTGATGCGTTCTCTGCCATCTTTAGATTGAACAGTTTCTTCATCAAATGCACCTTGTTGTTTGCTGACGGCTTTTCATACATACCAGACAAAGCCTTCATCAGATCTGCTATAGTCTTCTCCTTTTCAACATTGTGTGCAACAGACCTAGACAGAGTTAACCTGATAACTCCCAGTACCTGTTTGTCAAGAAGAGCCCATTCCTCAACCTTCATAGTCTTAGGTTTTTCCCCTAGAAGTGGTAGATGCAACTTTTTCCCATAAAGATAATCTTCAATTTGCATCCTCCAGAATCCAAAATCTGTGCCATCGAACTTTTCTATTCCAGACGCCTTTCCTACTTCCTCTGCCATTGCTCCCACTCAAACCTAACCTAGCTCTGATACCAGTTGTAAGGAAGTAACCCGAAATTCCCAACCTGTAAGAAACAAAACATAGAGAAAACACACACCAAAGAAAAACAATCACACACACAAGACAATATTTACGTGGTTCGGCAATTTTACCTACGTACACAGAGTTGCAGGGATTTCACTATTATCAAGGAAAAATACAAAGTGCGGCAATACAGTTTTTCTCACTCTCAAAAACAACAACCACCAAAAACCCTAATCACCAAAGCTGCGTTTTCTATATCCTGCACACAGGATTTAAACTTAATCTCCTTTCCATGGACCAACTTTAATGTTTACATAATTTGGCTTGTAATACATACTCCAATCTTGTGAATGCTAGAGAATATTACCTCGAAATTTATTGTGTATGTTTGACATCATTGTGACTGGACATGGTCTACGAAAAAATGTCCACTTTAATGCTTTATTGCAAAGGTGTTTGAAATTAGAATCTCTAGTAACTGAAAATGTCCATAGGGTGATGTAGGACAACTTAGAAAATTTTGAAGATGTTTGCAGTGGGTTTAGGGGTAGGAAATAAAGAGAATTAGAGAGAAATTAGGGCTGTTCAGGGGCTGCATGAACTGTACCCTTGAACAGCAACTTCAGAAAGAGAAGAAAGGAGAAAGAACCAACAAAGGCCAATGTGCCTATTGTTCAAAACACTCACCAAGTGGATTTTGAATCCAGTCTCAACCTCCACCCATTCTTATGGGAGGAGAGACCACTGAGATAGAGATAGAATTTTGTTTGGTTTCCGAAACAGTGCTAGATTGCCACAACTTGTATTATGAACACTGTCCAACTTGTCAAAAAAGGGGTCATCCCACAGGAGATGGCATGCTATTAAGAACAACGAATTGGTTTCTTGTTATAAGGTGTCTTGATGCAAACATTCCTATGATTTTGAAATTTGTAGTGAGATTAAAATAATTAAGCATTAATGTCTAGACAAATTTATTGCCGTGGTCAGATGTAGTGTGAAGTTGTTTATAGTTTATAAATCCTATTACGTCTGGTAGATACCTCCTGTGCTGCTTCGAAATTCATTCGGTAGGAACTTGAGGTCTTTATTCAATCAATGTGGTGTGGTGACCATGCAACTCCTAAATTAGGGAAGTGGAAGCTTTTGCCCTTTTCTCTAAATTCTTTCTTGTAGTCTTGTCAGCTTTCTAGCCTGGCACCTGAAGGAATTCGTATTTGCAAAATAGTAGCAAAGGAACGTGGTAATTAAGAAATCTTAGTTTCTGAAAAGATTGAGAATCAAATGAAATTTTATTAAGTTTTTTTGTAACCTTGAAATTTACTCATGCACTCCATGGGTATTGAATCGACTACTTACCTTCCACCTTACTTTACAATGGGGGAAGTGTTGGGGAAAAATCCTAACCCCCTCAATGTCTACGTGTGAATTAAAATATATAATTACCAAGCAATAGCAATATTATGGAAACAAAAAAATTTCAGCATGCACCACATAAACACAACCACACAAGAACACCAAATCTTACATGGAAAACCCTCCGGTGTAGAGGGAAAAACCACGGGACAGCTCTGAAAAATATCCACTATGAAATAGAGATTACAACTATCAAGTTTATGCTAAACTTGAGTCCACAATAAATTGGATATACAACAAATAAATCTCAAGGAGTAAAAACAATCTCACCACAAAGCCAGTAGCAAAATCTTCCTCTGAATACTCCAACTCTCCATGGTTGTAGCACTTAAAAACTCCATAAGAACTCCACCCATTTATCTTCCTTGTGTGTAACTTGAGCAAAGAAAAATGTCTCCTTTTTCTTTTTCACTCTCTCACACTCTCACTGTGTTTCTCTCTATCTCTTCATTCGGACTGCACCTCTCAAGCTGAAGCTCTCTCTTTCTCAGTGTCTTGCTCACTCTGGAACTCACACACACACAATAGCCAAAAAATGACTCTGGAACTTACGCCACCTTGCTTTGGCAGACTTAAAACACGAAGTATCTCACTACAAGGTATTCTTTAACTTGCATTCTTTTTTCAACACAATATAGAGACATCAGTCTTCATGGAAGTATAAGCATGATCTTTTTTCCCAAAACCCATGAATACCTTATATTATGAAAAATGAAATTGAAAAAAAAAAAAGAAAAAAAAGAAAAAGGAATAAAGGGAAAGAAATATTATCTTCATCTTATAGCCTTACAAGTCTTGATTTGTTTTCTTCAACTATAATTATTTAATTTGTATTCATTTCTAATGTAATCATTATGATTCACATACAAGGTATGGGATACCAAACAAAAGGCCAGTGCAACTATATACGGGGATTTTAAGGAGTCTTATGCAGAGTTACAGCGTTTTTTGGCAGGACTTAAGGATGCAAGTTCGGGTACAAAGTTTAAGTTACTAGTAGACGATAATTATGAACGAGGAACCTGTACATTCAAGTCCGTATTTTGGGCGTTTCGTCCATGTATTGTTGGGTTCAAGCACTGTAGGCCTGTGATCATCATTTATGCAACCCACCTCTATGGAAAATATAAAGGGAAATTGATGATTGCAATGGCGACAGACGCTAATAATAAGATTTATCCACTAGCCTTCGCTGTTGTTGAGAGCGAGAGCACAAAGACTTGGGGTTGTTTCTTGGCTTGTATAAGAAGGTATGTTACCGACCGGAGCAAGCTGTGCGTCATATCTGACAAACAACCTGGGATACAAGCTGTCTTCAGAGACACTAGTCGAGACTTTTTGCAGCCTCCCATGATAGAACATTGTTACTGCCTTCATCATCTATGTAGTAATGTCAACACTAGATGGAACAATAAAACTTTAAAGAATCTAGTATGGAGGGTAGCAAGTGTTACCCAGGAGCGAAAGTTCAATGCCACCTTCGAATTAATTGAGAATGTCAACGGGGATGCGCACCAATATCTGAAGGATGTGCCCAAAGACAAATGGGCTCTAACTTTTGACAAGGGTTACCGTTATAGGGAGATGACTACAAACGTCTCCGAGTGCTTCAATGGTGTTCTAAAGGGTGCTTACAGCCTGCCCATTACAGCAATGGTGAAATACACATGGTTCAAACTGAATGCTTACTTCGCTGATCGTCACAATAAGAGCATAGCACAGTTGAATTTGGGGAAAAAATGGTGTAAATATGTCTTGGATATCTTCATGAGAAATAAGGAGAAGGCAGAGCATCACAGGGTGACAAGATTGAGCGCGCAACAACAATCATATCAAGTAGATACACTGCATAATCCAAGGACTGGTAGACATGGGGATCACACACATGGAGTTAATCTGCTGCAAAGAACTTACACATGTCAGAAATGGAAATTGTACAATATACCATGTTCACATGTCATTGCAGTTTGTATTAGGTATTGACACGATGCAAAGTAGTACATTGACCCATGCTATAGCATGAATGCACTACTCCATAACTATGCTCCCGTTTTCCCTGGTTGAAAGACAGATTATCATTGCCGAATCCTAAAGAAACTCGAAGGGTCGTCCCTAATCCCCGATTGATCCGAGAGAAAGATCGCCCTGTCTCAACACGAATCAGGAAAGAGATGGACGAGGGCAAGAAATGGCCGAGAACCACACCATGGAAGGAGGGGGGGAGGAAGGTGCAATGTGGGTTGTGTAACCAAGAGGGGCATAATTGAAGAACATGCCCTAAGCGGAATGAGGTACTGACGAGTGGTGGTCTCGCGAACTAGGTATGCTAAGTTTGAACTGTGCAACTTGAAACAAAATGCATGCTATATGCCATTCAATTATGTATTTTTGAAACTTGAGAAAAATTGGATAAAATTTTAAGGACCAAATATGGCATTTATACTATAAGCTACTTTCCCTATAGGATGCATACAAAAAGTCATTAGCATTGCCATTTGGTTTGTTGCAAAAAATTGCATACTAATTATTTAATGTAATGTAATGTGTAACCGCCCTATGTGTAAAGTAATGTTTTTCATTTTTTTTCTTTCTTTGAAGGGTGTTAGGTCATTTGTGGGTTGGCCATGATTTCACTTTTCCACTTTTAACCTATAGGATCTTAGAAGTTTTCTCTGATTGCATATTTTACAATTGTGAAGGCACTCTCCTTAGCATGATCATCTTCAAGTACCCTACCATTAAGGGTATCAACTTTGACTTGGCCTCTATTAACATGATCATCTTCAAGTACCCTACCATTCAAGTAGATTGCTAATTAAGGGTGTCAAATTTTTATGCTCACAACCAATTAGTCATATAGTTGTAATACACTATTTTAAGGCGAATTGTAATTTGAAATATATATACATATATATACTGTGTATAGTTTATGTTTTGGGATTTTTTATGTAATCAATTATATGATCTTAGTTAATACTGTTTATTTTTGTCATGTTATGAGACTAGAAGGCTGAACAACAATAGCTTGTCTGGGCCTTTTCCCGTGTTTTTGGCCAAAATCTCTCAGCTTGCTTTCTTGTAGGTATGGTTTTCGTTGTTTCTCACTTTATGTTCAGTATGTCTTGAAAACTGAAACTTCCTTTTACTTTAGGCAACCTTATGGATGCTTTTTTCTTCCCATTTACAAGCTGTATTACTCAAAAAATATGTACTTGATGAGTTTTGAGGAGGCTCTTTGGTAACGTTTTTAGATCTTTAAAATTGCTATGAGACTATTTGATTTATATGTTTATCCATTGGTATTACCTATTTCTATGATTGGTTCAACATAATTTGGCATTGAGGATGGAATTTATTACTGACAGCAAGAAGTTCAGTTTACTACTTCTATTATAGTGATTTCTTTGCTTGTGAGGAAGTTCAGTTTTAGTTATGTGTGATTTCTTTGGTTCAAACTGAGCCTGATTTAGGTTATATCGAAACAACTACTTTTCATTGTAGATATTGAGAAAGGGCTAGGGTCAGATATGGAGAATAAAATAAAAGCATTTTGACACAAGTCCAAAACAGACCTATGCATCCAAGTCTAGAAAAGACCTATGCATCAATATTTTTCAGAGGGAAAGAGAAGCTCATGAGCTTTATGTTAAAGCTAGGGAGAAACTTAAAAGGGTTAGAGAAAGTGAGAGAATATACAAGCTGGTTTTGTCAGGGTTATTTTTCATGTTTGTAATGTTGTTGGTGTGTTTTGCCTTAGTGAACAATAATATGGGTGAAGAATCTTAGTCTACCATGAAGAATCTTATTGTATCTATCTTTTGAAATACAAAGTGTGGTTTTTGTGCAAATGTTCTGTAGTTTAAATTTTTTTTTTACTTCATTCTGGGATTTGGATATATATTACCACGAAGTGGTATGACAAACATGCATAATAATAAAAGAGATAGCTGTGGTACTTGAGCATATTTCCAATGAAAGCCCTAAGATGAAGATCTTAATACTTATAAGAAGCTACAAAATATTTTATCATAGAATGGTGAAAGTGTATACTCATGGATAAGTGGTGAAAGTGAATTTGAGCATTACTATATTAGAAAGCAACCTGCTGCCAAGCAATTGGGTATGTATCCTCTGTACATGACAGGAAAAAAAAATGATAAGCATGATAGTTTCCACTATACATGACAGCACTAAAAGGTGTATAAGTGGAAGCCATTATGCAGTATCAAGAGGAATATTTGAAGACCAAACTCGAGTTTGTAGAACTCGGGTACTGTATGTAAGATTACACAGTACTCGAGTGCACTAAACTCGAGTACGAGTCTGGATTGTGAACCCTACCCTAAACCATCATAGCCGAGCCATACTCGAGTTTGTGGAACTCGGGTACTGTATATGTAAGATTACATAATACTCGAGTCCACCAAACTCAAGTACTAGACACACACAACTCGACATTATGAAGCTTGAGTACTAGCTGACATTTTTTAATGATAGGCCAAGAATGTAATGACCCCTTGTGATTAATTAACCAATTAATTCAATTAGCATGCAATAAGTGTGATAGCACAAACAAATCACCAACTAAGATAAAATGCAACGGAAAATAAATTGACACGGTGATTTGTTTAAGAATGGGGAAAACCTACACGGCAAAAATCACACCGAGTGATTTTAAGGTCACCACTCTTGAGAATTCACTATTATCACAACAAGCGGTTACAAGTAAAGGAATCCCAGTACCTTATACCAACCTACAGTTGAACCTTTACCACAATACCCAATTGGACTTGTTCTATAATGACAATCTCTCCTTTTAATACACAGCTCCCAGTACGTGACTAACCAATTCGATGCGCAGATCCCAGTACATGGCTTACTCACCAACTTGAGAAAGATGTTGGCTGCAAAGTTCTTCAGTTTATCAACATGATGAAGATCATGAAACTCCTTACTTACAAAACCCTACGATGTACAAACACAGCAGCTTCTTGAATAGAAAGATGAACTAGGGCATGTCTCTGGTTCACAATATGCTTGTGAAAAACTTTTGCATTGAGTTGTATTAGCTGTGACAGCCCTTAAAACAATCCTTATATATGTTTAGGGTTGTGAGAAAAGAAAGCTCAAACATCTATTCATGGATTGGAGTGAAATCAGATCTGAAAAACTGATTTTTATAAACTTCAACAGATAACCTATCTATCGAGCAGTTGTCGAGCATCGGGCTGAAATAGCTTTTTAAATCTCGATAGATACTAGCTGTCGAGTTTTAAAATCTAGCACTTCTTCACTTGATTCTTGGACAGACTTGCATGGCTTTAACACTTGAACTTGAAACCTTGTTCCTTGAAGTACTAAACACATCCTAGATCTACCCAATTACAAGTAAAGTGCATTTTGTCAAAGGATTAGCCAATTCTATATTGACATATGTTCCTAAAATGATTCACATATGTCCTAACATTTAATGTCCAAAATCCAACTTAGCCAATGCCACGGTGGAATGCTCACTAGGAACTTGAGTTTCTTAAACTCAAGTACCATTTAGAACTCGAGTTTGAGAAACTCTAGTACTAGGAAAGTGGTACATTGCTAATTAGTTCCAAAACAGTGCTAGATTGCCACAAATTTTTCCAAATCATGGTATTTGGCTATTTTCACCCTCTTTTGCTTATGAATTTTCTTATAACTATGCCTTTTTTTTTTTTTTTTTTTTTTTTGGTTTATAGGACTATGCCTTTGTTTTTTTTTTTTTTCCTTTGATAAGATGCCTTTGTTTTTTTAATTGTGCTTTGTTGTCTTTTTTGTTTAATTAGCATGCCTAACCCTCACCCATGTGAATGGCTAATGGCTCAATTCATCTTAGTTCAAAATATTTTGAATACTACCACTGCCATGTGTTAAATATGCATTTAACTTTGATGTACTTTTCTTATTAAATATTATTATTATATTATCTCTATATATTAATATGGTGGTGAAAATAGCCAAATACCACGTCTTGGTAAAATTTGAGTCAAATTAGCATTGTTTCTAAAATATGTAACAAACTACCACTTTTTTAGTACTCGAGTTCAGTAAACTCGAGTTCCTAGGTGAGTCGCCAGCGTGGCACTGCTGACCTGAAATTTGATCAATTAAAAATGTATCAATTAAAAAAGCAACGTGGTACTCGATATTGTGGAAATTGGTACTTTTTTTAAGGTACTTATAAAACTCGAGTACCTTGTTTTTCTTTTCTTTTCTTTTTTTTTTTTTTTTTTTTTTTTTTTTTGATGAGCTTTTTTAAGGTACTCAAGTATTGTAATTAGCTTCCCCACCCTAACTTACAGTTAATTCAAATGCATGAACTACTCTAAGGATCCCGATTTTCCTTTTCTTTTCTTTTTTTTGCAGCACAGGGTTTAACAAAGGGTATGCGTTTGTTAACTTCACTAACCCACAAGCAATGCAGGAGTTTTACATTGCCACTAATGAGCAGAGTTGGGATCATTTTAATTCACACAAGAAGCGTTAGATAGCCCTAGCTAGAATCTAGGTATAGACCTAATTATTATTTGTGTAAAAACTCAAAACTTTTTTAGTGTACCCCACGCTACCATCATTATCTTATCTTCTCAAAATGAACTTTGATGGGTTTGATCTAAAAAAAATGTTTATAGGGCAAGGAGGAACTGGTGAGGCACTTAGACCTATGCTTGTCATTTATCATTATGGGTCAGTTAGTCAGCCAATTTTTTACTTTTAAAAGTTGAACTCTTTGGATGAAAGGGATTTCCAAGAAAAAAAAAAAAATCATGCTAACTTAAATAGTGCCTATGCAGACTTATGGGTGCTGTCCAGCACCATTTTTTTTTTTCACTCTTTTGGATTATTGGTTGACTAGGCATAGTGTAGATGGTATGATTTGTGCCTTCTAGCCTTTCACGTGATCTGCATCTCTTTTTTTGTGTTGACTGGCTTGAGCAGAGTGTAGTTGGATTTCCAATGCCAAACAGTTAAAATATTCTTTACGAAACTTGAAGTATGTATAGAGAATACATTCTTACATGGTACTTTAGAGTAACAAACTCACTAGCGACTCGAGTTTCTTAAACTCGAATTCCTCGTGGCATTTTCTAATTCAAATAATCTACGTCTGGGCCATTTTTATGGAACTTGAGTTTCAAAAACTGGAGTTCCATGTCAAACTCGAGTTTCTTACAATCGAGTTTCAAAAAGCTAATAATTTTGGCCAACAGTAGCAAATCACTAATAATTTTGGCCAACAATGGTATTTGGCCATTTTCACCTTAATAGGGTTCTAAAAAGTTAATAACTATTTCTTTCTTCTTCTTCTTCTTTTTTTTTTTTTTTTTTTTTTAATGTTTTGAATTGTGTTTCAGTAGTTATTTTGTTTTGGTTACTGGAACTAAAGTATTAAATCCGTTGCATTCTGACCGGAACTGCTGGAATATATCGTACAAGATGCAATTCGGAACGGTAATACCACCTGTTCCACCTTGAGTCCAATTCCGGACAGTTTTGGGTCATTCCGGTCATTTCAGCTGAAATATAAATTTCGGTCAGTACTAGAGAGAGAATGAAAGAAATAGTTTAGAAAATGAAACAATGGTCTCACCTGCCTTTACACTAGATGTGTTGTTGTATGCGTAAATAGAAGGAAAGAAGAAAAAAAATTGGTGCGAATTGCAAACTGGAAGTCGCGGTGAGGAAACTACTTCGGAAATGGGAAGTAAACGGAAGAAGAAGAAAAAGTAAAAGAGGGAGGGAGAAAAGATGCCGTGTAGATTTTTTTAAAGATTATGTGGTGTTCATTGAACTTTGGAAATTGGAGCCTTGGGAAATAAAAAATAAAAAATAAAAATAATGTTTCGTGGCCTATTATTGGCAGGTGAGGAGGGAGAAAGTATACCATGTTTCGGTAATACCAACTCAGCATCTTTTTTGGTATTTCCTACCCAATAAATAAGTGACACCTGTTTCAAAAAACCACATCAGACTACTCCAATAAATGATTAATTTATCTTCCCGATAGTATAGAAGATTGTGATTAATTTATTGGAGTAGTCTGATGTGGTTTTTTGAAATAGGCGTCACTCATTTATTGGGTAAGAAATACCAAAACAGATGCTGAATTGGTATTACCGAAACATGGTATACTTTCTCGTGAGGAGGGGGGTGGAATAAAAAAAAAAGAAAAAAAATTAATTTATATTTGGTGGGACTTAGGTTTAAGTAATGTTATATTTATAAAAATTTTACAATAAATCCTACGCGGAAACTTTAAAATGGTACAATAAAATTGATCAGTACTAAATTATATTATTCTAATAGACAAATTAAAATAGGTTTTAAAATGGTATTCATAATATTGATTGGAATAGAATATTTTGGTAAATGTACATACCAGTGTACTATTTTGAAATGTACCATAATATATATTTATATAATATATATAATAAAAATATTATTATATTGAAAGAAATAATACAAAGTTTTATAAGCTAAGCAGAAAAAAGTAATGTTGTTTTATTTATTAGGTTTTTTTCGGAAGGAGTAAGAGACAAAATATTATGTCTCAAGTTTAGTTTGTATTGTATATAAAGGTATATACACAATAGGTTATAATATATATACCATAAGATGTCTATTGAAAGGCCATAACCTTTCAAATTAGATATATCAAAAGGTGCCTATTGAAATGTCATAACCCTTCATATTTGATATATATTAAAGGTACCTATTGACCGAAAAGATGCCTATTGAATAAAAATGTATCTATTGACTGAAAATGTGCATATTGAATGAAAATGTCTTATTGAAGGGTCATAATCTTTTGGATATAAATAGTGGTTCATAGTCATTTGGTAACTTCTTCTCTTACATCTTTCTTAGAGACACAATAAACTTGTGGGTTTTCTCCAAATTTGATATTTGTAGAACCCAATAAACACAGTTGTATCCTGAGGATAAATTTGCAGTAACCCTTGAGCAACTCTTGTGTAGGGGCGAATATTGTCTAAGAATAACATTTAATTGTACCTCCAAGTCAATCAAATTTTCTATTTGTCTACTGGATCATTTGGTTATTTCATTATATTACTCCTCTAAATTCCCAACAGTTTGGGTAGCTCATTTTTTGTAAGTCGGTTTTTTCGGGCAGTTCATAACAAGTTATTTTTTTCATTTTAACATTTTTCAAGTCAATTTAGAATCTGATTGAGCCCTAAACCAACCTTGGGTCTTAGAATTTTAGCATCATTGGGGAACGGGGGCTCGAGTCGTAAGGGGTACAAAATGCAATGCCTACATGTATCTTAAAAAATTTAAATTTTTTTAAGGGAGCAATTACATGTACTTTGAACATCGAAAAAAATGTATTCAAACCAAGGAAGTCAATACCGTACTGGTACTGGCCGTACTGGGGAAATATAACCATATTAGTCATTAAATTGATAGTGGTACCCTTTAAAATGTACCAGAAAAAATACCAGGTTGTACTGGCCTAAATCGGCCCGTACTGATCGGTATTGGCGTTTCGGCTAGTACAATAAAAATAATAAAAA
The DNA here is from genome assembly GCA_030021035.2 of Notholithocarpus densiflorus. Taxonomy (NCBI): domain Eukaryota; kingdom Viridiplantae; phylum Streptophyta; class Magnoliopsida; order Fagales; family Fagaceae; genus Notholithocarpus; species Notholithocarpus densiflorus. The sequence continues at coordinate 133,478 of JARYZH020000234.1, read as the reverse complement.
ATTGAAAAAAATTATTAATTTTTTTTATTTAATCTAATATATTGGTTAATATACTTAAGCTAATATGTAGGCTTATAAAATATATATAGATTTTAAATTTTATGTTGATAAACGTAAAAATCAATAAATTCATACTTACATAAATAATACAAATATATATACATATATATATGTATAGAAATATATAAATAGCGATAAACCTGAAATGGTACACCGATATCAACCGGTACTGAAATATTTCATTCTCTTAACTAAATTGAAATAGCCTCAAGTACGAAATTGACTCCCTTAATTCAAACTAGCACGTCTAAATTTATGCATTAAGTATAGACTTGATGGAGCATAAAGTAAAATACAAAAAATGAGACAAAGAATTTGTAATCCTCCTAATTTCTATCTAACTTTTTGGTGTTACTTTGTGCATGAGGACTTTGACTATTCAAGTGAAAAGAATTTTCCATTTTTCCAGTCAAGAAAAATTTAAAAACAAAAAATAAAAAAAAAATCCATGAATGTATATTCCAAGCACAATAAATAGATAATACGGGGAAAGAAATTGACGAGCACCTTTTCTTTTTCTTTGGTGGAAAAGTTGCAATTTTATGCCCTTTGAACATTGAAAAAATGTATTCAAACGAGCACGCCTAAATTCATGTATCAAGTATAGTCCTGATGGAGCATAATGTAGAACACAAAAAGTGAGACAAATGATTTTTATTTGTCTTGATTTTTTTCTTCTAATTTTTTGGCCATTACTTTGACTCTATAACTCAAACTAATCCCCCTTAGTCCTCAAGCACTTCATACATAGGAACTTCATGCATTGGAACGTAAGTTCCAAGCACAATAAATAGAAAATACACCTAGGAAGGAAATTGAGGAGCACTTTTCTTTTTATTTGGTGGAAAAGTTGCGATTCTATGCATGTTGAACACTAAAAAATGTATTCAAACGAGCATGTCTAAATTTACATGTCAAGTATAGTCTTGATGGAGCATAAAGTAGAATAAAAAAAGTGAGACAAAGGATTTGTATCCACCCTGATTTTCGTTTCTAAATTTTTGGTCATTGCTTTGACTCTGCAGCTCGAACTAATCCCCTCAGGCCCTAACCCCCGAACACTTTGTGCATGGAGAAGTACCATCCCACTTATAAGGGTGGGTGATCATTAAAGTCTATCAAATTTAATCACGTTATATATTTACTTATGAAAATAATCCCATTTCTAAATTAAATAATGCTAGAGAAACAAACTATTTTACAAAAAAAATTATAAACTGCTCATGTGGTGAGTGATTATTGGTAAATGAAAAAATGATATTAATTGTGGGCCTAGATGAAAACCAATAAAAGGTTGGCCACATCAACATTTTGTAAAATTGTTGTAAAATAGTTTGTGGGTATAGCATTACTCTTCTAAATAATTCATGATGTCATTGAAACATGTATAACCAATAAATACTTTTCAAAAGTTTAACATAATATGATTATTTTTCTTTCTTTTTTATTTTTTTGGTGTAAATATGAAATATGATAATTATTGTAGTTATAAATAGACACTTATCATGATTGTGTTTATATATGAATATCATTAGGCATTTACTAGGATTATGTTTGTATATTCTACTATTTAAAAAAATGACATAAAGGATTTTAATGAAAGATTTAATTATGGAAAAGAATTTAAAATTCAATAAATAAATAAAATGAGAGTAATGGCATTTAAAATTGTGAGAAGATTATAAATTTCATTTAAAAAAATTTATCCTTTTTTTTGATACATCGATAGTTGGGGGTGGTGGATTGGAACCCTAAGGTATGTTGGTAGACTATAGTACATAATGTAATGTAAAATAGTTATTCATATGATTTAGCTTTTCTATAATTTGGTTATATTTATATTAAAGGGAATAGTCACTGCTTATGAATATCTATTGAATAAGGCTAGACATACTTTTTCTTTTTTTCTTTTTTTTTTTACATTCCTCCCTAAAAGGGCTATAATAGCTATTTCTTAGTAGGGGTAATAATACCTAAAATTAATATATTTCCAAATAAATAAACTTTCCATAAGCACATAAAAATTATGAAATTAAAAAATCATATGAAAATAATTCATCTCTCTCTCTAATTTAAAAAACAATATTTTATAGGAAATATAATTGTATGAGTAAAATATTTCCTAAAATAAATATCTTGACTTTTATTGTAATGTTACAACTCACAACCAAACTTATGAATATGCTTAATTATTCCATTATAACACATTTTATTCTTAGTAATAAAGATTACTATTCCTGTCGCAATCCTCATTTAATATACCTAACGTGCCCTAAATATCTTCGTTGGAAAACAATGGGAGGTGCCAACTAGTGGAGTTACAAGGCCCTTGGCGATTATAGATTATAGATTATGTGATTCAATTTTTTAATATAGAATATTAACATAATTTTTTATTGGTGAAACTACATTATTAGTCCCTGAAGTTTACCTGTTGAGCGCATTTAGCCCCTGAAGTTTCAATTGAGTGTTATTAGTCCCTAAAGTTTCAAAACTAAAAACAATTGGTCTCTCCATTAACTACTGTTAGTTTTATGCTTATGTGTCTAATGGAAAAATGAGTAGGCATACTTTTAATGACATGGCAATATTTTTTATTAAGAAAAATCCCAAAAATCTCTCCTCGCTGTTTACCTCTCTCACTCTGTTACCTCTCATTCTCTCTCTGTGTTACTTCGATGAAATTAGACATGGCAAAACGGGTTAGAATTTTTTAACCTGACCTGATTGACCCGCAACCCGATTGACCCGTAACCTGATTGACTCGTTTAAAAATGACCCGTTTTGACTCGTAACCCATTTTGACCCGCGACCCAATTGACCTGACTCGAACCCGACCCGACCGGCCCATTTTACCACGTCTACCAACATTAAGTAGATTGAGATTGAGGTGTAATTCTTATAAAATATTTACTTATTCTTCTTTACTTAATATGTTATGTACTCCATTATAGTTTGTCATTTTTTACTTGCCACCTTCATTTTCTCTTCCTATTTTAAACAGATCGAAAATTATACCAAGATTAGCTTCTAGAAAGCTGGAACAAGAGTTGCACCAAATTTAGGTATCAAGTGTTTAGTGGTAATTGGTAAGTGGTAACAGTATCACCAGTGAGAATCTAATCACAGTTAAGGAACTCAGAAACAATTGATAGATTGCATCTATTTCAATATATATATATATATAAATATATATATATATCTTATTTGAAAAATACGGGTCAACTCGACCCATCCTGCGGCCCGACTTGACCCTCAACCCGACCCGCCCGTTTTGCCACGTCTAGATGAAATCTATGTCAAAAATCTCTAGAGACAGCAAGACAAGGAGAGCCCCAAGTGAGAGTTCCTTACATCAGTGCACAGCCTACATAGTCCTACATATATGCAATACCTGGAGCAGATATCTTGCTGCGAACATTAAAATTAAATTTCTCAGTAACCCAATAGGACCTTTTCATTTCTCCATCTATTTCTCTCTCTTTTTAATATTATATAATTTGTCTTGGTATTTGACTTGATCATTAGTCTAATCTCTGCGCAAAAATTCAGCTTGAGTTGAACAAGAAAACTATGACAATCTAGGTAAATTCTTTAAGCGTTGCTTTCCTGAGATTTATACACTAAAAATTGGGCTTCGTGAATGTTTTAGTTTAGGATCTTATAAGACTTCAGGTGTGCTGCCTCTCTTTGAAGATCTGAAAGTCTTCGGAGACTTTGATCCAAAATAAGTGGCTGCTGTCTTGAGTCCTCCTTGTCTCGCCGTATCTATTTGATGTTTCATGTTTGGCTAAAACTTAAAGAGAGAGAAAGGAGTGCCAGAGAGGAAAAGAGATTTTATGGTTCCGTTAGAATTTTGGTGACTTGGTTCTGGGTTGTATTTTTAAATGAAGTGTCAAATTTTGATTCGGCCACTTAAGTTACATTGCAACGATTTTACTTTTAGACATTGCAGCTGATATGACAGGGTTGCCACATCATTAAAAATATGCCTACTCATTCTTCCATTAGACAAGTAAGCGAAGAAACTAACGGAAGTTAGTGAAGTGAGCAATTGTGTTTAGTTTTAAAACTTTAGGGACTAATAGCGCTCCATTGAAACTTCAGGGGCTAAAAGCGCTCAACAGGTAAACTTTAGGAACCAATAGTGTAGTTTCGCCCTTTTTATTTATCATAAACCTAATATTGTAGGTTTCAATTAGCTCAACATCAACAGTTGGTAAAATCTATTGTCATCTCATAAGAGATCTAAGTTTGAATCTTGCCAGCACAAAAAATCAATTGGTTATTGAGCCTAATGTAAAGATCTATAGTCATAAAATTGGCATAGAATAGATTTCATAGGTTCAAATCTTATTGTATCCATATATAAAAATAAAAAAAGTCCTATTGTCTCTATTTGAAACTTATATGAAAGGAATTAATTAAATTATGAAAAATAAATTACATTCTATTCAATATAAAGAAAATAAAAACAAAAAAATTAGTTGTTATACATTTCAAATCAAATCATTTATAAAATGTAACGATTTATTCTTTAAAATCCCACAAATTATCTATGATTGATTTTGTACTAAAGTTTTGTAGTATTTATTTTTCATTGTAAAATAAAAATCATTTTAAAGATCTTCTTCCTTTTTATTGTGAAAGATAGTGTTGGTATTATTCATTACTAAAAGTAATCATTTCGTTATGTCCAAAAAAAAAAAAATTCTCACGACATATGTGGGTGCAAGTGCCCACGGCGAGCATCCAGAATGCCGCATTGGTCATGCGTTGCCACTTATGTTTGTGAGTACCCCTTGGTTGAGTGGACTGGGCAAAGGATGAAAATCGATTTGCTACCTAGATTAGGTCTAGGAACTATATGTATAGTGCCCTTATGTGAAGTGCCGATCTTACCAGAGCACGTGTCTAGAGTTTAGGTATGGGGATAGGAAGGTGTTGTAGACACCGTATTTTGTACCCCTTATGACTCGGGCCCCCGTTTCCCAATGATGTCCAAACTCTAAGGCTTAAGGCCAGTTTAGAGCCCAATCAATTATCGAATTGACTTGAGGAGTGCTAAAATGGAAAAAATAGTATTTTAAATGAGTAAAAATCTATTTTTGTAAATAAAATAACCAAAGTGGCCCTCGGCCCACGTACATGGGTAGCAACCTACGTGCGTGGGCTAAAGCATGTGTACGCAAGAACACTCTTGCCTACGCAGCTAGGGTTTCAGAGACATAAAAAATGCAAGCTTTCTACAATAATGGCTGAGGTTTGGAATTGAATGTTCAAATAGCGTATAAAACACTATGAACGTTTAGACCCCCAATAACAAATTATCAATTCAAGCTTAATATCAAACAATTAATGTGCGGAATATGAACATAAGCTTAACACAGAAATGATAAATAATCTAAACCAAATAAAATCACATCCACAGTAGAAATTAAATAGCAAAGATTAAGGGAAGAGAGATGCAAACACAAGGACAACACAGCGATGTGTTATCGAAGAGGAAACCGAAGCCCTCAGTGTAAAACCTCTCCACCGCCTTCCAAGCGGTCAATAATCCACTAAAGAATCATGTTAGGATACATGAACAGCAGAAGACCCTCCAAGCCTAATCTACCCAGTGTACCTAAGCCCTCCAAGCTCTTACTCCAACGAGGTTACGTCGAACTTATTTCTTCTTTAGCTTACTGGATTCCGCTATAGCCCATAGCATCAACCAATGTGAATTGGTCCCTTCCTAACTGTTTCCCAAATCACCAAAAAGCCTTCTCACAGATATGGGTATGGTGAGAAAAGTTTTGGCTAATAAACCTCTCAAGGATGTAACAATGGAGAGGGTGAGAGTAGGGGAATATGAAGAGTCACTATGAAAAAATTGTGGATGAGTCAATCTTGTTTTTCTCTAGGGTTTCTCTCTCAAAATTCTCTCTAGAAGCTCTTAATATTTCGTGGGTATAAGGGGTGTTTATACTGGAGTGAGAAAGGAATGCGAAGAGTCAGTTTTTCCATAACAAAATGGACTGGCAACTTGGCCTCATGACTTGACTGAGTCGCGAGTCCAAGCCGCGAGCTAACTGAATGGCCAGTCTGGACTTTTTGTCCTGTAGTGCTACAGCTGGCACGACGGTTCAGCTTCTCTGCATGCTTCACTCGTGTGCATCTTCTTGCAGCCACCCGCGAGTCCCTGCTTCACTGCACAGTCTTGAGCATTTCTTCACACTCTCTCACACACTACCCTTACATGATTCCCACCTAAACACAGGGTTACTAACTGCTAAATTACAAGAAAATTTGGCACAGAATAAAGCCAACAAGATGGTTGATTAAATTCAACCTTACAATCTCCCCCTTTGGCTATTCCGTGACAAAACCCTAAAACAAACTCTAGACTTAACATGTGAGTTGGGAACAGTTGAACAAAACTCACTCACACCTAACTCTAGAATCTGTGAAGCTCTTGAATCATAAGGACATGTATCTCCTGAAACACAACAACACAATTTGATCATTGTATGCAAAAAACTTGTAATGCATATGAAGCAAGCACAATACGATCAAGCAAAATGGAATAAAGCAATAAACCATGGCTTGACCATACAAGCAATCACTATAGAATAGTGACCACAATGCTCATTCACATATGGAATGAACATCCGGACATGCAAGCTAATAAGCTTAAATGCAAAGTATCATTTGCATGTCCAACGCTCAACCAATGCACAAAACATGTATGCATCTAGGAACAAGATCCTACTAGGGCACAAGAGTGATGTACTTAAAAAAATGCAAAACATTAAACAACAAGTACTACGCTACAAAGCAAAGGTACAGACCATAAAAGCCTACAAAAGCATGGGTACAAATATAAAAATATTTTAAATAGCTAAGCATAATCATGAACTATGAGCAAAGTAAAAACATAGTTAATATAACACAAAGCTCTTTCTCTCTTTCTCCCCCTATCATATCACTCCCCTTATCATGAATCATAGGAGTTGTGATGAACTTGGAACATATATACCTGTAACCTGAAACACTTGCACAAAACACATTAGACCCTCAAGGTAAAGCAAGTAGTAAAAGGACAAGTATAATGTAATAAGTAAATTGCGATCAAGTAAACATGATGTGAAACATGTGAGCAACTTGATTAAACACCAAAATAGTCATATAGAAATGACTACAATGATCACATAGCAATGCAAATGATCATCCAAACATGCATTCAATGAAGCTCAATAGCATAAAGATGTATACATGACCAACACACAAACATGATGCAATGAGAACAACAAAGCATAGATACTAAACATAACTCAAAGCACCATAAAGCAAACAAGAAAACAAACATAAAGAGAAACAAACAAAACAAAGTTTTCTTATTAACATTAATGTCTTCTTCCCTTTGGTATATGCATCTTCCCTATGGAATATCACTCCCCCTACGAATGTGCACAAGAAATAGAATTTCTCCTCCTAAGAATGTGCACAAGAGTCATAGAAATGACAAAACTCTCCGGTATACTACTCTAGAGTATACTCTCCCCCTTTTTGACATGAATAGACAAAGGGCCAAGGAGAAACGAGGGCAAGAGATGAGGGTATGAACAAGGAGAATGATGCATGAGGGATGCAAGATAAGTGAGAAATGAAGCTAAAAAAAAATACAAAACAAAATGCTACAAAGCATAAAGTAAACATGACATGCTAGAATGAAGAAACATGGTATAGACTAATGCATGACAAGGGTAGCAAAGGTGTGTGCAAGAGGTGGCTATGTGCAATGCATGACCAATGCATGGAAAATGCACATGTGGGGCAATGTGTGTTAAATACACAACCAATAAACCAAACATGTTCCTAATGAGGAAACATGAGAAACCCCAAATTTTGGTACTCATCGGAGTCCAAACAACCGAGAAAATGCCTAAGAGGCATTTTATCAAATACCTAATGTGCACACTATGAACAACAATGTGAAACAATGCATGAACATCATGAAATCCACCCTTAATACATGTTCTTTTTGCCACAAGGGGCCAACATCCAAAGCAAATCAACAAAAGAAACCAATCCCATACAAGAATTTGACAAAAATTAAGTTTTCCCAACTCCTATGATGAAAATCCCAACCAAGAGCACAAAACTCTCCAAAACATAATCTAAGGATCCAAATCAATGAAAAGAGTTTAAAAATACCTTAGAGATGTTAATGGAATGAAAAACCATTCAAATTGATTGGGTTTTGATGTAAAAATATTGAAAGAGAGGTTTTAGAGAGGATAGGAAAGGTTTAAAACAAGTTTCCCATGAAAAAGCTCTTTAAAAAGCTATTTCTGGGTGTTTCGCGACTGGCGAGTTGTGAGTGAATCGCGAAACCATTATGTGTAAACTCGCTAAGGGGTATTTAAACTGGAGTGAGAAAGGAATGCGAAGAGTCAGTTTTTCCATAACAGAGTGGACTGGCGACTTGGCCTCGTGACTTGACTAAGTCGCGAGTCCAAGCCGCGAGCTAATTGAATGGCCAGTCTGGACTTTTTGTCCTGTAGTGCTACAGCTGGCACGACGGTTCAGCTTCTCTGCATGCTTCACTCGTATGCATCTTCTAGCGGCTTGCAAGTCGCGAGCCACCCGCGAGATCCAGCCTCTAGTCCCTGCTTCATTGCACAGTCTCGAGCATTTTTTCACACACTACCCTTACATGATTCCCACCTAAACACAGGGTTACTAATTACTAAATTACAAGCAAATGTGGCACGGAATAAAGCCAACAAGATGGTTGATTAAATTCAACCTTACATGAATGAATCCCACGTCGTCTGAGAGCCGTTCCAAACCCCATTTTTTCCACTATATAATGCCTTACATGGTATATTTTCAAAACGCACAGAAATCTCACAGGAAAAAATACAAGATTCACTAGAAAATAGTGAATCAAAAGGGAGTTTTTCACAAAACACCCTCAAGTCAATTTTGTTTAATTGGGACCTTTTCTGCCCCCAATCCTTTTAGTTTAACATTGCTAATCACTTTCTTATTGGTTTGTAAATAGATTTGACTGAGGGAAACGGTCAAAATCAAGCTTGAAGAGCTTTTCTTTGAGGTATTAGTTCAAACTTTGCTTTATCCTTTTCTTTTCTTTTTATGCTTTTAATTCTTCTATTTGTCTTGTTTTCTTGTTATAACATGTTTTAATATGCTTTTCTAGTCTAGGTGTTCATTTTTATATGTTTAAAATGCATGTTAGGGTGTTAGATTTAGTGTTTTAAGCTTGGTTGTGCTTTTTGGGTTTTCTAGGCAAGAACTTACATACGCATAATCTTGCCTACGCATGTAGGCTTGATTATGCGCACGCAATAGGCCGCTGCCTAGAAACCCTAATTTTTAATTTGTTTATTTTGTTTTTGCTTTCACATGTTTGTTTGTTTAGTTTTTTTTCCCATGCCTTTATACTTTCAATGTCTATGTTTCACATGTTTAATTGTTTGTTTTGTCTCACATGTTAGAATTAGGGTTTATTTTGTAATTTCTTTGTTTCAATGCCATGATCATTCATTCACATACCCATGCATGATGCCATAGGTGTTGAGTTGCTACAAGGTGAGTAAAGGTAAGTCATACATTCACATTCACATGCATATGTGTTCTTATGTTTTGTTTAATGAACATGTACATGTGTTGTTGCGTTGCGTTGCGTTTTGTATTTAATTGATAAATGATGTACTTGTTGCCATGATTAAGTTGTTGCCTTATATATGACATGACATGGTTTTCACATGTTAGATTAATGCTCGGGTTGTATATGTGTGGTTTGGTTTCTTATATTTTATGGATGGATATGTATGTGTTTTGGGATGATGATGTCATGTTGTATGCTTAGATGATTGCTAGTGTGTGTGTGAGTTTAGGACATAAGTGTTGAACATGATTTTATCAAGGTTGAGATGTAAGACACGATGATAGGAGACCAACCTTAGGGTTGGGCAGTCTTGGGTGCCTAACACCTTCCCAAGAACGTACCTAAACGCCGAACCTATATCTCTGGTAATAAGATCTATGGTCCTTCCTCAAAATGATGTTATATTCATGGTTCCTAGGCCATTGCAAAAACTAGGTGGTGACTCCTCCGTTGTGTCCACAGGTGTTAGGTACCCAACCTCACCCGATTTGTGGGTCAACCTCTAGTCATTGTATTTCACATCCTAATTCAATCAAAGAGTCCTCTAATTTGCATCTACCAACCAACCTAGCATTCACCTATATGGCAACATCTTTAAGAATCAATTATCAGCAACATGTATCCCTTCAAACTTAAACATACATCTAAACATGACATCCACACATGTCCTAATATACATCTAGGCATGGCATACCCTACCATTCATCTAGCATCTCATGCTTCATATAACTAAGGGTAGTAAACATATCATATGACAGTAACATCAACAAGGCAGTAAGCGTAACCACATGCACAAAACATTTAATCTAGCACATTCAACCATTCAAGTATTGCATCCAAATCTTCAGTTGTCAAGGAAACAAACCCTCATATTAAAAAATGCATGTTCATACTCATATGCATGACTTACCTTTACTTCCTCTTTTCATCACATCACCTATACATCAATGCATGTTCATGTTGTTCATCAAAGCATATAAGCCCTAATTATCAATCTAACAAATAAATCATGTAAAATATGTTATTCTATTGACTGTAAACTTAAACATATGAAATTTAAGTTAAGCAGACTCCAAATATGTATTTAATACAAAGAAAAGCAACAAGAACATCAAAACCCTAAAATCTGGATTTTTAGGCAAGAACATGAACGGGAATACACGAAGTATGCATATGCATGCATGAAGCATGCACACACATCCCCGCCTAGAAACATAGTCTCAAAATAGCAGATAAAATGAAACAGAGATTAACATAGCATGCTTCTAACCATGGAAGCAATAAAACCTAACAACAAAACATAGATATTAAAGCAGTAAACAAAAAATAAACAAACCAAATGAAAGAGACAAGATTAGTTTTTACCTTAAACACAAGAACTCTTGAAGTTTTAATTTGACCATTCCCCTTAGTCAATCTATCAAGACAAAAACTAGAAGGTTAGTAAGCATAAAACTTGAATGTCAAGACTAGAACAGGTCCCAACCAAGTAAACTTTAACTTAAGTATATTTTAGAATAAAAACTCCCTCTTTGATTCACTATTTTCTAGTGAATTCGGCGTGTTTTGGAAAAAGAGCATTTGGGGCCTTTTATAGTGATCAGAGAGGGGTGCAGGGCTCTTTTCCAGCTGATGTGGGATTAGCTTTGCACGATTTTTATATTAAAAACTTTCTATACAGGTCATCTGAAACCCTACATGTGCGTGCATACACAAAAATGCGTGTGCATGCCTAAAGTATACGTACGCATACTTACTAACATGAATGCGCATACTAAAGGTTCCTATAGGTTTTTCTTTCACCAAAACATCCTCCAAGCTAAAAACGTTATATGATTGGGCCCTAGACCAGCCGTAGACCTCTTAGTGATCGTCATTAGGGAACGGAGGCTCGAGTTGTAAAGGGTACAAAATTAGGTATCTACAATGTAATTGCAATAAAAAGTAAATAAGTAAGCACAAATACAACCATTCTGTGAATAAGTTAGTATGTTGTCGATATTCTAATTCTTATAAACCATTTTGGACAAAAAAAGAGTTGGCTGAAGGTAAGGATAAGAATTGGGATTCTACCATCAAGTGAGTTGCTACCTAGGTGTGAGTTGGGTAAGTTGTGAGTAGGCCACAACATACATAAAAAAGATGCCTTCTTTTTTATCCATATGTGTAACTTGTAGGCAATACAAGTCATGGGCTGGTTGCATGCAGGTTGTGAATTTAACCAACTTTAACCAAGGCTCAAGTAAGTACCCAAAATACATGCAATCTCCCAAAAATACATCCAAATATAAGCAAAATTACAAGTAAATTTGCCACAAAATAAAGCCAACAAAACTTGGACTTTACAAAATATATCCAATTTATTTTGATTATCTCCTTGTTAGAAAGAAAAAGGGGTCATTTTCAAATTATGTTTTGAATCTTGATCTTTGTTCTTGTGTTCTATTATATTTATGAATCTTGGTCGTCATCTCAGTAGCTAAATAGGGTGGGTTTTGTCAAGGGATAGCTTGAATGCTCTCTCTCTCTCTCTCTCTCTCTCTTAGTGTGTTGTGTGTTTGGTGCCAGGAAAGTGGTATAAAATTGAAGCATGGTTGGAGATTTTCAATGTATTGATATTTTCTCCCTGCTTCTCTTTCTGTTCCTTTTAATTAAGCGTTGTTTGGTTCCCAATAAAATAGAGAAAAATCAAACTAATACTATAAACAATGAAGGAGTTAGGATTTCAATTTAGGGGGAGAAAATTAAAAGGAAAATTAATGTAGAAAATATTAATTGATATTAACAACAAGATAAATAAACAATTTTAAACTAATGTAATTGTCAAACAAAATATAATAAAATGTAAAATATAGTTCATTATGTTTTTTTCATACCTAGTTTAAGTTACTTAGTGTTTTTTCCCCCTCTTCTCATTTTGAAACTACTGCATGCTTTCATTCCTAATAGTCTTGAATTCAATCCATACAAAGATTTAAAAAACCTACTTTGATACAAGTTTGTTTAGAATTCACTTTGAACTTATTACCATGCTTATGTTTTTCCATAATCTCAATTAACTATGTATAAGTATATATTTCAAATGATATAATATATATATATATATATATAAAATAACAATCAATAGCTTGATATTAAGAATAAAGCAATATACCTGCAAATATTAAGAATATAGCAATATACCTGCAAAATTGTATACATGTCTCAAATCTCAACCTAATAGCTTGATTACTTTAAAAAATATATGTAGAATTCAACTTTTCTTTCCTTCTAAGTTTTAATTTTGATTTATAGCCAAAATCTAGGGTTTGAAACCTAAAACAAGTCTAGAAATGAAGAAGAAGAAAAAAAGTTAGGACAACTCTAGGGTTTTAAACTTTAGTCACATAAAAAAAAACATAAAATAGAATTTATTATTATTATTTTAGGTAAAATATTAACTCACTAATGTGTAGTGAGAAGGGGGTAAATGGATAAAAAATGTATAACCAAGAAAAGAGGTGAAAAAGTGTGGGAGTGGAACTATATAAAATATGGGTGCCAGGGTGTTTTTTTGGTCTTTCTTTTGTTTAGTCAGAGTTTTCTTGTTTTATTCTATGTTAGTGAGGGCATAACTCTTCATTTATTGGTAAGTAAAAATATGATGTTAGTGGAAAGTTTAGATAAAAACCAATAAAAATTGACCACATCAATAATTTGTAATAAATGTTGTGAAATAGATTGTGACTGTAGAATTATTCATTCCTATACAAGCGATGGATTTTTTTTTTTTTTTTTTTTTTTTGGTAAATTAGAGTCAGGTGGGCAATTCCCCCCCGCCCCGCCTTTGCATTTGACTACAAACAACACTAAAAAAATAAAAGAAAGAAATGGTAGTAATATTTTTTTTTCTCCTGGTAATGTACAACATTTTTTAGATTTTCTCTATGTTTGTTGTAGTGTTAGGTTGCCAAGAAAGTGAAAGAAAAGAACAAAATCTTGAGGCTTTTATTTGGGGAAAAATTACATTTTTTCTTAATTTTTAAAATTCATCATTTCACACACACACACATTTTACATGACTTTATTGCCATTAAAGTTTTTTTTTTTTTTTTTAATTTTATTAGCCACATGTGTGCTAACAATATAATCCATCAGTCACGTTAGCAAGTTCCATCACTAAGATGATGGAAGGGACTAAACTAAGAATAGGTTCAAAAACTCAAGAACAAAATTAAAGTTATAAAAGAAATTGATGATAAAAATACTATAAAGCATAAATGCCTCTCTCTCTCTCTCTCTCTCTTCTTCATCTTTTTTTTTTTAACAGTTTGTTTTCTTGATAATTTATTCTTTTTAAAGGTATTAATAAATTGTAAGAGATAGAGAAAGCGGAAGTATAAAAGAGTAACACAAGGAACACACAAAAATGACTTGGTATAAAGCCCTTGACGACTACATCTTTAATATATGAGTGGAGTATAAAATACAGAGAACCTTAGTAGGATTTATAAAGAATAGAAGAGTCTAGGGTTAAATCTAGAAATACCATATGCTAAATTGGGCCTCTTGGGCTAATACAATATTAAACTAAATAAGCCAATATCTTCAACAAAAGGAGTAATGCCTGAGTAGCCATTGAGGAGAGGGCTACATTGAGACTCGAAGAGCATGTTTTGTAAACTGTAATAAACACTGCAATGTAATAATTATTCCTATGATTTAATTATTTTGTAATTTTGTTATGTTTTTTACTACATAAATAATTAGTTTTTATGAATAGCTATTTTTTAAAACGAGGAATAATTATTCATTTATAAGAAGATTGTAATAGTTATTTCCTAGTAGGTGTAATAATTTCTAAAATTAATATATTTTTAAATATACAAACTTTCCATATGCATGTAACAATTATAAAATTATATATATAAAAACTAATGTGTGTGTATGTTTAGTCTTTCAATTACGACATATTTTATTCCCAGTAATAAAAATTATTATTCATGTTGCAATTCTCATTCAATGTACCAAACATGCACTTAATTCTCTCTCATTCGTGGAAGGAGATCCTCAAAACAAGGAAAATGAATTCAAGTATGAACACTTCCCCCATATCTAATGAAAAAGAAAAACAGAGGAAAAAAAAAAAAGGCAAATGGAATATCATGTATGAACCCATATCCAATGAAAATGAAGAAAAGCAAAATGAATTTCAAGTATGAACAATGGAAATTCACGAGCGAGGAAATGTAGTCAAATCTTAATCTCAAATATTTATAACCCCTTCTATTATGCACTAAACTTTTTATTACTAAATAACTTTGTTAAAGGAGATTTCCACATCAAAGTCTCACATTATGTAGTAATTATTACAAGCTTTCCATGTTGACATATGGACCAAAACACGGGACACTCTTGGACTAGCTTATTGATTTCCATTATTTCCATCCTATATAACAAGTATTGTTCATAAAAAAAGACAATCTATATACCATTAACGTCACAGTTTTATTTTCTTCATTCGATTGAATGATACAGATCAACTTTTGTTGCAGATTTGACAACCTGTGTGGTCAGGCGGGGAAGGTTTTGCCCCGGAACTCCCACCAATTTTCATTTGGACAATATTTCCTCACAGGATACTGTTTTTCTCTGCAAACATGACAAAGATATTGCATGAATATAAAACCTAACTATACATGAATATAAAACGTTTACAAAGATATTGCATGCAACCATGGGAAAACGAGGGACTTACTCGCTCCTAGGACGACATTGTTGGGTTCGGCAACCACTATCGTGTACGTAGACAAGAGAAATAGAAAGATAATAAGCATCCGAATGATGATAACCTTGATGGAAGAATTCGAAATCTACCTAAAACAAAAATAAAAACATGTCCACAAATAATTGAAATAATTATATCAAGGACAAATAAACAATACTCACCTTAACAAGTCTTTTCTCACCCATACAGCACATGTCTTTGGCTTTGTAGGAGAAAAACCATGAGAAGCATAGTGTATTTGAGGGATTACACCAATCTTTTAAGAAAGACTGAAATCTTGCAATTTCCTTTCACAAGCCAACAAGCTTAAATTTTTCAAAAGCATATAAAACAATTTATTTGGACTTATGATAAGAGAAATATCATCACATATCTTAGATAGAAACACAAAATGCTTAAATTTCAATTTATGACAGTTAGGATAAATGTGACCAGACAGACCACAAAAGTGACACACATGAACGAATTTAGGAACATCAGCATTCCTAACAACAGATCTAGTTTCAGATTTTGGTTTTTGCCTCAACAAAGAACAATTTGGTCTAATATGACCAACAACACCACAAAGGTGACAGGTAGGCACAAAAACAGATTTCTTATGCACTCTACTAGAAGGTTTAGACATAGGTTTAGAAACTTCAATGTCTACATCAGAACTTTTATCTTTGTCTAACCTTGCAAAATAAGCCTTTTTCTTATGATTCCTCTTGAAGGGAGGGATATAAATTTTGTCTTTAGGCTTAACAGGAACAGAAACAGAAACAAATCTGTTTTCAATAGCAAGTTTGGTATAAGACAAATTTTCAATTTTAGCTTCAGCCTCAGCTAACTTTTGTTCCAAACTTTTCATCTTTTCATCTTGAGAAGAAAATTGATTTCTCAAAAATTCATTCTTTTTATTAGATTCATCTAATCTCACAATCAATTCCTCTTTTTCAAGATTAGCCAATTTTAACCCTTCCTTGAATTTCTTAGCAATTTTCTTAGATTTAGTTAATTTCCTACAAAGAGTTTCACAGGCATCAACAAGATCAACAAAAACAATAGTGACTTTTTTTATTCAAATTTTCATATGTATGAACAGACAGACACTTAAAATTATCCATGACAGCAGGGATCAAGGATCTCACTCAGGATGTTAATCCAAATCAGAGTGAACCCGCTCTGATACCATTTATTTGTTCGTTTACCCTTAAACAGATTGTTTAACCTAATAAATTAACCAATTGATTACTTAGATTAATTATTCATGTTAGGTTCTAAAAGTTTAGAAAAATTGGCAAATCGTGAATACAAACTTGTCTAGATATAGATCCTAGAGTCTATAGGTATTATTAGACAATGCTCAAGATGATACAAGTTAAGATTCAAGAACATACAAATCTGTAGAAAAAAGAATTCAAAATCTACCTGGTTCGATCGATCGAAAGACAGGCTCGACAGATCGAAATACAGGTCTGCAGAATTTTAAGTTCGGCCTAATAACAGTTCAAGCCCAAAAAAGATTAGGGTTTCAAATCTACTTCTCCTAGTATATAAAGGAAACCCTAAGCATGTTTTTATAAGGCTTTTTAGAGAGAGAAGAGTGTGCCTCTTTTGTATCTAGGGTTTTGTACCCAAAAAGCTTTCTCATATCTTCTACTGGTGTTATTTCTTAAAAAATCTCTAGATCCGATGTTGTAGAAGTTGTTGCCTTCTCTAGTTATCAAAAGTGCTGATGATCTAAACCTTCAAGGGTGGTCTTGGAGTCACAAACAGGAGAGTTTGTGTTGTTAAACCTTTGAGTGGAGTCTTAAAGTCACAAGTGTGGGTGCTTGTGTTGCAAAGGCCTAATAGAGAAGGAGTCCATGGATTCGGAGCTTGCACGTGGTCGTGTCAGTAAGTTCTACATGTGGTAGCAATAGAATGTTAGTGGTCTAAGTCTTATTGTAATCTTCGATTCTCTATAGTGGATTTACTTTTAACCTTGAGTATAGTTAGGTTAAATCCTCCCCAAGTTTTTTACTAGTTTGGTTTTCCTGGGTGATCATATCTTTGTGTTCTTTATATTTTTCGCTGCTTTGCATGATATGATTGTTTTGTTTTAACCTAGATCTGAATCATAAACCTAAGTATTCACTTGGTTAATTAATTAGGTTAAACAATCTAGTTTACAGGGATCTAAAACCTAACAATTCAGATCTAGGTTAAACACAAATATATCATATCATGCAAAACAACGGAAAAGTAAATAACACCACGATATGATGACCCAAGAAAACCGATGAAATGAACCATTTCAAGGTAAAAACCTGTAAAGGATTTAACCTAACTATCCTTAAGGTTAAACAAATCTACTATAAGAGAATTGAAGGTTTTACAATCAGATTTAACCTTAAATCTATTGCTACCTCCAGTAATAACTTACTGACACGACCACGTGCAAGCTCCAAATCCATAGGTTCCTTCTCTTCTTGCATTTACACGACCACAAGCCGCCTTGCTTGTGACTTTGAGATCCCACTCAAAGGTTTAGCAACACAAACTCTCTAGTTTGTGACTCCAAGACTACCATTGAAGTTTTAAATCATCAGCTATTGTTGATCTTGTTGTAGCAACTTCAGATCCACCGGTTCTAATGGTATGAGAGTGATTTCCGGTAGTGACTTTGATAGAGGAAAGCACAATACCTTTTGGATCTCACAAGAGCACCTCTAAAGTCTTTCAAAAGCTTGAAAAACGTAGCTAGGGTTTTCCTTTATACACTAGAAGTGTTTCACTTGAAACCCAAAACGTTTAGGCAAAATTTGGGCTGAAATAAAATTCTGCAGAAATTTCATGTCTGCAATTTTCGATCGATCGAATCTAATTTTCGATCGGTCGGATTTCACTGAATTTGAACTCTTCTTTCTGCAACTTGTATTTCCTTGTGTTCTGACTTGTAATACCTTGAGTATTGTCTAATAAACTTTATAGACTCTAAGATTTATACCTAGACAAGTTTGTGCTCACGGTTTGCCAATTGTTCTAAACTTTTAGAACCTAACAGAATCCATGAAGGTAGGGGTGACTGTGTTTCATTTTGAAGACTAGCTTTCAAATTGAGTAGAACATCTATCTCTATCTCTTCATTCACAGAAAGAGAGGCAACATCGAATGAGGAATGTAAGATGGCCTATGCGACTAGAGAAAAGATGGAAAACACTTTTTTCAAGCTAGTCGATGCCACTAATTTCAGGGCCTATGGTGACGGTTTAATTAAGTCTTATAAGAGGGTTTTTTTTTTTTCAAAAATATCATAAAATATTAATTAAATAATATTTATTTAACTTTTGATATCATTTTTTTTTTCATTTAAAATTTTGCTTTCTTGCTTTTTAAAATTCAAAATTATTAATTAAGTCTTTGTATTTAAATTATGCTAATGTTTCCCTTTCAATTTATAATATGGCTAATCCACTGAATCTTTGGTGTAACATATTCGATCTTCTAATGGAATTTTATCAATTTTAATTTTGAAAAAACTTATTTTTATAGACACACTAGCCTTATTACACGCACTTTGCGCGTGTGATAAGGCTTTTTCTTTTTTTTCTTTTTGCTCTAGTGTCATAATTAAAAAAAAAAAATGGATAAGTTTGTTTTGAAAACATGGATTAGTAGAAGAGTGTCCTATTTTGTAGGCATTTAAAGTGGAGTTGGAGATATATTTTTACCTAGTTGTCCTCAAGTTTTTGCTCTGTTAAATGTAAGGTTTAGTGGTATTTTTGAATCACAAAAAAGTTCAGTCCAAAGAGGGAAATCCTCTTATAGATAGTATAGATTTGTAAAGTGTGTTGTTTTCAATATTTTTTAAAAATTGTTTCATAACCAAATTGATATTTTTTTCAATTGACACTTATAAGAAATGCAATCTACACTATAAAATTATAATATAACTAAAATAAAGCAATTTTTAAAGTGTAGAACAGTAACGCATAAAATATAACAAATAAAGAAAACTTATTTACATTAAATATGACTTTTGACAAATATGATTTTTGATGATAAGTTTAGGGGTAAAAGGGACAAATAGTGGTTTTGTCAATGAATGCTTCTAACTAGAAAGAGCAAAAAAAAAAAAAAAAAAAGGGTAAAACTTAGATACATCAACTTATGTGCAATACATTAAGTTTTTCAATTGAATTCAAACCCTTGGTTACATTAACCAATAAGATAAGAATATGGTTAGCATAGTGCTTTAGGCGCAACACTTACAAAACCATTTTACAACAAAGCCTAGGTGGCAAGTTGTTACCGGTTTTCTTTTGGACTTACCATTGACATCATTTTTTTTTTTTACCTTCCATTAATAGCTTGTCACTTAGGCTTTGTTGTAAAAATGTTGTGTCCTTGGCTTTATTGATGTTGTGTTTAGATCCCTGTCATATCTTGTTATTAACCAGTTTTAAGGCCAAGTTGATTATTAGATTTATTATGAGAAGCCTTAGGTTAATCAGATAAACACCAATATCATGCAAGTGCGAAAAATTTAATAACACACAATATGATGACCCAGGAAACCAGTGAAACAAACTAGTTCCATAGGAAAAACTTGGGAGGACTTGAGTTATTAATCCCTAGGTAAACAGATCCACTAGGGATGAAATTTGGATTTCATGCTAGGGGGCTGGAGTATAAGAAAAAAAAATAATTAAAAAACTCCAAATAAGAATCTATATAATATTACCCACTACCGACACTATGAATTTATAATGCACTACTAACACACTTACTCACACTTTTCCTAATTTACAATTTTTCCCCCTCCGTCTATTGCCTCATCCCTATTGCTACCCCACTACCAAAAAATGCTCTAAGTGTCAAACGCCAAACATTATTATATATTATCTACAACTCTACTCTCTCTATATAGTATAACTTTATTCACAAATCACAACTCACCGGCTCACACTCTCAATAGCTACAAAAACAATTAACAGTCTCAGAGACAGAGATTTCCAAATACAATCACGAATCACATATTCAAATTAAATTCACAATCACCCTCAACAACAACAACAAAAAAAAAAAAAAAAAAAAAAAACTACCATCATAGATTCACAAACATTATAAACATATGGATTGGAGAGGGAGAAAATTAATATCAATGTTAGGTTTTGAAGTTGAAGGAGAGAAAAAAAACTTGAAATAGGAAAATTAGCATTCGGGATGGATGCCGGGAGTTGTAGCGGTTGGCGTTAGTGGTGGGGTGGGCAGATCAAACGGCTGCCGACAAGTGGAGATATGTGTGTCGTGTGGTGCGTAGGTCTATGGGACTAGGCTGATCGACAAAGTTGCACATGGTGTGGGTCAGTGATAGGGAGGTGAGTCTTGTGTGGGTTAGTGTGGACGGTGTGGTGGTGACGTGAGTCTCACTCTCTTAATCTCTCTCATATCTACCAACTCATGACTTTCTCTCTCTCTCTCTCTCTCTCTCTCTCTCTCTCTCTCTCTCTCTCTCTCTCTTTTCTTTTTCTTTTTCTTTTTTTTTTTTTTGGGTTGTGAGGCTGCTAGTTGGGCCAGGCTGACTGGAGGGAAGTGGGATCTAAGGTTTTGGAAGAGGGAGCCAAGACTATAAAAATGAAAAAAATATGCCTAGTAATTTTTTTTTCTTAAGGTCAGGGGAGGCTCGGGCTCCCTCGAGCCCTCCTGGGTCCGTCCATAATATCCACTATCAAATAAAAGTTTATTGATTGAATAAACCTATTTTTCGTAAACTTAACTACACTTACCAAACTGAGGTTTGAGATCCACAAACTTCTTTGATAGCAACTTGGTGCAACATGAACCTCCAATCTACGACTTCAATATCCCCTTGAAGATTTAGATCCAACACCTTTGATAATCTGAGTGCAGCAACTTTAGATCCACCAATTTAGAATGTATAAGAATGAACATTGGTAGTAACTTTGTGACCAATAGGCTCAAAACTTTTAGATCTAAAAATAGCAGCTCCAAAGTCTCAAAAAAATCTTTCTCAAAAAAAAAAAAAAAAAGTCTCAAAAAAATATGCATTAGGTTTTACTTAGATAGTAGACCAAGTAGGAACCAAGCCCTAATCACATAGTGGGTTGACAAGCTAAAAGTCTAGATATGCATAATCGTAGTTCAATCTGTCAAAAATGTAAGTTCTTGATCAGTCAAAATGAATCAAATTTTTGTTCTTGCACATTGAAAACCAAAACCTTGAGCACTTGTCTTGACATACCTATAGACCCTAAAGACTATTACAAGGCTACTTTTGATCCACTGCCGTAGAATGCTCACGTAAAATAGAATATTTAAATTGTAACAATTGTTTCTCCAAAAAATAAAATAAAATAAAATAAAATAAAATCTAACAATTGATAGTGTTGTCCTGTTCAAGAATAATCAAATTCAAAACAACCAAATGCTTGATTTCAATTGGAAAACCTAATATAACCCAAAAATATGGGATTCTCATTGACTATAGATAATGTCCAATGTTCATATAATTTTCTGAAAATAAAATACTTTAATTAATAAAAAAAACATCGTACAAAATGGATTCTAGGGCATAAATTCAAGCCATGGGGGTGCGATGTATTTTTAAGGTGAAAATTTTTTCGCATCAATTTAAAATAGAACATTAAGAGACCATGAAATTTCACGGGTGGTGGTGGTGGGGGCTGAAATTTTTTTCGGAAGAGACCATGAAATTGCTCCAGTGGAGAAAATTAATGTCGTAAAGTAATTTGTGTAATAGCGCGTATTGACTTGCTTTTCTAACTGACTTTGTCTTTTTTGCTTTTAATTGACTGAAAGATTAGACAAAAATATGGTATGCTTTTTGAAGCGTATATATCACATAAATAGTATTTGAAGTGTTAATTGGTGCATCTTCCAGCCAAAAAACATGGATGCTAAGACAGCTTCCATGAGGAATATCATAATCCTGGTGCTCCTCTTGTTGTTTCTCTTATCTACAACGGTGGTTGCCGCGCCAAACAACGTCTTCCCAGTCCGACCAGCCAGTGAGTTCCTTAATTCGTGTCCTCTTTTGCGTATATATCATGCGGGTTTCATGTTTTAAATTAGAGGTTTTAGATTTATGCAATTTCATGTTATGTTTGCAGAGAAGAAGAGAAGCCCGCGAAATATTTTTGTTCAAATCAAAATTATGATTCCGCTAAGATTTCATCCCCCGCCAAATCGGGATCCCCCTCCCCATTCCCGCCGGCGCAGTCCCCCCCGGCCGTGATTGATTCCTATTTAAAGTCACTGGAGTTTGCCACCAACATCGTGGTAACCTTCCCCTTGAAATACGTTAGCAGGTTGATTCCGGTGAGTATCAATATCATATGTTGGTATCCCTTTTCATTGTAAAATGTAAATCACCATTATGTCAGTTACAATTTGCAAACTCTACTAATATCTACAAATGTGTGTCTGTTACTTTCAATTTGCAAAGCCATTTATTTGAAGAAATAAAATAAAACTATGAAGTTGATGGTAGGTTTTGCGATGCTTGGAAATCAGTTAACCTTGTGAAATCTGTTGAAAATAGTAATGTCTGAACTCTATAAACGCTTTCTGGGTGTGGAACCAGCCAATAAACTCAAAAGGCTTTAAAAAGGGAAGGAAGAAAAAACCTTTTTCTTATTTATTTATTTATTTTTAATTTTGAAAAAACAAACTTTTTCTTGGTTGGGCAAACGCCAAACGCCAAACGCACTAATATATCAAGTGTATGTGTTCATAGTCCAAAGACTCCAAGTATGTCAGCGTGGAAAGCTTGTAATCACAGTAATGCTACCAATTTTGTAATGTTTGACAGAAGTTATTGTTAATTTATTGAATGCATGGTCTTATTTTTTTAAAAAGAAAGAAAAAAAAAAAGAAAAAAAAATAGTGAATAATTTTCTAAGATCACTCTAATATATATATATATTTATATATATATATATTTGATGAATAAGATTGCTCCAATATTAATTAAGGTAGTAGTTATCTATTAGTTAGACTAAAGTACACATTTAGCCTTAAGTTTAAGCTTTTTTATTTTTTACCACGTACTTTTAGTACATGGTCACTCTACAAGTATAAGTACTTGTCGAGAGTGGGGGGTAAGAGCTGGGATTCAAGTTTTCAAAAATGGGCTTCATAAATATATATACTTAGATTAGGTTAGAGTAGAATTTCTATATTATATAAAAATAAAAATAAAAATAAATAAAAATCTATTTTTATTTTCATATTAACCTTGTTGTTGATTTTCATTAGTAATTTGGTGATTATATGGGTGACATCTTTTAATGAACAATACTTATTTGGCCCTTAATGGTTAGAATACTAATAGAAATAGACTTATCTTAATATACAGTACTTATGTGATATTTAATTGTCAAATTACTAGCATAAATGGATTTATACGGATGACGTACGTGTCTTAGGAGATGCCATTTATATGGCGATGGACCAAATTTACTAACAAAAATAGATAATAGGGTATATAAACAAAATAAATTTTAAGGGCCAAAATTAAAAAAATGAAAAAAATTGAAAAAATAAAGAAACAATATGAAAATAACTACATATATAATGCATGATCTCTCTAACCCGGCGTGGCAACCTGCCTTTCAAAATAAGTTCGTAATATGTTTCCCGGGATATATATATATATATATATTTATAGAGAGAGAGAGAGAGAGAGAGAGAGAGAGAGAGAGAGAGAAGTATTCCATCTCATTGTTATTTGTTAATGTCAACCACCATGGCTTATTTGTGAATTGTGATCTTCGGAAAGAGTAGTAATTTCTATACTCTATAAATGTTTCTAACCTACTCCGTAATTGAATAGAGAAAATAAGACTACGAAATTTATAGCTGAGTGTCTTAATCAAGGTTTTCAGACCCAGACCGTTCATTGAACCGTAAAAGGGAGAGGTTCAAGGTTTTTGAGATCGAACCAAGGTCGAACCGTGATGACGTCATAATTAATTTAATAATTAATTAAAACCTAAATATAGATATTAAATTTATAAAACTAGCAAAATTGACAATATATCTATATATGTGAGGGAAATTTAATGATTTTCAAGTATATATTTAATAATTAAATAAGAAAATTAATAAAATAAAATAATAACCATGAAAACATTAAAATTTATGATTAATTTTTGAAGTAAAGTTGAATATCTTTAAAGGATTTTAATTATAATTTTTTTTTTATTCCTTGTAAGAGATGGATAATTTAATTAAATAGAATTAAATTGTGTTAAGTTGTTTTTTATTAAAAAAAAAAATTGCATTAAGTTTACTTCAAGTATTTTTTTTTGTTATTGTTGAGCAACAACTTGCAAGCTTGGCTGAGTGGTTAGGCTCCAGCTGCATATTTGACCGTGCCTGGGTTCTAAACCTGGTAAGCGCATTTTCAAATTTTTTCTTATTTAAGAGGCATGCTTGAACCGGGGTTGGACCGCACGGTTCATGCCACTGGTTCTGCCTTGAACCGGGCGGTCCAACCTCGGTTCAAGAGGTTCACGGAATTACCTATGATGAACGGTTCTTGAGGTTTAAAAAACATCTATGTATAATATCTAAAAGTCGAAACATAGCATTTATTGTTTTTATGCTCCTATATATTGAGCCACATCAGTGAAGCATTTCGGTTTAGTTCTATCAGCTTTGGTCCACTTCAATCCATTAAGTTCAGTTTGGTATAGTTCGGCCCACTTCAATTGAGTTTGGTCCATCCAGTCCAATTTGATCCAATTTCGTATAATTCGGTCCATTTCAACCCATCTTAATCTACTTTGGTTATGCTTTCGAAGAAGAGGTTTATGTAGAAAGATTAGTTGCTTCATTGACAATTATGTTACATTCTTAGTGTAATGTTAGTAAGTTCCTGATAAAATTATATTTTTTCTTATGTTATTAAACTCTTTAGTCATTCATGACATATAGATGATGAACTATTTGTAAGGAGTACTAGACAAATTCTAATCACATATTACATTATTTAAAAAATACCTCAATTTATATAATAATTGAATGTAAAATATATTATGTTTCGTTTTAAAAAAACTTACAAAATTTAAAACACTTTCAAATAACAAATATAAGTAGTTTAATTTATAAAATCTAATATATTGTATCAATTATACAATGTTAGAAAATAATGGAATCGTTTTAAAAAGGTTTGGGACTAAATACTTATAAGTATCATTTACTATTTTCATTTTTCACTTAAAGAAGAAAGTGAAAACACCATTTTGGTCCTTACATTTTGGAATCACATTTAATTCGATCTTTACATTTTAGTAGTAGTCATTTGTTCCATATTATTTTCAACTTGCAGTTAATTTAGTCTCTATTATTAACTCAGTAACAAAAAATGCTTATGTGGCTAACAGATTACATAGTTAGCACATTAGATGCTTACATGGCTACTAAATAATAATAATAAATTAATTTGACATCTAAAAAATGCCATGTCTGATCTTAAAAAAAAAAAAACCAAAAATTAGTTTAGTTTCTCAAAAATATTTGTAAGAATTTGAGAAATTAAATTACAGAGAAAAGAAATATGAGATTAAGAATTGAAATACCCAACAAAAAAAAAAATTGTTCTTAAAAATATTTGGTGAAATTAAATTAAATTTATTATTATTATTATTATTATTATTATTTAGATCTTATTTGCCAATGTTTAAATGTCAAATTAATTGTTTATTATAATTTTAGTAGCCATGAATCTAATGTGCCAACTGTGCAATCTATTAGTCACATAAATATTTTCTGAAATAATACTAGAGATACAAACTATTTTACAAAAAAATTTACAAATTGCTGATGTGGTGAGTAATTATTGGTAAATGAAAAAGTAATATTAATGGTGGACTAAATGAAAGAAATAGTGATATCAACATTTTGTAAAAGTATTGTAAAATAATTTGTATTTGTAACGCTACTCATATATATATATATATATAATAATAGGTGAAGTTGAGAAAAACTCAAATTAGAATTCTAAATTAGAGTTTCAATTTTGTGCCATGTGTCCTAAATTATTTATACTTAAAGAGTTTTATTTCTTAATTTTTATTAATTAAAAACATCATACAAAATAGATTCTAGGGCATAAATTCAAACAATGGGGGTATGATGTATTTTTAAGGTGAAAATTTTTTTGTGTCAATCTAAAATAGGACATGAATTCTAGAGCATTCACTCTACTATTTTGTGGGATATGGGGAGTAAGGGCTGAAGTTTAAGTTTTTAGAAGGGAGTTTTACACACATATACACTTAAATTAGGCTAGGGTAGAATTCCTATCTTGTATAAAAAAAAATTTATTTTGAACTTTTATATTTCAAAATATTCATTTTGGCCATTTATGTTGATTCTATTTTCATATTGACCTTTTTTTTTTTTTTTTGAGAAAGAACATCATAAACCTTTATTAAGAAATTCCAGCTAAATCAGCTTGGATGACTAGAAAACATTGTGGTGGAACATCCTCCATCCACACAACTAAGTATGAGATATGCGCAACATATCTGGCCAGACTGTTAGCAACCCTATTACCTTCTCTCTTAACATGAGAGTAACGTAATTGATTAAAAAAACAAGAGCATCGATGTACATCATCTAATAGTGAACCACAATAGGACAGCATAACTTCAATCTCATCCGGTGTATAAGCTTGCGAAATTAGTTGCGACAAAGAAGTGATAACCGATCCATCACTGTCGCGAACAACCACAATAACTCTCGAATAGTTCACCCCTAAAAAAATTCTTTCATCGAAGTTTACCTTCACCAAAGTTGTCGGTGGAGGAAGCCAAAGAGCTTGAGGTTGTGGACGATTGAGCTGAGGATGCTGGTTGATATTGAGGCACTCTGCCAGTCGTTGTTCACACTCTTGAATCATTTGCTGCAGGTTGCAACACGGCAAATACAAGTGGGTCTGACTCCTGTTGGTTCATATCGCCCATGCCATGAATGCAAACTAAACTGGCTGTTAGTAATTCTACATAATCCAAGACAGCAACTCCCTGAAGTCCAGAAACTGTTTGGATATTTGGCAAGCCCAGAAATCAGTGTTTAGCCACATTGTGTCAAGCAAAGGACACGACCAAATTGCATGGAGGGAATGCTCTTTCGTTTCACAGCATCTATTGTAGTGAAGGTCATCAATAATGGTCCAACACACCAAATTCTGCTTTGTCGATAGGGATTTTCGGTAAGCAAGCCACATAAAACTTTTTATCTTATTTAGAACGAAGAATGACCAAATCCCCAACCAAAGGCTTTTGTCTTGTACCTCAATTTCCTGCACTACTCGGTCTAGCCTTGCTTCATCTGCAAGTATTTCGGTTATGAACACTATAGAGGGATCTTTTGCTTAGATAATATCTCCAAGCTCCTTCCCTGTACTTAGAATCCCAAGCCCACGACAGTTCCATACTTTGAGATTCATGATTCTTGGCAGGGTTGATTACCAGCCTCCGCCAATATAGAATGTAAGACCCCACCCTCCCTTAAAACCTGCTTTTTCTTGCGAGGTAATTCAGAAGGACCTTCAACCTGTGAAAAAATTCTCTTTTCTCTACCAATGTATTCACCTTTGTCTCTCCCTGTGTTTCTTATGTTTACCTGAGCACTGCCTTCAGTGTTTTTTCTTGCCAATCGGGTCCACATACGCTGAGTATTTACTGACTTTGCTGCCTCTTGCTCCTCACGTGACTGACTAGAAGTATTTTTGGCAATAGTAGCTGATTGGTTCGTGAGTTTAATGTGATCAAATTTGGTTAGCTCCTAATCAATCTCATTAATTCGGACTTCAAACAAATCGGGGAAGGCAGCTATCCTATGAATATTGGAGTTATGACTTTCCAAAAATTGTGAGCTTTCAATGGTATTATTGATTACGGAATCTTTTGGTTCCCGTACGTTTTGCGTTACAATTGGTGAGTCCAAAGTAACGGTTTCATCTCTTGAATGCTTCTACAAGACGTCCCTTGGAGTTTCTGACTTGCTCACCGCCGTTGGACAATGAACAGGCATCGGATTCACATCATTCAACACCACCAGTTCAGCCTCAACACCAGTGTCACGATAAGTAGGTTTTGAAGACGAGCATTGTTTCGATTTGAAAAAACCTAGAACAGAGACAACGACCTTCCGTGAAGAAACAAAAGGCGAGGCTCGAAGAGTGGGTCCGTATTGCTTTTGATCGACTGTTAAGCAACCTTCGCTCTCTAGCCATAGATCGAAATCCTTGTCATCGTGTTCCAGACGGCCACACTAGTAGCAAATCTTTGGGAAGCGCTCATATTTGAAAGTTATCCATATGGTTTTACCATTCTCCATAGAAATTATCCGACCACGGCAAAGAGGCAGGGTAACATCTATCAACACCCTAATCCTTATAAAATTACCCCCCTCTGTTTCTGTTGGATCCACAGAATGAAATAGCTGGCCAAGGACATTGGAAATTTTTTCAGCGGCTTTTACGTTCATGTAATGGTATGGCAGCCTGTGGACTTGCACCCAAAACAAAGTCCTGTCAAAACTTAATTCCTCCACTACCTTACTTTTGTCATATCACTGCATGATCACGAGGTGTTTGCCGAAACTCCAAGGCTCGGCATTAAGGACCTTATCTCTATTAGCTGCCGATTCGAAGATGAACAACATTTTATGTTCTCCAACTTTGCGAACCTGAAAGCCATTTCGCAATCGCCAAAGAGGAGTAAAAGTTCTTGCTATTGCATCGATATTGAGGGCTCACTTGCTCAGAAACTTGGCTACAATGATATGGTCTTGAGAGCTAAGATCACTCTCTAAACAACACCCAGGCCCCTCCCTCTTTGAAAGCGTGAATTTGGTCCAATCGTTTGTTAGTTCATCCATTGCAGACATGGTAAACTTATGAATGTAGATCAGAAATGTAAGAGAGAAAAAGATAACTGTTTCCCAGTAACCCTTGAAAAAAACCCAACTAGTCCATGAATTAACACTGTTAAAAACATGGAAGAACAGCAAGCCTTGGAAATTCTATTCTACTCTAATTTAAGTGTATATGTGTGTAAAACTTCCCACTAGAGACTTGAACCTCAAGCCTTGCCCCCCACACTCCATAATCACTTATATTTATGAAGTGACTATTGTGCCAAGGGTGCACAGTAGTATGAGAGACGTCTCTTAATGAACAATTAATACTTATTTGGCCCTTAATGTTTTTTATTTTTTATTTTTTTTTTAAATACTAAGTATTAACACACACACACGGGGAGAGGGGAGAAAGTTTTTTAAAGAAACTTACAGTGGTGTATATCCAAAAGGGCCTAACTCTTGGATACATAGCACAGACTTTAAACCTCTTTAACTCACACTCATTTTCTAATGTGGGATTAACCCACTGTTTTTTCTTTTTGAGAATACTAAGTATTAACACACACACATAGGGAGAGGGGAAAATGTTTTTTAAAGAAACTTACAGTAGTGTATATCCTGCCCTTAATGGTCAAATTATTAATAGAAAGTTTGGGTGCGTTTCTTTGTGAATTTATAAAGTGCATGCTTGAAATTTCATTTCGCCTTCTTTCTTTCTTTTCATGTCTCTGTGCGCAAGAAAACCCCAAGAGCATTAAGCCACAAAACTACGGAACTTTTTTCTTCCTATATTGTCATTTACATTTATACATATTCCTGATGTGCAGGTCAGATGCCATCTTCTTTTTTCCTCTTTGAATTTGTATGCTAAGGTTCATTTTAATTTTAGATGACAGATCAAGGTGTGTGAGTTTGGATAGTTTACTAATTTGAATAGGGATTGTACCAAAGAGTTCATTCATGCTGAGATCTAAGAATTGCAAGGTTAAGAAGAAGGGATTTGATACAATGGGATCATTGAATTTACAATTCTTCTAATTTGATCTTGTATCTCATGATACAAGTGTTCCGTTGGATTCTTTTTGATCTTATTTGACATTGTATTTTTTATGTTTTTTGTGTTTTTGGAGGAGAGAGATATAAAAGTGAAACAAAATTACATATTTAATCTTGTTTTTAACAAAGGTGGGTTACGAAAATCTAACTGGGCTAATCTCAGGTAGGTAAAATATTAAATTTTAAACCATAGGTAAGCAACTTAAATTTTGGCCAAATCACAAGTGGGTAAGTTGTAATTTTTCCTTAATAAAATAAAGGAAAATGTTCGGCTCCAACCACCAACGAGAAGATGACATGTGTCTTGGTATGTACATAAGAATAAATGTTATCTTTTTATTGGTGGTTGGGGCAAAATTTTATCCTAAAATAAATACTTTATGTAGCAATCTTGACTAAACTAATTTCTAAAGAGGCTAAGTATAAGGAGGTTAAAAAGAAATGATATTTTTCACAATTTATTGCTGAGATTTTTTTTTTTTTTTTTTTTTTGAGATGTTATTGTAGAGATTACGTAGATCTTTTCTGATTGAAAAATAATCCACTTTTGAGTTTTGACCCCAATTACGGCTAATTACCAATTTTAAACAATTTCCACAGTTAAGTCCGGTTAATTGATTAGCCAATAGATTAATTGCATAGATATGCACCACAAAATAGCAAATCCAACAAAGTCACACACCCAATTGTGTATGTTGAGGTTCGTTTCAATTTCGGTCTAATTCGACACTGATGATAGCGTAAAAAATCACCAATGAGCTACACAGTCTTCACACGCTCGAGAGAATACCTACACAATAAAAAAGAAAAGACCTAGCAAAGAGCACCGCTGTGGTGCCGGCCAAATACCCTCCGAATGTCAAGTTAGAACTATTCTCACAACTCTAGAGTGCTAGAGAGGGTAAATTATGCGTACCTTGGTTGGTGAGGGTATTGGGGTTTTTATAGTAGTAGAGTGTTGACCTCTCCTTGTTGGATTAGAAGTCTTTTCCTTTTAGGAGCCTCTTTGGGGCGTATTTTACGGGATCCTTTCCTTATAGGAATCCCTTTGGATTTTACGAAACGTGGAGAGCAAGTTATTTCCTTATATATGCGATACGTGGGTGGCAAGCAACTCTTCATCAGGGTCGTCAGCTTACAGTGCCCCTTCAGCCTTAACGCCGTCAACTTCATGGAGGCGTCAGCCTTTGAGTGCCTTGTAAGGTTTTTCCAAACTTCCTCTTCGTCAATGAGCATCATAAAAGTTGACGGATTCAAAAAGAGACCGTCAGCACATGTCGTCGCCATAAACCGTCGGCTTTCCTCATGCCTTCAACATCAACTATTTTTCTTCCACATCAGTTGCCCCCTACTCCATAATCTCATCGTTCTTATACTGACGGGTTGTGGAGTTTTGTCAAATTACTTTTTTGGGTCCAGAGAAGCGGGGAGATCATTTGGGGGATTCCTCAAACCGCGATACATTTAATGCCCAAGACACATGTCAAGCTTCCGTTGGCCCCGTTTCTGACGAAGGCGTCGCTTCGTCTTCCGCACGTTTTTTCCTTCCTATATATATATGGCGCACCTCCCTCATTTTCTCCATTTCATCTTTGCTGATTTCTAAGAGAAAGCCCGTCGCCTTTGATTTTGTCAATACATCTCTTACTTCCGTCACTTTATCCGCCGTCAGTCTCAAGGCCTTTCTTCAGAAAGTTATCTTACCAGTAAGTTTCCATTCCCTTCTTTTTCGCATTATTTACTTATAGCTGAATAATTCCTTAGTGAGGACGTCAACTTTGAGTGAGGAGTCGTCAGTCCGCGAAGGAGCGGGCTACGACGAGACCTTCGGTTCGGGTGATGAGTCGGAGGATTTCTCACCTTCGTCAGAGAGAGAGTCGTTAGCCCAGTCCCCTGACAACGAGGATGAGGGTTACGCCGAGGGGAGTGAGGAAGTAAGAGTTGATAAAGTAGGGAAAGAGGGAAGTGGGGGTGACGGTGGTGATGATGTTGACGAGAAAGATGGTGACGGTGATGAAGAGGACGGTGACGAGGAGGATGATGGCGAGGAATCTTGTGAAGGGACCTCAGTAGGTCCTGGAGATAACCGTCCCTTCATTCTCCCTGCGGAGTGGGCCATCAACAAGTTCTTACCTTTGATGAGTGACAAAGTTTTTAAGGAGTTGCGTATCAAGTACCAAATCCCAGAGCATATCCCAATCCGTCTCCCTGAGGAGAACGAAAAGTGTTACTCGGGGAGGACAGCTGACGTCGATATGTACGACGCCATGTTCACTGCGGGGCTTAGGCTTTCGCTGACGGCATTACACCGTCAACTGGTTAACTTTCTGGGTTTGTCTGTCAGCCAAATTGCTCCAAATGCTTGGAGGACTTTCATTGGTGCAGATATATTATGGGGTAGTATGATGCCCCGCGGTTACTTCGACAACACGTGGGCTTTTGTCAGAGAGTCAGGTTGAACCCGTCAGCTGCTCTTTTATCTTATTGTGACGCTTCTAACACCATCCATTTTTTCTTGATTTCAGCTAGTGCGCATCCCCTTATATCTGACGAGCAAAAGGAGTTCATCCAACGGGTTCTCGAAATTCCCTTGGAACAGAGAAAGTGCAGGGACTTAATCAACCTTGACACTATCCATTTGTATTGCGGGAGTCCTAAGCCGACGCTAGAAGCCCGAAAATTAGGTGAATACTCTCGTCGCCGTAAGTACACCTTTCACATAACTTCAATCTGATATTACCCATCTGCTTTTCCTGATGCCCGTTTATCACCTTTGTAGAAATGGATATTGCTAAGCAAAGGATAAGGGCGGCGGCAGCCCGTAAGAAAGAGGAGGCGAGACTGGCGAAGGAGACGGAGGGGGGAAACTCGTCAGTCCCCAAGTCCGTCAGTAAGGTCTCAAAAAGAAAACCTGACGGAGATGACAACCGTCCGTCAAAGAGGACCGCCGTCACCCCTGGTGACGCCTCTCCGAAGGGGAAGTCGTCCCTTAAACCAAGTCATGGCATGGGCAAAGGGATAATGAATTCCTCTGGTCCCGTCACTGAGGGCCCATGTTGTCTCCTAACCCACAAGGGCTACGCCGTCGGGGAGGTGGGCTCCTTCGTAAAGCCGACGGATATTGAGCCCTGTGATTTGGTAGGGACGGAGGACTTGGGGACGTCAGCTCTTTTTGACATTACCAGGGTATGTTTGCTTTCTCAAGTTAAGTTGATTTTTCTCTTATTTGACTGACGCCTTGTGCCCCTTTTTTCCAGGCCTTGGTTCGCATCAAGGTTCTTCAGGACCATTGTATTGCCAATGAGGGGGTCGTCAACCGTGTTAGGAAACATAACGCCACTCTAATGAACGAACAAGGGCAATACAAGGAGGCCATGCGTACATTAAATCTGGAGATGAAAGAGCTGAAGGGGAAATTGGCGGAGGCAGATTGTCAGAAGCAGAAGCTTCAAGAGGAGGTGACGGCCTTGCGCGAAAAGGTGGAGACGGCCGGGGCTGATGCCGTCTTGAAGTTTAAGACGTCGCAATTGTTTATTGACTCTTATGCCGACTACTACGGTACTGGGTTCGATGATTGTCTTAAACAGGTCACATCAGCTTCCCCGAAGCTAGACTTGTCAGAGATTTCATTGGATGTGCCTGAGCTAGTGACGCTTGCTAGGAACGTCGCCACTGACGATGATGACGGTATCCCAAAGCCTCAGCTTCCCTCCAAGGCTGACGGAGGCGTTGTGCTAGCCCAGCCTGCTGTTACTCCTGCTCCTGTTTCCAAGACTCCTGTGGTTACTATAGATGTCGACGACACTCAACCCCAGAAAGATGGTGGAACCCTTGCTGACGCTCCTAACGCGTGATTTTGTATATTCTGTTTACTTTAAGAACAACGTTTAAGTGCCCTTTTGGTTTTGGGTTCTTATTTGTAAACAATTTATTTTGTGTATGGTATGTTATTCCCGTTTCTTTCTGCCTTTGATTTGCTAGTATGTTGCTTGTTGGGGGTCGAGAATTACGTCGGCCTGTGGTACCCGTCAACTTTTGTGGGTTGTACCCTTATTTATCAAAAACTCGTCGGTTTTCTGAGTTTTATGGTCCTGATGAACACGTCACCTACAAACCTATCGGTAGCGGATAATGACTTGTTTTTATGTTTTATTTGTGGATCCGTCAGCTTTATGGCCTTGGCTGTCTTATGGATTTCACGAACCCATTAGTTTTTGTAGGGCCGTCGGCTTTTTAGCCTCGTGAACCTCACTTTTTGTAGGACCGTTGGCTTTTTAGCCTCATCCCTATTATAGACATTGAACTCGTTACTTTTTATAGGACCGTCGGCTTTATAGCCTCGTCCCCATTGTAGATTTAGTAAATTTGTCACTTTTTGTAGGACCGTCGACTTTTTAGCCTCGTCTCTATTATAGACAGTGAACTCGTCACTTTTTATAGGACCGTCGGCTTTATAGCCTTATCCCCATTGTAGATTTGGTGAATTTGTCACTTTTTGTAGGACCGTCGGCTTTTTAGCCTCATCCCTATTATAGACAGTGAACTCGTCACTTTTTATAAGACCGTCGGCTTTATAGCCTCGTCCCCATTGTAGATTTAGTGAACTTATATTTTTTATAAGTCCATCTGCTTTATAGCCTTGTCCCTGTTATGGACTTAGTGGACTTATCTTTTTATAAGTCCGTCAGCTTTATGGCCTCGTCCATGTTATGGACTTGGTGGACTTGTCTTTTTTATAAGTCCGTCAGCTTTATAGCCCCGTCCACGTTATGGACTTATCAGTAGACCCGTCTACTTTGGTAATAAATTCGTCCACTTTGGGGACTTAGCAGTAGATTCGCCCATTTAAGGAATAACTAATTTTGTTCCTATGACAAATACGTTAGCTATTTCTGAATAAACTCCTCTTATTTATTATGAATGCATAAGTAGAAAATCGTTCCAAAAAAGAATAAACTTCAGTCCTTTGGACTTAAAAAGTACTTGTAGGAAAAAGTAACTAAGATAAATGATTAAAAGAAAATAGACTGGGAATGAGGAGTAGCGTTTTTATGCTGTCTTCTATTGGTAGTACTTTCGTAAGTGCTCGGTGTTCCATGGATGTGGCAGCTTCCGTCCGTCTAACGTCTCTAGGTGGTAAATGCCATTCCTCTGCCATGCCATGATTCGGTAGGGTCCTTCCCAGTTGGGACCGAGCTTCCCTTGGGTAGGGTCTCTTGCAGCGCCCATGACTTTCCTCAGAATGAGATCTCCAACTTGGAAGTCTCTGTGTCGGACCCGAGAGTTGTAGTGCTTAGCCATGCGGTCCTGGTATCGTGCTAGCCTTTGTTCTGCCGTCGCCCTGACTTCATCTACTAAATCAAGTTGTAGACGCATGGCCTCGTCGTTATTGCTCTCGTCATGGTTATGCACCTTGTAGCTTGTGAGTTCGACCTCGGCTGGGATGACTTCCTCGCTCCCTTAGGTTAGTCGGAATGGCGTCTCTCCTGTGGGCGTTCTTGCTGTGGTCCTGTATGCCCATAATATACTTGGTAACTCTTCAGGCCATATTCCCTTTGCCCCCTCGAGCCGAGTCTTGATAATCTTGAGCAAGGATCGGTTCGTGACTTTGACTTATCCGTTAGCCTGAGGGTGGGTGAGGGAGGAGTAGTGGTTTCTTATCCCTAATTGCGAGCAGAAGTCCCGGAAGGAGTCGTTGTCAAATTGCTTTCCGTTATCTGAGACTAAGACTCTAGGGATGCCAAACCTGCAAACGATGCATCTCCAGATGAAACTCCGTACGTTCTTCTCTGTATGGTGGCCAAGGCTTCAGCTTCCACCCATTTTGTAAAGTAGTCAATGCCCACAACCAAGAACTTCAGCTGTCGCACTGCTGTAGGGAATGGTCCCATGATGTCTAGTCCCCACTGAGCAAACGGCCACGGGGCCGTCATCGGGGTCAATTCTTCGGTTGGTTGTCTAATAACATTGCTGAACCTTTGGCACTTGTCGCAGGTCCTGACATAAGCCTCGGCGTCTTTTTGCATGGTGGGCCAATAGTACCCTGCTCGCACTAGCTTGTGTACTAATGATCTTGACCCCGAATAATTTCCACAAATCCCCTCGTGTACCTCTCTCATGACATAGTCCGCCTCTTCAGTACCTAAGCACCTTAGATATGGACGGGAGAAGCCTCTTTTATACAAGACGTCTTTTATCAAGACGAACCTTGCTGCCCGAACCTTCAGCCTTCTTGCGGCCTCCTGCCCGTCTGGCAAAACGCCGTCCTTCAAGTATGAAGCTATCGGTGTGGTCCAGTTATTTTCAGAACCTATCTCCTGCACGTCGTCGGAATCTATTAGTGGAGAAAGTTGAACAAAAGAGAGCACATTACCAGGGGTGATCATATGTTCTGTTGAAGCGGCTTTGGCAAGACGGTCAGCTTGCTCATTCTCTCCTCTGGGGATTTGGATGATTTTGGCCTTTAGGTCATCTACTCTTCTTCTTACTTGATCCATGTATTTCTTCATCCTTTTCGCCCTTACACTCGTAGTCTCCATTTACTTGGTTAGTAACGACCTGAGAGTCGCAGTAAATGACTACGTTCGCGGCCCCTGCTACTTTGGCGAGGTCGAGGCCTGCTACTAATGCTTCGCACTCCGCTTCATTGTTGGTGGTGGGGAAATCGAGACGGATCATACATTCAATCGTGTCTCCTTCGGGTGACAGTAGTACAACGCCAGCCCCCCCGGCCTGCCTGTTAAATGATCCATCTGTATGTACGCTCCACTGAGCAGATTCTTTTGCCCCCTTGTCTTCGTCATGAATAAATTCTGCTATGAAGTCTGCGACGACCTGCCCTTCGATGGTGGTCCACAGGCGGTATTGGATGTTGAACTCACTCAATTCTATGGCCTAGAGTGCTAGTCGTCTAGCGGCGTCAGGGTTGCTCATTGCTCGCCGTAGGGGCTTGTCGGTTAGGACGATTACCGTATGGGCTCGGAAGTACGGCTTGAGTTTGCGAGCTGCTGTTACTAACGCAAAGGCGAGTTTCTCCATGGGTGGGTATCTTTCTTTGGCTCCACGAAGCGCACGACTGGCGTAGTATACGGGCTTCTGTACTCTTTCTTCCTCCCTAATCAAGGCTGCGTTAACGGCGGCGGGGGAGACGGCTAGGTAGAGGAAAAGTTCTTCACCCGGTTGTGATGGGCTTAGCAGTGGCGGGGCGAAAAGGTAGGCTTTCAGCTCCTCGAATGACTGTTGACACTCGGCAGTCCACTCGAAAGACTTCTTCAGTGTGCAGAAGAAGGGTAAACACTTGTCCGTTGCCCTTGACACGAACCTATTCAGCGCTGCTATTTTTCCATTGAGGCTTTGCACTTCCTTCACATTTCTTGGGGGTGCCATCTCCATTATGGCCTGAATCTTATCCGGCTTAGCCTCTATGCCCCTTTGAGATACCATAAATCCTAGGAATTTTCCCGCCGTCACTCCGAAGGCGCATTTTCCTAGGTTAAGCTTCATATTGTAAGAACGAAGGGTGTCGAATGTCTCTCTAAGGTCTTCCAAGTGATCTTCTTCCCTTTGGCTTTTCACCAGCATGTCGTCCACGTAAACTTGGACATTTCTCCCAATTTTCTGTGCGAACATCTTATTCATGAGCCTCTGGTACGTCGCGCCTGCATTCTTTAAGCCGAAGGGCATCACTTTATAGCAAAAGAGGCCTTGACTAGTTACGAATGAAGTTTTCTCCTGATCGGCTTCGTGCATTCGGATTTGGTTGTAACCCGAGAAAGCGTCCATAAAACTTAGCAACTGATGCCTAGTTGTAGAGTCTACTAGTACATCGACCCGTGGAAGGGGGTAGCTGTCCTTGGGGCATGCTTTGTTAAGGTTGGTGAAGTCCACGCACATCCTCCACTTCCCGCTAGCTTTCTTGACCATTACTACGTTCGCCAGCCAGTCGGGGTAGTAAACCTCCCTGATGAAGCTTGCTTCTTGCAGTTTGCGGACCTCTTCTGCTACGGCTTGGTCTCGCTCCGGGGCAAACACTCGCTTCTTCTGTTGGATGGGAAGGAAAGAGGGTGACACATTTAGCTTATGGACCATGACTGAAGGATCTATCCCGGGCATGTCCTCGTGACTCTAGGCAAATACATCTCGATTGCTTATGAGAAAAGTCGTGAGTGCTTGGCAGACTGTGGGACTGGCGAGGGTTCCAATCTTGGTTGTCCGTTCATGGTTCGAGTCGTCAAGGAACACTTCTTCAAGTTTTTCTACTGGCTCTGTCGTCATTCGGTGTTCTTCTATGCTCATGGCTTGAAGGTTGTCATCCATTTCCATCATGGCCACGTAGCATTCGCGCACGACCACTTAATTTCCCCGTAACTCTCCCACTCCGTAGTCGGTAGGAAACTTAATCATTAGGTGGTGGGTTGAGGTTACAGCCTTCCATGAATTGAGGGTGGGTCGTTCGAGAATAACATTGTAGGCGGACGAGCAGTCGACCACTAGGAATGTCACGTCCTTGTTAATCTGCTGAGGGTAATCGCCTACCATGACAGATATTGTGACCACGCCTAGGGGGAATACCCTTGTTCCTCCAAAACCGACGAGAGGGACGTTCGTCGGAATCAATCGTTCTCTGTCAATTCCCATTTGCTGGAATGCCGGGTAGTATAAGATATTTGCCGAGCTGCCATTGTCGACCAACACCCGATGCATGTTGTAGTCTCCTACTCGTATGCTGATGACGAGCGCATCGTCGTGCGGATGGTGAAGACGTCGCGCGTCTTCTTCCGAGAACCTGATAATGGGGCCTTCTCTCCGCGCTACCTTTGGTATGGAGCCCGTCAACTGAACATTTTGGACCATCCTAAGGTAAGTTTTGCGAGCCTTTTTTGACGAGCCCGTGGTCGCTGTTCCTCCTACGATCATTCTTATGTCCCCTGCGGGGGGTCTTGGACGTTCATTATCCCGTCGGGGGTGTTGCTCCTGAGGGGGTAGATCTGCTCTCTCCTTCTTGACGAACTTCTACAATTTTCCTTGCTTGATAAGGGCCTCGATCTGCTGTTTTAAGTCTTAACAATCGGCCGTGTCGTGACCGTGGTCACGGTGGAAGTGGCAATATTTGTCCCTCGATAGCCTGTTGGGATCTCCCTTCAGCTTTCCAGGGTAGGTCAAGGCCTCCTCGTCCTTGATTTGCATCAGGACTTGGTCTATCGGGGCAGTTAGTGGGGTGAAGCTTGTGAACCTTCCTCCCGGGGGCTTAGAGTACCTTTCATCCCTTCGGTCTCCTGTTCTTGCCTTCTTGCACCCTTGGTCTTGCCGTGTGTCTTCCTGCCTCTCCCTTTCTTGGGCTTTTCTTCTCGGGCCAGCAGCACGTCTTCAGCATTCATGTACTTGGTGGCCCTGTAAAGTACTTCTGACATGGTCTTCAGGTCATTCTTGTATAGGGAGAACAAAAACTTACCCTTCCGCAGCCCATTCGTGAAGGCCGCCATAAGTATCTTGTCGTCGGCTTCGTCGATCGAAAGTGCTTCCTTATTGAAACGGGATATGTAGGATCTCAGCGTTTCGTCCTCTCGCTGCTTGATGCTCATCAAGCAAGCCGTAGACTTTTTATACCTATGTCCCCCAATGAAGTGCGCAGTAAATTGAGTGCTTAGCTCCTTGAAAGTGCTGATGGAGTTGGGCGTTAACCGGCTAAACCAAATTCTTGTCGCACCCTTCAGCGTTGTGGGGAAAGCCCTACACATGATTTTCATCTGCTACTCCTTGAAGGTGCATCAAGGTCTTGAAGGTCTCTAGGTGATCTAGAGGGTCCTTGACTCCGTCGTAACTGTCGATCTGTGGCATGCGAAACTTATGTGGTAAAGGGAAGGGGTTGATGGCCGCAGTGAATGGCGAGTCGGTACGATTGACCAGATCGTCAAGATCGCTGGACACCCGTCCCTTGAGGGCGTTCATCATAACCTCC
The DNA here is from genome assembly GCA_030021035.2 of Notholithocarpus densiflorus. Taxonomy (NCBI): domain Eukaryota; kingdom Viridiplantae; phylum Streptophyta; class Magnoliopsida; order Fagales; family Fagaceae; genus Notholithocarpus; species Notholithocarpus densiflorus. The sequence goes on along the minus strand of JARYZH020000234.1, from coordinate 93,071 downwards.
ATCTGCTCCTTCATCGCCTGCATCTCTGCCGCGATATGTGGAGGGGTTGCATCCATGAGGGATGGCATGCTCAAATTTTGTTGCTCTGGTCTACTCGGAACGTTACTGCCCTCTGGCCCTTCTCGCTCCCTTCTATCGACACTGATGCCTTCTTGGTCCTGCTCTTGGGTGCCATGACCTGCGTTTTTCTAGCGTAATTGCTCCTCCAAATCATGGTTCTCCTTAGTGAGACGTTCCACGGCGGTGGCCAAGGTCTGAACCTGCCTCTCAAGGGCCATTGTGCGAGTTTCGTCTCCCTGAACGTTGTTCGTGGTCGCCATCGAGCGAGTCAGCACCATGCAACTCCTTTGTCCGGGAAGCGTTTGCTATGGCTTTCGAATCAGAAAACAAATTCGTCAAAGTTTTCCCACAGACGGCACCAACTGATGATGCCGTAAAAAATCACCAGTGAGCTACACAGTCTTCACACGCTTGAGAGAATACCTACACAATAAAAAAGAAAAGACTTAGCAGAGAGCACCGGTGTGGTGCCGGCCAAATACCCTCCGAAGGTCAAGTTAGAACTATTCTCACAACTCTAGAGTGCTAGAGAGGGTAAATTATGCGTACCTTGGTTGGTGAGGGTATTGGGGTTTTTATAGTAGTAGAGTGTTGACCTCTCCTTGTTGGGTTAGAAGTCTTTTCCTTTTAAGAGCTTCTTTGGGGCATATTTTACGAGATCCTTTCTTTATAGGAATCCCTTTGGATTTTACTAAACGTGGAGAGCAAGTTATTTCCTTATATATGCGATACGTGGGTGGCAAGCAACTCTTCATTAGGGTCGTCAACTTACACTGCCCTTTCAGCCTTAACGCCGTCAACTTCATGGAGGCGTCAGCCTTTGAGTGCCTTGTAAGGTGTTTCCAAACTTCCTCTTCGTCGATGAGCATCATAAAAGCTGACGGATTCAAAAAGAGACCGTCAGCACATGTCGTCGCCATAAACCGTCGTCTTTCCTCATGCCTTCAGCATCAACTATTTTTCTTCCACATCAGACACTATAAAGTTCTTTATCCACTGTACATTTGTTAGAAATCTAGCTAAACCAGCAACTAAACCAGTGGATTTAAAGAAGATATGCAGAAGATAACTTGTGCGACGTGTAGCTTAGGCTCATTGATGTTTTCTACTTCAATTCGTGTAAGTGTAATATTTTATACATGTGCAGATCACGTGATTCTTTAAGTCCTTGATACACATTGGCGAAAAAACAAAACACACAAAAATAGTCCTGCTGTCAGTCTCTAATTGGAAGTTAGTGGGGTTAATTATTTCCGTTAATACTGTATTTAGCGGTAAGGAAGGTTGTTAGATTCGTTTTTCTGTCTTTGCTTAGTCTCTTTTGCTCTGTTTCAAGTGTATATAGAGCACCTTGATGTATTTTATTCCGGCTAATCATAAAATTACTCAGCAAGTTTCTTGCACAATAGCTCTTTTAACTACAATTTTTGGTCTATCTATCTCTAATGACAATGACATCTTGCAGACAAGAATTGTTACCATCAGTTATTGACAATTGGCTTGCAAACAAAGCGCAAACTATAACTAAAATTTTTCCATCTACCCTTTTATATGCCTCAGTTGGAACATAAATGACTAAAACAAAAAGATCACTATTAATCTCTTTTTTACTACATTTGAATTAATTATGCATATACCAAAATAGCCAATCAAAAATGTACAATCACAATGCCTTTAAATCTGTGTTTCCAGCAGCATATTATTAATACTTGTACGTAATTAAAGATCTGGTCAGCAGCATAAATTTGACAAAATATAGTGTCCCATAAAATTCATATTCTTTCATGTTCTTTCTTGTCCTAGTCAGAGTCAGACTCTGGATGGCTCTAAGAAAGTGCACTTCAGCTTGATAACACCCGAGAGACCATGTGCATAGTTGGTCTAGATTCTGGATTCGCTTGCAAGCATTCAATTGCCAGCTTTATGATGAGTATCAGTTGATTCTCAGCCTGCAGCATGGGAGGTGGAATGCGTAGGTCAAACAAATCTTTCAACAAAATATTCTCCTCCACGGATGAAGCTGATAGAATGGAGGTGATTTCACCAGGATGCCTTCCTTTGATCACTTCAATAGCCAAAACTCCAAAGCTAAAAACATCGCATTTCTCAGTTATCTTCATGGTATAAGCAAGCTCTACAAAAAAAGCAGAATATTATGCCAATGTATTGATATAATCTATGTTCTATAATGATTGAAGAAATAAGTATATTACCTGGTGCAACATATCCATATGTGCCGGCAAATGAAGTCCAATTGGATGAGTCTCGATTAAGAAGCTTAGCTGTGCCAAAGTCTGAAACATGAGCCTCGTAATCTGAATCCAGCAAAACATTTTTGCTTGATATGTCCCTATGAACAATTGGTGGTGAGCAATCATGGTGCATGTAAGATAGAGCATGAGCCAAACCTTTGATGATATTCATCCTCTTATTCCAGTCCAACTCCTTTGCTCCTCCATCACTGCTCAAAATTGTGGCCAAGCTACCCCTTTCAAAGTACTCATAAATCAAAAACGAGTGTTGTGATTGTGAACAAAAGCCATGCAATTTTACGATGTTTTGGTGGTGTATTTCTGTTAATGCCTTTATCTCATTGAAGAACTCTTTTTGTTGTACAATCTCACCATCACACAAGGATTGAAGTTTCTTTACTGCCACTGTGTTTCCTGATGTTAGAGTTGCTTTATACACGGTTCCATATTTTCCCCTCCCAATACAAAACATATCATCAAAACCCTGTGTTGCATCAATGATTTCCTTGTACATTGCTTTTCCATCAAAAGTTGATAACACTTTTTCATTGTCTGTGTTAGTCGTTTGATCTATATGAGGGTCCTTCCTATTTCTTTGCAAAATGAGGAAAACTCCAAGAAACATCAATACAAGTGATAGTGTTCCAAAAAGAGGGAAAATGATTAACAAAAAGATTTTGGGTCCCGTCTTTGAAACTGGTCTTCCTACCACACAGGGTTGCAATCCTGTAACATTTCCACACAACCTTTTATTTCCTCGTAATGCTTCTATGCAAGCATCTTGAAATGCTTTGGTATTGGGAAGAGGGCCCTCCAACTTATTATAGGATATGTCCACATATGACAAACCATGCATCTCTTCGAAAGCAATTGGAATAAAACCAGAGAGGTTATTGTGGGAGAAATTCAACATCTCCAAGCTTTGAAGCTTGCCAATTTGTGAAGGTATCTTTCCTTCGAGCGAGTTATGACTCAAATCTAGCTGGGACAACTGAGCTAAATTACAAATTTCAACTGGAATATCATAGCAAAACTTGTTGTTGCTTATATTCAAATAGTGTAGTTTCAAAAAGTTCCCTATAATTCTGGGGATCGAGTTGTCAAATCTATTACTGGATAGATCCAGATACTCAAGATTTGTCAATGATCCAAGCTCTGGAGATATATCACCAGAAAGTTGGTTTCCATTCAACTTCAATTTCAACAAAAAAGTCAACTTCCCAAATTCCTTTGGTAGCTTCCCAACCAACCGATTATAAGAAAGATCAAGTACATGGAGTTGAGTGAAGTTTCCAATTTCAGGTGGTATGCCACCACCAATACCATTCCCAGCAATCAGCAGGGTGCCTAGTTGCGGGCACCTACTCCAATTGTGAGAGATTTCACCATAAAATCTATTGTAACTTAGATCCATGTATTGCAGGTTTCTATAAACACCAAAATCTTCAGATAAATTCCCAAAGAGTTGGTTTTGTTCAAGGTGGACTCTAATTAAACTCATGCAAGTCTTCAAGGTTTTTGGTATTGGACCTATGAGATGGTTGTCATATGCAGAAAAGCCTAGGAGAGATCCACTTTGGCATAAGTTTTGAGGCAAAAAACCAGTAAAGTGGTTTGTATTCAACACCAGCACAGTCAACTTTGTGAGATTTCCTATCTCTTGAGGAATAGGACCAGAAAATTGGTTATCACGAAGGTATAGAACTTTTAAGGAACTTAAATTACCCAAGGAAATTGGAACAGTACCACTTAATTGATTGTTGCCGAGACTAAGAGTAGTTATGGACTTTAAATTTCCAATTTCTGGGGGGATGGAGCCGTTGAGGTGATTTTTAAACACTTGCAACAATGTTAGCATTTCAAGGTTTCCAATACGATAAGGAATGGGACCTGTTAAACTATTGTTACTTATATCAAGTTCAAGTAAATTGCTAAGGTTTCCAATTTCTGGTGGAATGGAGGCAGAGAGTAGATTATTATAAAGGGTCAAATAAGCCAAGTTGCTTAAATCGCCCAAAGATGCTGGAATGGAATTCAAAAGCACATTATCATTGAGATACAATTGAATCAGGTTGCTCAAATTACCTAAAGAAGCAGGAATGGAGCCACGGAGATTGTTGGCATACAAAGAAAGGGCATTGAGAGACTTTAACTGGCTTATTTCTGGAGGAATCGAGCTGTTTAACTGATTTTCAGCTAAGGACAGGGCCTCAAGATTGATCAGTAGGCCAATTTGTGGTGGGATTGCCCCCAAAAAGTTATTGACGGACAGATCAAGATATATGAGTTTGGAGAGGTGACTAATTTCAGGAGGGATTGTACCAAATAGCTCATTTATGCTGAGATCAAGGTATGCAAGACTAGGGAGAGATGAGAATGGAAAATCATGAAGCGTACCTTTCAAGCTAGAGTTCGTCAAGTTTAATGTAGTAACACTTCCTGCTTGGGTGCAAGAAATACCGAACCAACTGCATGGGCTTGAGCTTGAGCTTGTATTTTGATAGCTCAAAGAATTGGTTGCATTATTAGGAAGGAGAGTCCATGAAGGCAGGGGTGACTGTGTCTCATTTTGAAGACTAGCTTTCCAATTGAGTAGAGCATCTATCTCTGCCACTTCATTCACAGAAAGAGAGGCAACATCGAATGAGGAATGTAAGATGGCCAACGCGACCAGAGAAAAGAGGGAAAACACTTTTTTCAAGTTAGTCAATGCCATGGCTCTTTGTTTTACAAGTTGAAAACTGGTTCAGAATTCTATTTAAAATAGACTCAATTCTAACCAAGCGATTATCACTATCACGACACCAAACACGCATGCAATAGTAAAGCAAGAAAGAAAATGAAAAAGAAAAAGAAAAGAAAACAAATACCTTTAACAATAAAAAGAAGTAAAAATAAAAGAAAAACTCTAAAAGAAAACTAAACTACTTAAAAAGAAAAGAGTTGGAGAGATATTACCAAATATGTGAAGAAATTTAATGCCGAAGACCTCTCCAAACAAAGTGGAACGCTTCTCTAATCGCCTAATCCCCGGCAACGGTGCCAAAAACTTGCTGCGACTTAAATAATGCTCCCAAGTGCAGGATTGTCGCGAAGTAATAACTCGGAAAGTCCGAGGTCGAATCCACAGGGAAAAGGAAATTGATTAGCAAACCACAAGAGAATAAAACTAAAATAATAAAGTTTAATTGAAGAGATTTTTTTTTTTTATAGTTTAGTGTAAGTAATTTAAATTGAGTGAAAATAACAATATATTAAGGCGCTAAGGTTTAGGGATCCACACATAGCACATCTATTGGTAGTCTTAACAATATTTATTTTATAACTCAACTAAAATTCATACGAAGGATGATCTTAGTCGGATGATTTAACAATAAAAACTCAAGAATTAATTGTCTAAGGTAGTTTCATGCAATTGATTGATTTTAGGCAAAACAAAACTAGTGAATTAGTTCGCAGGGAATACTAAGCATTTAACGTGCCCGGAGTCTACGATAAATCAAAGGATTACATAGAATTAAACACTTTTCTAGATGAGTAAAACAATCAAAAACATAAAAACATAAGCATTAAAACCAATAAATAATTGTTAAGAACATACCAATAAACGGTTGGGTTTCACCCCTTGCCTTAGCAAGCCTTCTAGCAAGCCATAACACAAATAGAACTCTAAAAACTATAAAGAAACTTTAAGAAAACCTAAATTATGTTCTACAGCAGCTCCCCTCTGAATTTTTCCCTAAAGAGCCTTTAAATAGGTCAATGAATCCTATTACAAGTTGAATTCCCGTTTGGAGGAAATCCCAGGTTTTTAGGCTTCACTTAACCGATGTTGTTGGCCCATTTAACTTCAGAATTCTGACTTTTGGTAAACTACAAAGTTGTATCCCTTTAAGTTAGCTTTCCAGCCCAACTTGAATCATCTCGATTGGACATCTGAACCAAAAGTTATACTCCAAATACTAACTGGTGCGCAAGCTGGAATCCTAATCCGAATTGGACTTGGATTAGGTGCAAATTTCCTTTGATTCCTTACTCCAATTGGACTTGAATTTAATTGGGTTGGCCTTCTTTGACTTCATCATGGCCCTTGTAAAATTAAAGTCCATTAGCTTTCTTCTTTGCACAAATCCACTTATTTATTTCATTATCCTACAAAAGACAAATTCACTCATTAAAATTCAATTAAGCACAAAATTGATTATTCAGCATTATTCCAAAATCAACTATAAAATTCTTGAATTAACTCAAAATAAGTATGATAATGCTTTCTAATAATGATATAAATATGCAAAATTAAACTATTATCACTCCCCAGGTTTTTACCTTGAAATGGTTTGTTTCATCGGTTTTCTTGAGTCATCATATCATGGTGCTATTTACTTTACCGTTGCTATGCATGATATGATTTATTATTGTTTAACCTAGATCTGAATAATTAATCTAAGCAATCACTTGGCTAATATATTAGGTTAAACAATCTAGTTTAAGGGGTCTAAACATAACAAAAAAGTATTTTATTTGATAATATCAATATAGTTAAGTTCTTTTTTATATTAAATTCTCTATAATTTAAATTTTTTAATGACTATTCTAAGAAAAATTCTTAAAGCTGCCATTGCTCTGTGGTCCACAAACACATGAGTAAAGGTACACTAATCCCACGATATTATTCCAACATTGTTCTTGTTCTCAAATTATTGCGCGCTGAGAGAGAAGTAGTTCAATGCTTGCCTTTCATTTTTTTGGTGTAACCTACCTAGCTTTTTTACGCCGCCAGCCCCACAAAAAGCTTGGACTCCACACCATCTCTCCACTCATCACAACACATTTAGTCCTTCATTTCAACTTTCCAAATCTCCGGACTCTCAAAAAAGAAAATTTTAAGAACAAACAAAGAAGCTCACTTGAACTATCATAGAAACCTCCAAAATATATATATTAATACGTTTTTTCTATCTTAAAAAAAAATCCTTGAGTGCCAAACTTGACAATTCCAAAAATTTTGGTTTAATAAATATATTTTTTGTCCCCCTAAATATAATCATTAACCCCTTAAACAAAATAAGTAAAAGCCCAAATAACATAAATAAAAATTAGAGAAATTTTACAGACACAACAAAATTTCACAACATTTTCAAAAGACCATTGTTTTTAACTATGGTGAGTTCCAGTCTAATATTTTATTATTTTATTTTGAGATATGAGGGATTAATAACTTAGTTAACTTAGTTGTTGTGTCCTTAACACAATTCTAAAATTTTGCCCAAATATTAGCAAACATAGTCAAAACAACAACAAGATTTGGCTAAATAATAGCAAATGAGCAAAATATTCAACAAAAGGCCCATTAAAAAATAAAATAAAAACCCTAATTATTCAAATTCATACTCGTTCAACTCATTCTATAAAAATAATATTTAACTTCCTTTTTTCCTAAAAAACAATACTAAGGGAAATATTGTGGCCATAAGTTTCTCTCGGTGGCTCAGCTCACGGTAGCAATAGGTATCATCCATTGCTCTCTCTCTCTCTCTCTCTCTCTCTTCTTAATTTATCATCATTTCAAACTCTCACTTTATTACTCTCATCTCAGCATTCTTTATTTTCATCCATTTATCTCTCATAAATATCTTTTTGTTTTTTCAATTTTTTAATAAAATAAAATTATAAAACATCATGTAACTGCATATTTTATTTGATAATATCGATATAGTTAAGTTCCTTTTTATATTAAATTCTCTATAATTTAAATTTTTTAATGACTATTCAAAGAAAAATTCTTAAAGCCACCATTGCTCCGTGGTCCACAAACACACAAGTAAAGGTACACTAACCCCACGATATTATTCCGACATCGTTCTTGTTCTCAAATTTGAATTTCTTCATTTTCTGATAAATGAGGTTCACCAAGACATTGTTTGTTGCGTGTTGAGAGAGAAGTAGTTCAATGCTTGCCTTTCATTATTTTGGTGTGACCTACCCAGCTTTTTTAGGCCAACCCCAAAAAAGCTTTAGACCCCACTCCATCTCTCCATTCATCACAACGCATTTATTCCTTCCTTTCAACTTTCCAAATCTCCTAGACTCTCAAAAAAGAAAATTTTAAGAACAAACAAAGGAGGTCGCATGAACTATTATAGAAACCTCCAATATATATATATATATATATATATGAAATAAGAAAACCATTCATTTCCATGAATAGTATCATGTAATGTGTATATTGTATGTAAAAATGTGGCTAGCATTTGTCCGTTTGACATTACCTTTAAGATTTATCTTTTTAGCTTTCATCTTTTATATACAGTTAATTAAAACCTCATTTTCTTTTCTTATGTTTTCTTAATTTATCAAATTTTTTCAAAGTACAAGTGTATTTAAGCATATTTTCATAATTTTTTTTTTAATAAATAACTAAATAAGTTGTTTTCAAATTAACACAAAAATATAGTCAAGTAAACTAATAATTATCATTTATAATGTTCACCAACACAACCACATAGCGAGACTGTTAGAAATACTGAATAAATTTATTGAATTTCTTAAGTAATAAAATATACAAGAGTGCCTTTATATAAGAGACAGAGTGTGAAGTACAAGTATGCGTGTAGTACAAGTAAATAAGGTGGGCCTAAAGCCCACAACCTATTACACGTTAACAGCCTCACTCAAACTCAAGGTGGGTGTGAGACCAACTTGAGATTGTCAACCAAAGCACGAAGGCGTCCCTTAGGATGTGACTTGGTGAAGATATCTACAAGTTGATCTTTAGAGGAGATCGCGAACAACTTGAGAGCACCATAGACAAAATGATAACGGATAAAATGACAATCAATCTCGATGCGTTTAGTCCATTCATGGAAGACATCATTGTGAGTAATATGAATGGCACTCTGGTTCTCACAATAAAGAGAAGTAGCAGAGAATGTGGACACACCTAAGTCCTTAAGAAGCCATCGTAGCCAAATGAGCTCATATGTGGTATCAGCAAGGGCATGATATTCTGCTTCAGTACTGGAATAGGCTACAAGGGTTTGTTTCTTGCTTCGCCAAGAAATTAGTGAAGAACCAAGAAGAAAGCAATAACTAGTGGTGGACCTGCGATTAGTGGGATCTCTTGCCTAATCAGCATCAAATAATGCACGGAGAATAAGAGGAGACTAAGTAGAGTAGAAAAGGCCATGGAAGAGAGTGCCCTTTAGGTATTGAAGAATACGCAGAATAGCAGCATAGTGAGTCTATCGTGGTGCAGATAGATACTGGCTCACCTAGTGAACAGCATAGGAAATGTCTAGACGAGTGATAGTGAGATAAACTAGGCTGCTAACCAATCGTCTGTAAAGAGAGGGATTAGACAATGGTTCCCCCCCCCCCCCGAGAGAGTTAGATGCGCATTAAGTTTAACTAGAGTATCAACAGTCTTGCTATAAGTGAGTCTAGTTTGAGACAAAAGTTTAGAAGCATACTTGGCCTGAGTAATACAAAGAACCAGTCTATGAATTTGGATTTGTCTCGTGCAATCAGTTTTCATGATTATGGGAAAGAGAAAAAAGGGATTTGATACATTTGATCATTGAATTTGATTGTTCTTCACACTGAAAGTATCATTATACTGAAATTATCTTTATAAATTTGTTTCAAAGCTGGTCAAAAAGTAAATTCCTAAAAAATAAGCGCTAATAAAAAAGTTATTCCTTAAATAATAAAAAATTAAAAAAAAAAAAAAAAAAAAAAAAAACAGCTAGTCAAAAGGTCAATGAGAAACATGGTTTAAAAATAAACTGCTAAAAGAGGAGAAAAGAAAGATAGTGGTATTGTTTGGTGTTGGCTTATCTCTCACGACAAATTTCTATGTATTGTTGGGTTTCATTTGTATTGTAACAAATTTCTAGATTTGCTATTTGTAGAATCCTAGCTTAATTGTATACTAGAGACGACTTGTATGGGTCGAGTTGATGAGTTTTTTCAACCTAACTCATCATGATGGGTTAAAAAATATTCAACCCATCACAGGGGTTCAACCCAAGCCAACTCACGTGGATCAGGTTGGGTCGGGTTAGACCCATGGGTTGGACAATATTTTTTAATTACTATTATTATTATTATTATTAAATTGAGCATTAGAATAACACTACCACAAATAAAAGCAATTTATAACCAAATAATCATGAGCATAACACCAAACAAATACAAACTATATGAGACAAACTTAAGTTTGGGTTTTATTTAGGAAGAGGGGCAAAAAAGTAAATAACAAAATAATATAATATTTTTTAATATGTTTTTTTAAAATTTAAAAATATATTAATTATAGGTGGGTCGGGTTGGGTTAAGCAGATTTGTAAATCTCATGACCCAAACTCAACCCAACCTACTGTAAAAAAAAAAAAAAAAAAAAAAAAATCATGACCTTACCCTACCTGCCAACCTTTAAAAACCAACCCAACTTGTGGGTTGGGTTAGATCTAGTCGATTTTGGCTGGTTGGCGAGTTCACTATACACTCCTACCCTTTAGCAATGGAAATTAATTAGACCCTCTAGATTAGGGAAAAGGAGCTCAAAAATTCAAATAAATATGACTTTAAACAAAAATATTTACACACACTAGCTCCAAATAAACATGTAAGGATATGTCTTCACGATGATGGGAATGAGAGAAAGGATTTGATACAGATTTCACACGGAAAGTACCATTACACGGAAATTATCTTTACCAATTAGTTCTTTTTTTTTTTTTTTTTGAGAATACTAAGTATTTTTTAACACACACATGGGGAGAGGAGAGAAGATTTTAAAGGAACTAATAGTGGTGTATATCCAAAAGGGCCTAACTCTTGGATACACAGAATAGATTTTAAATCTCTTTTGCTCACACCCATTTTCCAATATGGGATTTACTCACTGTTTTTTCTTTTGAGAAAATAAAAGCATTAGCATTGGAGGGTGTAAAAACCTCACAGTTGCTATTTTACCTCCTAATAAAGTAGTGGAAAGGAAAAAGAACTACTCCACTAATAAGAAGTGACACATTGATCATGTCTCATCTCATCACGCACTAGCTAGCAGATAAATCGTAAATCTCATGCTCCCTCCTCTGTTGACCCTATTATTCGGAGAAGTGTTATGTTTACAACTTTCTTACAACACTTTCATTTTATAACAAATCGTAGATGGTAAGTTGTGTTTGGTTTTAATTTGAACTCATTACTGAAATTACTTTTTTTTTTACTAGCAACAACCTACCACTTAAAATTTTTAATTAGACAATAATTTTTAATTGGACAATAATTGCTCTCATTTTCTCAACTAGAAGGCAGACAAACATGAAAAAAAAAAAATTTCAAAGGTGTTCTACGTACGCTACGGTGTCTGCCCACTTCGAAGGGGCGGATTTGTTGGCCGCTTGCACTCATTTACACAAACGGGGCCAGGTTTTATTAACTTCATTTCTCCAATAGTTTTCATCTGAACAATAATTCGTTGCAGGCTACTCTTCTTCTCTGCAAACATAACAAGAAATTAATTAATTGCATAAATCTAAAAAACCTGTACAACAATAAGGCCACCAAATAATGCACTCACTAGCTTCAGGGGCGCTGTTGTTCGGCTCAGCAAACACCATCGCAGTCGCAGATGAGAGAAACAAAAAGAGAAGCAACCCGATCATGATAATCTTCATGGAAATCTTGGCATCCATTTTAAATGGAAGAGACACCAATTCATACTCCAAACAATACTTATGTGATGTATATATATTATATACACTTCCAAAAGGCAGCGTCCAATCCCTTATTTATTTATTTTTAATTCAATTAAAAAGTATCAATACGGGTGCTGCTACTACCTTTCCACTTTTCTTAAACCCCAGCCCACCAGTGCAATTTCCTGGTCTCTTCATATTTTTTCTTCTAAAGGGCAAGGGCATCTTTTCAGAGTATAAACTGTTGCAAAATATATTGGGTTAGGATTAAGTTATACCGATGTAATTTTAAGTAATGATATAACACTTAATAATTTTTTATTGAATTACGTATTCTCCATATTCTTAACACATCTTGTTGTTACAATGTTAGTATTAATTTATGCTTAATTAAGGGCTATGTTTTTTTTGTGTGTGTGTGTGTGTGTGTGTGTGTGTAAGGCTATAAACGACATGAGCCAAGCCATGTATCAGAAGTTTAGAATTTTTTATTTAATATTATTTTTAATACGAGCCAAGCTCAAGCTCAAGCTCATCCCCAAATAAAATTACATGTCTAAGTTTGGTTCATTTGCCGTGAAACAAATTCAAGCTTGTTCACGAGCTACTTGATTAAATTTTTTACCTCTTCACAAATCTATACATTTTTACTATGAATTGATTGTTTATATTATCAATAAACTATAAATAATAATTTGATATCATATGAACCTATTTATAAACTTACATAATATAATCTCAAGTATATATAAGTATATTTTTAGACAAATATACAAATAAAAATTTAAAATTATATATAGTTAAATTGAGCCTTGTGTTCACAAACACATTATTATTACATGAGTTTGACTCGTTTAATAGTTGAGCTTAATTAAACTTGAGCTTGAGCTTCATTTGTATGTTAAATAAACGAACATATAAACAATCATTAATTTTCTCAAACTGAGCTCGAACTATTTATAAACGGATAAACCATTTGGTTCATTTTCAGCCTTATTATTTTGTTTTCAATTTGCTTCAAAGCAAAGCTCAACAAGGTCACAGACTTTGTCATGATGTTTTTTTTCTTTTCACAAACTAAAAGCACCATAATCGATAAGATCAATTTTTTTTTTTTTTATTCAATAACAAAATACCTCTTAATTCTTTTTAATATTTACTTGCTGTCATTTTACATGCTTACAACATATTAACATCCCAAATAGTTATTATGCTTTACTTTATTTGCAACAGTTTAAGAATGTAAGGTGCATAGATGCTTCCTTTCTCTCTTTATCAAAATTAAAATAAAAAATAAATAAATTTTAAGAAAAATACATTGCTAAAATCTAATGATCAATACTTGAAATCTAACATGACTAAGAGAGAATTGCTATCTCAAACATGATATTTATTTTGATATTAATGGTTTAGATTTCTTTTTAGAATTAAAAGTTTTATAAATAAATGAAAATACTCCAATTAATGTACAAAATTATATAAAAAAGGTCAGATTCTTTTCTTAATACATGTATCACTTACAGAATATTACTAACAATGCATATATAGTGGAGTTTACATGATGTTTTCCAAAATTATAATTGATAAAATTAATTTATTTAGATCAATTATGTCACAATAAAAATTAAATGATTTGCCATATTATCAATTGAAAAGGAAATGTTTGTGAACACAAAAGCATAATTTGTGGTAATTTTGCATCTAAAAACCAAGAAAAAAATATTTTTAAATTGAAAAAATAAATAAATAAAAGTCTCACTCAATTAATTTATTTAAATATAGGAAAGGTCTCAGTAAAAAAGAAAAGAAAAAAAGATTAAAGATCCACGATAATTCCAACCATAATTAATGGATGATTGTCGACAATGATGTTGAGTCCATGGGTAATGATACATGGGAAAAGATAAACAAGATGGATAGCTTTTCTCCTTTTTCTTTGAAAAATTGCGACTCTATACACATGGCCATTGTAAAAATGGACAATGACCACTGAATTAGGCTGCTCTCCATGCGGACAGCATCTTCCACTTTCACAGTACTGTGAAAGTGGAAGATGCATTGGACCATTGAAAAATTTTGGATTCAACCACCACACTCATACTTACTATCACGTCCCCAATCCAATAATTATCCTCAAAGAAAATTATATCAGATAAATCCAAAACTAACCTCTATAATCCAATTTTTAAAAGATCTTCCTGTCTGCTACTACCTTTTCCACAAATTATTTTATGGCGTTAATTTTCTTAAACCCCAGCCTACCAGTGCAATTTCCTGGTCTCTTCGTACCTTTTCTTCTTAAGGGCAAGGGCATCTTTTCAGAGTCACTATATATATTATTATAAAAGATAAACTACAGATTAGGTCTCCATCCTGTACTTAAACCATATTTCAATTTGATCCCTAATATAATTCCAAACATAATTAATGGATGATCTTGAGTCCATAGATAACGATACATGGGAAAACAAAAACAAGATAATTTTTCTCATTTTACTTTAAAAAATTGCAACTCAAATACACATGACCATTGAAAAAATGGATTCAACGACAAGCGTCGATATGGATGTGTGTCTCCGTTAATCAATTTTCATCTTTAAAGGGAAAGACAAATACAGGTTTGAGACAATGACCACTGATATTGGCTTCTCTTCACACGGAAAGCATCTTCCGCTTTCATAGTAAAAAAAGGAGAAAATATCCAAATACTCATACAACGGGTAGGAAAATGAGTTTTTGTTTTTTTGCTTTCAATTGCAAGTTGCAAAACTAACCTCTATAATTAAAATTTTAAAACATCTCAAAAGTTTCATTGGAAACAAAAATCCAAACCTCATGAGCAGAAACAACTTCCTAAACTCCTCTCCTAAGCACCAATCATTAGAAGTCCAATCTTACTCTAAACTTCCTAAAATTCTCTCATTCACACAACCTCAACAGAAGCTCCAAAACTTGCTATACTTCGTAATTTGTAATTGGATGGGGGAGAAAAAGGGAAGCTTGATAAAACAATAAGAAACCATAATCCCAATATGCTGGATCCCAATTAGCGCGGGTGCACACACACAGAGACACACATATAAAATAAATTTTACATAGGATAAAACTTCGTAGGCTTAGAAATTGTAATTTCATTCGATTAAAAAACTGACATGATTCGCAAGGAGTTCCACAAATGTTAAGAACAACAATTTACAATGAGTTCCAAAATATGAGAAATTTTATTAGACTTAGAATGGCTCAAATATCCAATCTAATTCATATTCTTAACAATCTTTATATGACTATGGTTTACTGACTGTGGTTACGATGTATATGCCCATGACTAAGGAGAGAATCTTAGGGGTGACTGGGTTTCAGTAGTCTATTTGCTAAAGATGTAGTAATAAAAATATAATTTTTAGCTTATTTTTTAGAAAAAACTAATTTTGTTTTTTATTTGACAAAATATGATGAAAAAAAAAAAAAAACTGGAGGATAAATCTTCCGATCAAACGGATAGGGCCTTCAATTTTTAATTGGACAATGACTGCTGTCGGTGTCTTCAACTAAAAGGCAGACAAACATGATTAAACAAAAAATAAAATAAAATAAAAAATGAAATTTCAATAAATAAAAAAATAGAAATTCACAAACCTAACTTTAAAATGTCAAAAGTTTATTAGTTTTCTGTTCAGCAATAAGCTTCTTACGTACTTGAAATCGGTGAGATTCCCATCTTAAGTGACAAAACTTTTTTATTTTATTTTTTATAATTCAATAGTGAAAGCTCGGATCTGTGCAAAAATATAAGAGCTTGTTTAGACCCTAATTTTAAAATTATGGCTAGATTACTTTTACTCTAACATATCTAAATGTGGAACAAGAGTAAATGAAGCGCAATCACTGGATCTACTCTAGTTCATACTATAGACACTCAATTTTGCACCCATAATTTAATCAAGCAGAATGACTTGAATAACCATCCATGTACCCCCAAAATCATGATTGCATTAAATGCATCAATTTGTCCTTGCATTACATGCATCAATTCATCCATTGCATACCATAGAAATGATATTGAGGTTCTAACGATCGTAATGGTGTGTCTGGTTTCCAAATCGGACCATCGGATCAAAAGATATCGCATGATCAAGTTTGCACAGTCAACATGCATTGTGTCTAGGTAGAGTCGACCACACATGATTAATTTAAATTAATTCTGATTGGTTAAACAATTAAAATTAATTAAATAATTCTGTGATTGGTTGATAATTAGTGTCTAAAATAGGGATGCATGCATAGGAATAAAAGGGATGATTGGATAACAATAAAATTGTGGATAATCTGAAATTTATCAAGATTTATTTTAGGGTATTTATCTACAAGATAATTGTTCCTAAAAAGCCTGAATTATCTAGAAAAGAGATAAAAAAAAAAAAAAAATCATGGACGGAGGATGAAAACACGTCTAGGTGCAAGGACCGGATCAAAAAACCCTAAAAGGAGAGTCCAAACGGCACCCGAACACGAAAGAGCGTTCGGCATCCAAGAGTACCATTTGGAACTTTTGTAGTGTCGAACGGCACTTTGAAAGTGCTGAATTGGCATCTTTTGGGCTTTGGCCCAATGGCCTTCGGGTGACGATAAGGCACACCATTTTCGATCATTTCGTAGAAGAATGAATCCCGATTCGCATTCTACACTTCGGGGATATTTTTTAGAGTTTTCCATCCCCTATAAATAGAGGTTGAGTCTCATAATTCAGCATCTTGTTTCTACGCTCTGAGAGGCATACGTTTTAAGGCTCTCAAATTGCTGATATCTACTGATCCACTTTGAGTTTTACTGCTTAAATTAGGGTTTTTAGGTTTCAAAGATAATTGAACAAATTTATTTGAACCCTAAGACATCCTTGCAAGAACAAAGAGTGCTCATGCAAGAGGTTGTTTTCAATCACCCTTTCTTTCTTTATGTTTCTTGTTTATGTTGATGCATGTTTTTCTTTATACATGAACTGTTAATCATTGTTGAAGTGTGATCTTGATTTTGTTTATGTAATGATTATGATCTTATTCTTAATTCCAATAATCTGCATGTGAACAATTATTTTTCTTAAACAAAAACATATCTACATCTTTATTAGGTGTAGATCTGAATTTTTCTTAAAACAAAAACAGATTTGCATTTTTCTTAGATGCGGATCTGAATTTTTCTCAATTAAAAAAAAAAAAAAAAGATCTATATCTTTCTTAGATGTAGATCTGAATTTTTCTCAATCAAAAACGAATATGCATCTTTATGAGATGCAGGTCTGAATTTTTCTCAATTAAAAACTGATTTGTATCTTTCTTAGATACAGATCTGATTTTTTAACATATGCAGATTTTGAAATAAAGAAAAAGATTAAACATGATTGTGTTTGTGTTTGTTTTATTTAATTCATGTTGCATAAATTTAAATTGTGAGTGAAACTCTCTTCTTAAAAAAAAAAAGAAAAAAACCCTTTTTCACTTTTTAAAACATATAAACAACAGGTCTGATTTTTCTGTTATCAAAAAACCATTTTTTATCATCACAATACAAATCTGAATTTTTATTCCCAAAAATCACTTTTTTTTTTTTACATGCTACAAAACAGATCTGATATTTTGACAAATCAAAATCAATTTTTTTTATCACCAAAAAAGATCTGAATTTTTTAAAAACAAAAGAAGAGACTTCATTCATATATAAATTTGTGTGATTTAATTTTTGTTTCACATGTTCAACATATCATTCATGACATGCATAAAAAGGTACATTGGTCACAAGAGTCTAGAAGACCAGACTCTGTCTGGGCGGAATGAGTGCCTAACACCTTCCCATTCCATAACCTAGCCTTCGGATTTAGGTCTTTGGATAAGTAGATCTAGTCTTGTCTTTATTTTATTTTGGGTAGAATGTAACTAGGACAAAAAGCCATGTAATTATTTGGTAGTTTGTAACTAGGACCCAAAGCCTTATAATTTTCAATTTTTCAAATATGTAATTTTTATTCAATCAATGAAGAAAAAAATTAAGTCAAGTATTTATTTTTTTTTCCTTATTTTTTGTATAAAATATAAGTGGTGACTCCACACCATTTACCCAAAAAGAGAGGTGCTCTAAAAGGTACCCGAATCTCTTTTTTGAGTGGCACTTTTTTCGAGGTCTCTCACACATACACATGAACAATAAACAATAAAAGTAAAGCACAAGAGTAAGGGAAGAGAAATTCAAACACAAGATAACACCAAGACGTGTTATCGAAGAGGAAACCAAAGAACTCGGCGAAAAACCTCTTTGTGACCTTCTAAGTCGAAATCGATCCACTAGAGAATAAAGTTGGAGTACACGAATAACAAAAGACCCTCCAAGCTTAGTTTACCCAATGTACTTAAGCCCTCCAAGCTCCTGCTACCAACGGACTTCTCAGAGTCATGTCTTCTCTAGCTTTTCGAATACCACAATATAGCCGATTGCATCCGCCAAGTCTCACCGGCTTCTTTTGGCAAATCTCCAAAGCTTTCCAAGCTCCAAAACACTCTCTACACTCTGAAAAGGTGTAGGTTGTATTTGGGTACAAATCTCCTCTTAAGGTATGACAATAGGAGAGGGAAGGAGAAGAGGCTACAATGATTTCTCACTAAAGATGAGTAGCTCTCTCTCTAAAAGATGGGTGTGTTGTGTTGTAGAAAACCTATTTAGGGTTTTTCTCTCTGAATGGCCTCTCATACTTTTGTGGATAATGAGGGTATATATAGTATGGGTGAAGGGTAAGAAAGTCACTCTTAAAATTCTTCAGG
The DNA here is from genome assembly GCA_030021035.2 of Notholithocarpus densiflorus. Taxonomy (NCBI): domain Eukaryota; kingdom Viridiplantae; phylum Streptophyta; class Magnoliopsida; order Fagales; family Fagaceae; genus Notholithocarpus; species Notholithocarpus densiflorus. The sequence goes on along the minus strand of JARYZH020000234.1, from coordinate 74,249 downwards.
CAGAACGTTTCGCAAGTATTTCGCGGGAAGGCCTTACCCGCGAGGCACTTGCAAAATCGACAGCCTGGCATGACTCTTCAGCTTCCAACATGTGCTTTTCACGTGCACTTTTCACAAGATACTCTTCTCGCGAGTTAGTCGCGAAAGTGTACTGATTCTTCATGTCATGCTCAATTCTTCACCAACTTAATACTAAATCCAATACAATAAAATCCCACAAAATATAAAGAACAAAATTAATGCAATTATAACACTTTTTGTCATGGAATAAAGTCAACATAAAATATGGTTGTAAATCACAAATTTACAATCTCCCCCTTTGGCTATTCCGTGACAAAACACCCTATAATAGACTCTAAACTTAAACGTGAGATTGGGAACAATGGCAAAACTCACTCACACCTAAATCTAAAACCTATGATGAACTTGAAACATATATACCTGTAACCTGAAACACTTGCACAAAACACATTAGACCCTCAAGGTAAAGCAAGTAATAAAAAGACAAGTATAATATAACAAGTAAAATAAGATCAAGTAAACATGATGTGAAACATATGAGCAACTTGATCAAACACATGACAGTCATATGGAAATGACTAAAATGATCATATAGCAAAGCAAATGATCATCCGAACATGCAACCAATAAAGCACAATGGTATAAGGATGTATGCATGTCCAACACATAAACACGATGCAATGAGAGCAATAAAGCATAGATACTAAATGTAACTCAGAGCACTATAAAGCAACGAGAAAACAAGCATAAAGTAAAACAAAGCAAAACAAGGTTTTCTCTTAAAAGATGTCTTCTCCCCCTTGGTATATGCATCTCCCCTATGACTTTCTCCTCCTACGTATGTGCACGAGAGTCATATAGAAATGACGAAACACTTTAGTATACTCTCCCCCTTTTTGTCACGAATAGAGAAATGAATCAAGAGGAAAGAGGGAAAGAAAAGAAGATGTGAACAAGGGTAATGATGCGTGACGGGTGCAAGATGAATGAGAAAATGAAGCTCAAACAAAAGACAAAAACAGCTTTAAAAAAATGCTACAAAGCATAAAGAAAACATGATATGCTAAGGATGATAAAACAAAGATGTAGACCAAGGCATGACAAGGACACAAGAACATGTTATATGTGCTAAAAGGTCTAAAAAGAATTAACTAGCATGAATGAATGTAAAACATATCAAAAACATATCAAGTGTTAGAATGTGTGCAGCAAAGGTGCATCTACTGTGCATGTGAGATGCATGACCAATGCATGAGTAAGCACTAATGGGGCAAAGTGTATAAACCACACAACCAATTATCAAAACATGATAAACATGCATAATCATGGTAAACCCAAAAATTGGTACTCATTAGAGTCCAAAACAACGAGAAAATGTCATTTGGGCATTTTATCAAACACTTAGAGTGCACACACTACACATGTATGTTAAACAATGCATGAACATATGAAAAACTTGCCTAAATACATGTTATTTTCGCCACAAGGGGCCAACATCCAAAGCAAATCATTATTTAAAACAAAACCCAATCAAAGAGATTGACAAAAATTAAGTTTTCCAACCCCATTTGAGAAATTTCCAACTATGAATATAAAACCCCCAAAAACATAATCTAAGGATCAAAATCAATAAAAAGAGTTAAAGATTACCTTAGAGATGTTAATGGGATGAAAAACGGTTAAATTTCGTTGGGTTTTAAAGTGGAGACATAAAAATAGGGGTTTGGGAGAAGATGAGAGAAGTTTAAAGAAAATGTCCCATGAAATGCCCTTTAAAAAGCTGATCTGAAAATTTTCGCTAGTAACAGAGAATTTTCGAGGATAACTCGCTAGTAAGCCCTTCGCGAGAAACACTCGCGAAACGCTCTGTCCAAACTTCGCGACTGAGCTTACTCGTAAAATGACTCGCAAAAACACCCAGAAAACATGTTTTTCACACAAAATCAACTTGAAAAACATGGGTGATACAAATCACTTCCAAAAGCAAATAAAACAATCAAAAACTTTTTGGCTTGATCCACATATGGTTAAGCACACAAGCATCACATTTGAACATGTGCAAACACACAAATGAAATAGGCATTCATTGAACATTAATCTTGTGTGTTGTGTGTGTGGATCAAGTATAAACTAGTCTATAGTCTAGTATGAAGCTTCAGTGATCAATTCAATCAAGTCATACACAACTAGTACAAAGTCAAGTGACCTATCTCACTTGTAAAAATGAACATATATGACCCCTCATCAATGTGATTACAATTGATTGAAAGCTTTTCATTTGGCTTCCATTTTTCATACTTTTGATAAATAAATAAATAAATATAAAAAAAATCAATTTTGAGAAGCAATGCCATAAACATTTTGAAAGAACTTTGACAATTGAGCCTTTGGCTTTGGCATCATACATTTTAATACATATATGCTCCACCTTTTCCTAGTCAAACTAGTTTTCGAAGCAAGACTTTTTTAGCACTTTTCTCCCTTTTAGAGATAGACATTTGTAGAGCTCTTTGAAAAAGAAAAAAAAAATGTGAGGAGATATATAGGCACAAGTCTATGTATGTATCAAGATCAAACAAGACTATTGACCAATCATTCATGACAAGCTTGAAGATCTATTTTGCAACAGTCAAAACGTAGATTTCTAGATATCGCTCACACTTAGAAAATGTGCATACATAACAAGCTAAGCTAGTAAATGCACTACGCCATTAGTATGGAGGTACTAGGCCAAACTCACATGTGATATGTGCTCAAACATATACGATCAAACTTTTTGAATTTTTCACTTTTTATGTAGTTTTGGATTTTTACACAGACAAAACAAAGACATATAAGTAAGATCAACAATACAAACAAAAACAATGCGTATAAAGAGATGCATAATGCACAAATGCATGATAATGATGCATCTAATGCATAAAGAGTCCTACAAAGATTGAAAGAAATAGATCAAGGACCAAAAAAGTATAAGCTCAACCATAGGAACCCTTCCTCATCCAAACGGAATGAGTGTCTCATGAGAAGTGAGACAAGGGTTGGAAGAATGAGAACCGGAGATGCACATAGACAAGGAGGTAAGAACATCAAAAACTTTTGTTAACTACTTACCATTTTCCCCCAAATACGGTTTAGCTTGAAAAGCACAACTTCCAAGAAGCTCAAGTTTCTCTTTTCTTTTGATTCTTTTAAGAGCTTGAAACTTAGAGCAATGAGGTCTTAGATGACCAAAGGCACCACAATGGTGACAAACAATGTGTTTAGGTCCACTAGGCTTTTTAGGGAGGGATCTAGTAATATGGTTTTGTTCTCTCTTCAACATGGAGCATTGAGGTTGTTAAGTTGTGATTTACAACTATTTTGTGTTGTCTTTAATTCTGTGCCAAATTTGATTATAATTTTGTTCAATCTTATGTACTATGTATTTTATGTGGGATTTCATTGTATGGGTTGTGTGTGAGAGAGAGTGTGAAGACTCAAGACAAATTGAAGATCAAAGGAGTTTTTGCGGGTAGCTCGCAAGAAGACTTCCCGCGAAGTGAAGCCATGTGCTTAGCACATGATTGGAATGTGAAGAGTCATGATAGATGGTGACAGCTGGTTTTCGTGAGTATTTTGTGGGTAAGGCCTTCCCGCAAGATACCTGTGAAACATTTTATTTTGCTATTTTGTCATATCTGATACACCATGTCTCTACCCACACTATAAATATCCATATTACCCACATATTGAGAGGAGTGCTTTTCAGAGAGAAAACCCTAGCCATAACCCTTGAGAGTTAGAGATTTTCATACCCACAATCCTCTACATAATCCATTGTGATTTTCCTCAATTCCTACCTTTCCATATCCAAATCCTTGAGAGGTTGATAGCCCAAACACTTACCACACCCATCCTGAGTGTAAAGTGAGGTTTTGGTGCTGCTGGGAAGCATTGGAAGAAGCCATTTGTTTGGTGGATGCAATCGGGCTGAATTGTGTGATCTGGAGAGCTAGAGAAGACAAGACTTTGTCAAGTCAGTTGGTAGCAGAAGCTTGGAGGGCTCAAGTACATGGGGTAGACTAGGCTTGGAGGGTCTTTTGTTATTGTTATACTCCAACTCATTCTCTAGTGGATCAATTTACCGCTTGGAGGGCGGGGAAGAGGTTTTTCGTCGAGTTCTTCGATTTCCTCTTCGATAACACATTGGGGTGTTATCTTGTGTTTGCATTCTTCTTCCTTACTCTTTTAGCTTTCATTTTATTACTGATATTTGATGAATATGGCTTAGAGTAGTTATATTTTTTGTTCGCTCGCAATTACTCTATTCTGCACTTAGTTTAAATTAAAGTAAAATCAACCAAGTCGTAATTTTAATTTGGGGGTTTAAATAGCTCTTGTGTTTTCACACAAATTCAAGCTTTTAGAGGTCTTATGTGACTGATCACACCACAATGGTGACAAGTGGGAACAAACTTAGATCCATTCAAATTCGTAGGATGAGACGTAAACAGAGGCTTAGGCTTAAGAGCCTTTATCTCCACTTTTTGGTTTCTTTTGTATGGAGGAATGTACACCGATTTGTCTTTAGAGGTGGAACTCACAATAGGCACAAAATCGGGAACCACAACATGATTGCAACAAAGATTTTCTTCCTTTTTAGCAATAGGTTCAGCAATCAAACACTTGGCATGCATCTTAAGAGATTCATTTTCACATTTAAGATCATCAGCAAGTTTGTTAGACAAAACAAGTTTAGCAAGTCCATATTCAAACATTCAAACTCTTTCAACTTTTCATACGAATTTTCAGTAAGTTTCTTATACTTTTCATCCAATTTATTGGATTCATTGAGCTTAGCAATCAAATCATCATTTTCACAAATGAACTTGCTGAAACTCTCATGAAACTTCTTAGCTTGTTTCTTCAAGAGTTTGACATTTGGAATATCAACAACACCTATAGATTCATGTAACATGTCATCACATGCATGAGGATAAATGCTCATAGAGGCATTTTCACAAACACATGACATGTTACACTCAACAACATCCAAAACATCCATAGAAGTATAAAAAACACTATCCATGGCAAAACGCACAAGGGGTCTAGGATCACACTTAGGTAATGAAACCAAAACAAGTGTATCCACTCTGATACCATTTGAAAGCTCGGATTTGTACAAAAACACAAGAGCTTGTTTAGACCCCAATTTTAAAATTACGGCTAGATTGCTTTTACTCTAACTTATCTAAGTATAGAACAAGAGTAAATGAAGCGCAATCATCGGATCTACTCTAGTGCATACACATGAACAATAAACAATAAAAGTAAAGCACAAGAGTAAGGGAAGAGAGGTGCAAACACAAGATAAAACCAAGACGTGTTGTCGAAGAGGAAACCGAAGAACTCGGCGAAAAACCTCTCCTCAACCCTTCAAGTCGAAATTGATCCACTAGATAATAAAGTTGGAGTACACGAATAACAAAAGACCCTCCAAGCCTAGTCTACCTAATGTACTTGAGCCTTCCAAACTCCTGCTACCAACGGACTTCTCGGAGTCATGTCTTCTCTAGCTTTCTAGATCCCGCAATATGCCTGATTGCATCCGCCAAGCCTCACCGGCTTCTTTTGGTAAATCTCCAAAATTTCCTAAACTCCAAAACACTCTATACACTCTGAAAAATGTGTGGGTTGTGTTTGGTTACAAATCTCCTCTCAAGGTATGACAATGGGAGAGGGAAGGAGAAAAGGCTACAATGGTTTCTCACTAAAGATGAATAGCTCTCTCTCTAAAAGATGGGTGTGTTGTGTTGTAGAAAACCTATCTAGAGTTTTTCTCTCTGAATGGCCTCTCATACTTTTATGGGTAATGGGGATATGTATAGTATGGGTGAAGTGTAAGAAAGTCACTCTTAAAATCCTCCAGGTAGAACGTTTCGCGAGTATTTCTCGGGAAGACCTTACCTGCTAGATACTCGCGAAATTGACAGCTTGGCATAACTCTTCAGCTTCCAGCATGTGCTTCTCACGTGCCCTTTTCGCGGGATACTCTTCTTGTGAGTTAGTCGCGAAATTGCACTGATTCTTCATTTCATGCTCGATTCTTCACTAACTTAATACTAAACCCAATACAATAAAATCCTGCAAAATACAAGGAACAAAATTAATTCAATTACAACACTTTTTGTCATGGAATAAAACCAACATAAAATATAGTTGTAAATCATAACTTTACAAATAGTCATAGGAGACAGATTCAAAACATGAGAGTTTGACACTATGTCTTGGAAACTTAAGAAAGTACTACTAGTTATTGACAATTTTATGATTACTAGTGAGGGCGGTATCGTGTTTGCCATGAAACAAGAGTAGTGATTAAGGTCAATTCTAGATTTTATTTATATCACAAGACAAATATATAAATCCTTTGATTTTTAAAGTACATACAGATTTACATTTATCAAAAGAGACATTAATTTTAAGAATTTTGAAAATTATATCATAAAATGTTAATCTCATTTGTATAAGCATTTTGATCACATACAAAGTTAAGGTAGCTATTTAACTTATAAATATCTATTTTACTATAATAGTTTTTTAGTACCTATGTGCTAAAGGCAAAATATCCACTCACTAAAACTTCAAAGAATGATAACAAATATCATCATCTTCCAACAAATATCATCATCTTCCAACAATAAGCAACAATAAGCATGTGTCATCAAATTTTCCATAAAATAAATTATAAGTTTTGAAAATTTAAACTTATAAAATCAATGTTCTTTGGATAATAAATAAAACACATTATATCATCATTCCAACTTTCTAGGCATTACTGCCATCTTAAACTCAAAATACGTGAAGAAAATTTTTGGGATGTTAAAACTTAGTGGTAGTATTTTAGGCATTACACAATAAAATATTTTAAGAAACATTAGCTTTCGTTGGGGTTTAACTGAGAGAATAACATATGACATATCTGCTCTTTTCTAAATATTATAGAAAAAATTGCTTGAATTAAATTTTATGGAGAAATTGTAAAATAACCCAAACATAAAGGATGAAAAATGTTTTTATCCTGAATTTTTGTGTGTGTGTGTGTGTGTGTGTGTGTAAAACTATGTAGTTTTACATAAAATTGTGCATAAAAAAAAAATACAAAAAGTCAACCCAAGAAAACAGTATGTGAAATAGTAAATTTTGGCTCAAAAAAGTTGACTAAACGAAAAAAAATTTTTTTATAGAAATACAACAATATGGCACAACATTTTCATAATACTTTATAACTTTTTAATATTTTATTTTGACTTGTAAAGAATTGAGAGTTTAGCAGTTCTGAAAATATTGTGGCAACAACAAGATATCTTAACATTTTCACAAAAGAAATGCTATGTCCACGGCATTTTCACAACGAATTATAAGTAGTAGGTTGTTATAGGTTGTTATTGGTGGGCAAAAAAGTAATAACAATTTACTATCTATGATTTGTTATAAAAGTGTTGTGAAAAAATGTTGTGAATATATCACTTCTTTTTTCACAATACCTTTTATTTTTAGTTTTGATTGGTTCTAGGATGTTATTTTATTATTTTATTTTTACCTATAAGGACACTTCAACAATTGTGAAAATATTGTACTAAATTTTTGTGTTAATATATTTTATTATATACAATGCGAAAATTGAACAAACCATAGCAAAGCTACTGTAGCTTTAAGCACCCACCCAAAAAAAAAAAAAAATCTTCGCTGTATCTTCTAAAAGTTAGATCCCAAAAAAGAACACCATTTGGGAACTTCATCAACTCAGCCACAGAAGCCTCCTTATTTCGACTTAATACAAAATTATTAAGGCCGTAGCACCTAGCTAGATGCAACACATGAATAAATTGGAGACAGGGAGGATTTAAATGGGAGTCGGATCATTTTCCTTAATTTTATTTAATTATTATTAATATATTTTTCTTCTATTGAATTATCTTTTATCAACTTCATTAGACTGTATGAATTGATTTTCAAGGCTCACATCTATATATTACTAAAAACTGAAGTGTAGCATTTAATGTTGCTACGCTCCAGTTAAGTCACCTCATCCTCCACCTCATACTAAAAAAAAAAAAATCCTTATTTCCTTTATGATTTCTCTCTATTTTTTATTTTAAAAAAAAATGAAATATAGATCATGGAGAAACATGTTGATGCACTCTATTAAGATGACTATTCATCTCCTTCTCAAAAAAAAGATGACTATTCATCTGCTACTAATCTACTACATATGCTAAATCATCTCAATTGTTATCCATACAACATGAGTTATTATCTTCAGTTACGACTATTCACATCCTTCCATCCAAAATTGGAGTTTGGAAGCAAAACGGTTTCTTTGTAACAGTTTAACACTTCCACTTTCAGTATCTAATCCAAATTTTATATATTCTGCTTGTAAGTTCTCTCTCTCCATCTCCACTTTAGTTTTTTTTCCCCCCAAATTTCTGTACTTAGCCAATGCCCAGTGAATATGCAAGACAAAGGTGTGCAAGCTATCAAGAATTCAATTCCACTATTGATTATTGCTTACAATCCCAGAGGAATTTATCGATTCTTTATTGAAATTTTGGGAAATCAATTTCTTTTACATATCACTCTTGATTTTTGTTTAGATGTGTTTCACAATGTTGAATTATCACTATATTTGTATCGCAACTTCTAATGACTTTATGAATGGTTAGTATTTTTTGTTTAACGTTAAGACTAAATGCTAATTTGCTCACAATGTGCATGATGTTATATTTCTAGAAGGTAGCCAACCAATCAATGTAACTCATGTTCTTTTTTCTTTTTTTTTTAAATAATAATAATTCTATGTTTTTTCATTTAGTCACAATACAAATTGTTTTTTTACCAACCATTGGCACTGGCTCCCCTATCTATGTGTTTAGCAATATTCATGAACTCTTCTCTTGGCTATGTATTTTGACTTATTTTCTTTACATATACAAATTTTGGTCTATAAAAAATGCACACCTTTATTATTTTCAAGGTTTCTCTCTGTCTCTCTGTCTCTCTCTCTCATTACATTATTCTTATGTGTATCATGTTTGTATTTATCTATCTAACTTATATATATATATATATATATAATCTTTTGATGCCTTTTTTTTTTCTGCCCTTAAGGTTGGCCCTTACAACAAATAGATTTCATACTAAACGAAAAACTCAATTATGTTGTCATCATTTTTGTTTGTTTGTTTGTTTGTTTGTTTTTTTTTTTTTTTTTTTTTTTAATTTTTTAATTTTTTAATTTTTTTTAAGGGATATTGAAGGAGAATAAAAGTGACTTTTAGAGTAGCTTGGAGTTCCAATCTTTCTAGGTAGACATAAAAGTTTGAACTATTTTATACAAAAATTATTGTGTATATATGTCAATTTTTCTCAACATAAAACTTATCTGCTTGGCATATTTTGTCTATGAAAGCCAAATAGAATCACTTGGCATTTCTTCAATGGCGGAATTGTCTCCCTCTAAAGACTCATATCTTAATGAATTTGACAGCTCTACTTAGTAAGCTTCTATTCTCTCTCTTTCTTACTCTATTCTTACAATTCAATATTTTATTACAATCACCAAATAAAAAATATCTAGATTGTTATTTTGATTTTTTGGTCTCTTTGTGTTAATGGATTCTCATAATTTTGATAATATTTTATTCATAAGGTAATCGATTAGGGTTTGGAATTATTTTATGTAATGGGATTGTAATTATGGGTTACTTGGATTAAAATAATTCCTTTTGGAATTTTTTCTTGCAATGTGTCTCCAAGCAACTTGATACACGGTTCTCATGCCTAATAAGGATTAAAGTGTTTTTATAGTTGTTTAGAATGAAAAAATATCAATATATTTTGTGGGAGATATTTTTGTAACATTAAATTGACTTGATTCTTTTAACATTCATTTAGTGATAATCAAACTATAAATTGTTAGATTTTTTTAGAACTCAAAAGTTTTATACATAACTTTTTTTTTTTTTTTTTGAGAAACATTTTATATGTAACTTATTGTATAGAAAATGATATTTGGATTTTTTTTTTCTTTTCTTTAAGTAGTGAAATTGAAGTAAACGTGTTCAATAGACTTTGTTTGTTGTTTGAGGACTTAGAATGTGGTGGAGTTGGTACATATTCCAACTCTATAAATGTGTAATAATCATTGCTTTGATTTATAAAAATTTCTATAATTTCGATAATATATATTTTTCACCTCTACATTTTTTTTTTGAAACATTAGTTTGTGTGATTATGGTTGGTAATAATTTCTATGCAATATATATTCTTATTAATTGAATTTTAACTTTAACATTGTCCTATGTTAGTCATTATCCTTTGTAAGTGAGCTATGTTTAGATGATAAGGTGCTATGTGTCATATTTGGATTGACATATGGCAAATTTCAACAATTAATTTCTCAATAATTGTTGAAATTTGAAAATTTTCTTTACAATTCAGAAATGATTATTTTTGGAAACTGCTCATGTTAATATCTCTTCAAAAATATACTTAACTTTTCATCTAATTATTTGAAATTTGTTAAAAGAATCTTAAATTTCTTGAAATTGCATTTGACAATGCAAAAATTCACCGAGATAAAATCTTTAACTAATGAAGGATTAAAATATATTTAAGTTTCAAGACTTGCATTTCTTAATTTTAGATTGAATGTTTAAGGATTGTGTTCTTTGAAAAGATATGGATAAAAGGTGGGCTTATTAAACTAAATATCTAATAATAAATATTCAAATTACAAACGTTACTATATATTAGATACAAATGTTTGACTATTCAGCCACCCAAATTGATTTCAACTTTTCATTTGCTTCTTTCTAATTTTAAGTAATTATTAAAATTGAATAGTTCACTATCTTTTTAGTGGATACAATTAAAATTTCAAAGCATAATCTACAGCCCAAAGATGAGTTTTGTGTCTCTTCGTTTATCTACAGTTACAATGTTTCCTCTTCCAAATTTTCAGTTTTTCACAATTGTATTTCTCTCTCACTCACACATCAATCATTTTTTATTTAAGCTTTACAATATATCTACCAATGAACATTCTAGATACGATCACCCCATCATTTACAAAAAAAAAAAAAAAAAAATTAGTTTAATACTATTTGTTCTCCACATTTTTCAATCAAGCTTTAATTTTCACCATTTTGAGAAGACATCGATTGTTTTTGTCAGAGATTTTCAAAGTTAAGTCGACAATAGGATGACCATTAAGGTGAACAAAACACACAAATAGAAATGAACTTTTTTTTTCCTTTCTTTTTGGTATTCTTACATTTAGTCTATGTGAAGTGATTTTGCTGTTTTCCTTCCCAAGTTTTTTTAACGATATTGACTTTTGTTACTCTTAATTGACTTAGAATTGGCAACACAATTTTAGTTAATTTGAGGTTTTTTGGTAAGTTTTTACTTTGCTTAGTTGATCATCTTTAAGGAAAATATCAAAAAATGAATAAGACAATATATAATTTACTCTAGAGCATCATTATGCTATTAATGTTTTTATGTATAGATACTTGAGGAACTTGTGATTAATTCTTTTTTGAAATTCCAATTATTCTTTTGTCTAGCCTTCTAGATTAATTTTTAGGGCTGCAAATGATAGCCTAGAGGTAAATACATTCTTTGTGGTGTCCCATATTTGTGGTTCAAACCCCACCCTCCCCCCTCCACCACTATCTACCTATGAAAAAAAAAAAAAAAGAAGGTTAGTGTTTGTGTTAGTTTGAATAACATTTTATGTCCCACTATTTTCTTAAATCTTTCATATATGCAACGCTTAATTCATATAACATTTTTGAATTAATCTTTTGTTTATCCCCCTTTTTAGTCTCTTTGTGATTTTGAAATTGCACAAATTCTGTTACATAGAACTAGATTAAGCTTATGTTGTGTTAACAACAGAAAAAATGCCTAAGGTGCTCTCACTTTTGACAAATTAAGCATTACACCACATAAACTTCTCAATAGGGTTGATTTCTATGATGAATTCATTGGTATTTGTAATGCAAGCCTTAGGGTGCGTTTGTGTAGCGGCTGCGACTGCGTTTGAGTAGGTTACGTTTTTTTTGGCTGGTCCCATGGCACTGTTCACGGACCAGCCAAGTGATAAAAACGCGTGAATAGTAATTTGCAGCAATAAAAAATATTTTGCTACAATGTTTTTAGCAATAAGTTTTCAGTTTTTAGCAAAATAAGTGGTATCCAAACGCACACTTAATGGAGAGTGAACTTTTAAATTTTATAAGTATGTACAACACATGGAATAGGAAAATGAATTTATTTGTACAAAGTTTTGAATAATAGTTTTTGAATTGTTTTGTATAACTACTCTATAATTGTCGTAGTTTAAATTTGTCAATGTCACCTTCATTTGCAAGAGAAACCATGAAAATCAAAGAGCAAACTAACATAGTAGATAGTGATTAAATTTTTTTTGATTAATTCCTCTTGGTTGAATGTGTACACTCCTTATAAAAAATATCTTAGTATCACTAAGCTAAAAGTAGTATACTATTTAATCATTTTGCCAAATTTTTGTATTAAAGTTATAGATTCTATCTTCTAATTGATGTTTGTGTTGGATGATTTATATATCTATAATCGGTTATTCAAACTAAGAATTCCTTGTCATATGTTACTCTCTAAAGATCTTATTAGCTTTATAAATGTTACTTTTGGATTAATAAGACAAGATTAAAAAAACAAGACTTTTATATAATTATATCTAGACGATACTGCAATGTTATGATGGATAGGTTGATTTTATTTTACTATATAATCTAAGTAATCATATGGTTTATGAATTTGAAGATTTATATATTGCGGGATTTATTCAAATGTTCATATGATGAAATTTTTTTTTTTTTTTTTTTTTTTTTTTCACTTTATGATATATGATTTATTGATTATGAGAAAGAACTAAATGTTGATCTATGTTTAGGAGAAAAATATACCTATAAGAGTTGATTTGCATGTATCTGTATAGTAATTAATAAAGTATATATGGTTACAACTTGGTCTAATAGTTCTCACACTATAATATAAGAGATAACTTTTTTTATTGCATTGTGTTTCATATTTTTCCACACATCGCACGGGTATGCGACTAGTTCACTAATAATACTAAACTATATGAGTTATGGAGATCAACTAGTTGATACCTCCTGATATTTACAAGACATCCAGATTTTAAATCCTCAACTAACCGATATAACTATCGGGTTACCAAGCTTATTCATAACACCAATGATTGCAAAATGTCCCACTAGAAGTTACTTAGGATTTTGAACAACTTTTGAGATTACCAAAACCGTACAAACCTTTCAGGGGAACAGTCTTCAGAGGGTGGCAATAATATGTGAGCAAGCTTAATGGCATCTTTGTTGCAACTGATGACATGGTTGAAGCAGAGATATCGGACATAAGATGAGACATTTTCAAAGATGCAGATGTGAGAGTCCACGATGAAGTTGAGATCCACGGTAACGAATACACCATCTTCGTACTAAGGAAGTGAATTCCGTACCGTACTGGCCGGTATGGCCGGAATATACCGTATCGGCCAGCAAACCGGTACAGAATACCCCTTTGTTTTGTATCGGAAAAAATACCGGCCGTACCGGCCAATTTCGGGCAATACTCGGTACAGAAAAAGGTTTTTTTTTTTTTTTTTTTTTTTTTTTTTTTTTTTTTAAGTTTTGTAATTTTTGAATTTTTGTTAGGGCAGAATGGTAACTTGTTTGCATTAACTTATTAGTATTATTTGTTTTCTTAGTATGCAATGGTAACTTTTAAGCTTTCTATTTTTTATATTGTGTTTTTTTTTTTCTTTTAATTGATACTAAAGTATAAAACCATGAATAATTAGTTCTGAATTGAGGAAATGTTTTATGGTAAACTTTTATATTTATTATAATACACACACACACACATACATATATATATATTTATTTATTTATTTATAAATATAAAAAATAGCGGTAAACCCGAAACGGTACACCGGTATTGACCGGTATCTGAAATATATCGTACCGCTAGCCAAACTGGTACAGCCTCCGGTACGGTATTGACTCCCTTGCTTCGTACATCTCAGCCGCTCCTTTCAAATATGGGTTTTTGATTGTTAGATGAGGAGGAGCCATCAGGAACCCTCCGTTATTGTTTAAACTGCAATATGTTATTGTTTACATTGTGATTAATAAGTGCTAAAAGGCAATTGAAATTGTCGTTGAAGTGATAAATTGTTAATCAAAATTTGTGACTATATATAGATCCAATCCAATTTCAAAATGTGTGATAAATTGTTAATCAAAAATTGAAATTCCAAACCATTCAAGCGTTTGCATCTTTATGTCCACCCTTAATAAGTCAACCACTCTTTAATAGTTTGTCATTCTGTTCTTATCTTATAGATCCAATCCAACTATAAGGCAACAACCCCTTAATTGTTTGTCCAATCCTATATGAATGCTCTAAAATGTGTGAAAACACAAGAGCTATTTAGACCCCAAATTAAAATTACTGCTTGATAGATTTTACTCTAGCTTATACTAAGTGCGGAAAAGAGTAAATGTGAGTGGAAAAAAAAACAAGCTACTCTAACCCATATTCATAATAACACAGCAGTAAAATGAAAGGTAAAAGAGTAGGGAAGAAGAATGCAAACACAGGATAACATGCCAATGTGTTATCGAAGTGGAAACCGAAGAACTCGGCGAAAAACCTCTCCGCCGTCCTCCAAGCGGTAATCGATCCACTAGACAATCAGTTGGGATACATGGGTTAGCAAGAGACCCTCCAAGCCTAATCTACCTGCTGTACCTAAGCCCTCCAAGCTCTTACTCCAACAAGGCTTCTCGGAACCGTGTCTTGTCTAGCTCTCTGGATCCCGCAATACGTCCGATTGCATTCGCCAAAACCTGACTTCTTCTAATGCCTCCCAGCAGCACCAAAATCTCACTTGACACTCTGAAAGGGTGTGGTAAGTGTTTGAGCTATCAACCTCTCAATGGTATGGAAATGGAGAGGTAGGAGTTGAGGAAATCCACAAGCAAATGTGTAGAGATATGTGGGTATAACAATCTCTAACTCTCAAGGTTTGTGGCTAGGGTTTTCTCTCAGAAGCACTCCTCAACATTTGTGGGTAATGTGGGTATATATAGTGTGGGTACAAAAAGTATGTATCAGATAGGACAATCTGGAAAAACAGAATGTTTCGCGAGTGTCTCGCGGGAAGGCCTTACCCACGAGCTACTCACGAAATACAGCTGTCTCCATCTGTCTTGACTCTTTGCATTCCAGTCATGTGCAGGGCACATGCATCATTTCGCGGGATGCTTAGTCGCGAGCAACCCACGAAAACTCTTCAGTCTTCAATTGCTTCAGTCTTCACACATTCTCTCTCTCTCACACAACCCTTACAATTAAATCCCATAATAAATATAGGGTACAACAGATTGAATAAAATTACAATCAAATTTGGCATGGAATTAAAGCCAACAAAACATACAGTTGAGGTTTTTGTTCTAAAACTCTATGTTCAAGTCAATTGTTGGTTTCTAAAGTATAATTGAATAGTTTTCACTGCATTAGAGCATGCATCATTTGTTCATTCAGTTCATGCATCATATAGATTGTTATTTGTTAAGATTTTTATGCTCTAACCCTCTTTAATGCAATCTGCCCTTGTGTGTGTGTGTGTGTGTGTGTGTGTTTTTTTTTTTTTTTTTTTTTTGTTTCTTTTTTCCATTCTTTCCAACCCTTAGCATCATGGTTAGGAAGTCTAGAGCCCATAAGAAAACCTCCACCTCCTCTACCCCTGTTTTCCAGAGTGACAGGTTTCTTAGCCCAAAAAATCAAGAAACCTTTGAGAAACTGAATGTCTATAGGAAGGTGTGGGCTGAGCGGAAAGTGATTTTAGATGAGGTTGATCTTGAGATTCGTAGGAGTTTTGATCATAGGAGTTGGTTGCCTCTTTTAGATATAGATCATCCTCTTTCGTCTGTTTTGATCAGAGAGTTCTATTCGAACCTCTCTATTCACTCCACTTCATCTAACATTCAATTTGTGAGGAGTTGGATAAGGGGAGAAGAATATGTCATTACTCCTCAGGTAGTGGCCTCTGCTCTTGGTGTACCTTTGGTACAACAACCTGTTTATCCTTATGATGAGACCCCTCCTCTTGACGACATCATGTCACTCATCACTGGTACTTCCATTTAGTGGGGTACTGATCCTCGTATCACCTCTCATGAGCTTTCTGAGCTTAATTATCTGTTTTTCCGAATTTCATGTCATTCCATTTGGCCTATCTCTCATTTACACACTATTCCCATTGAGAGATGTGCTTTTTTGTATGCTTTTGTCACCGATGCTTCTATTTATTTTCCCTCTTTGTTTATTAGCACTTTAGTTGAGGTTTATAGGAGTAGCTCGAAAGGGCATGGTCTTTTCTTTCTGGTTTTCATTCATAGGATTTTGTTAGATTTGGGTTTAGAGGATTTTCTTGCATCCAAGCCTGTTCATATCATCGCTCCTATAGGTGCCACCTTTCTTAGGCAAAGAGTGGCTCAGATGAAAGCTAGCTCTAAACGCCCTCGTGTAGAGTCTTCCTCAGGTCTTGCATCCCATCCTCCTTCTTCAGGTGACCCTACAACTGAGGAGTTTGTCGATCCCACTGCCATAGTTGATCCTCTACCTTCTGCTTCTGATGCTTCCATTCGGAGTATGTTGGAGACTGTTATGACCGTTCAGGCCGCACATGGACAGATTTTGGTGGATGTGCTTCCTGAGCTTCAGGCTTTACGTGTAGATTTGGCGAGTGTTCGGCATTCTACTCCGCCTTCACCTTTTGATGATGAGTCTTAATTGCCCTTTGGCAATTCGTCACAAAAAGGAGGAGTATTTATGCATGTTAATAGGGGAAGATTTTGTGTTTTTGTTGATAGGGGGAGATTTAGATTGTATTTAGGAGATTCATGATGTTTTCTTTTTTTTTGTTGGGCAGATAGCACCTTAGGACTCAAATCAATAACAGTAAATAAGCTGAAATTAAATAACAAGCACACACAAAGAACACAAGAATTTATGTGGTTCGGCAAACTACCTACCTCCACGGCGATGACGGAGAAATTTCACTATAAAATAGGGAGATACAATAGTGCACAAGAACACTCTCAAGAAACCCAAATCCCAATACACCCTAACTCTCTCTCACCCACAAGACAAGAAAACACTATTCTTCTTTTTATGCGGCTGTTGCTAGGTTTTTAGGAATTACTCTAATTCTCTCACTCTATATTGTCGTTCATCTCAAACCTAATATATATATTATAGGTCGACTATTACTAGGAATTATATTCCTAGTTGTATTCGATCATACTTGACCGACATACAAATAGTGGGCTTGGGCTTCAGTGGCAATTTAAGCCACCCACGTCAACAAATCTCCACCTTGGCTTAAATTGATCAAGCAACACGAGCAAACTCCTCCATTGCCTCCACCTTAGCCCTTAAGGGCTCACAAGCTGTAAACACCAATCAAGTCCAAGCAGTGCTTGAACTTGTCTGTTGGAACTGTCTTTGTTAACATATCAGAGGCATTCTCACTAGTGAGAATCTTCGACAAAGAAATATCACCAGACAAAACCCATTCTCTGATCTTGTGATACTGCATAGCAACATGCTTTGTTCTTGCACGATATACCTGATTCTTCGCCAAATGAATTGCACTCTGACTATCACAATGTAGCACCATGCTATCTTGCTTGAAACCAAGCTCATTAACCAGTCCACTAAGCCAAATGGCTTCTTTTCCTGCCTCTGTCATCGCCATATATTCTGCTTCTGTAGTGGATAAAGCAACTACATCTTGTAATGTAGACTTCCAGCAAATTGGGCCACCAGCAAACCTAAACACATAGCATGTCATAGACTTTCTAGAATCAAGGTCCCCTGCATAGTCGGAATCCACATAACCCATAGCTTTTGTACTAGCTCTTTGATCAAATAGGATAACGAAATCACGAGTGCTTGTAAGATATCTAAAGATCCACTTTACTGCATTCCAATGCTCTTTGTCTGGATCTGCCATATACCTACTAACCACATCGATTGCATGAGAAATATTAGGCCTAGTGCACACCATCAAGTACATGAGACACCCAATTGCATTCGCATATGGCACTATAGACATATACTCTGACTCCTCATCTAAACTTGGACACAACTGTGAGAACAATTTAGAATGGGCAGAAAGCGGTGTACTAACAAGTTTTGCATTAAGCATACTAAACCTCTCTAACACCTTCTTAAGATATCCCTTCTAAGATAACCATAATTTACCAACCCCTCTATCTCGATGAATTTCTATCCCAATGATCTTCTTGGCATCTCCAAGATCCTTCATGTCAAATTCACTACTCAACAAAGACTTCAACTTCACAATTTCTTGCTTACTCTTTGTAGCTACTAACATGTCATCAACATATAGAACAAGAAATATATAAGAGCCATCAGCAAGTACTCTAAAATAAACACAACAGTCATACTCACAGCGCATGTACCCATGTGTGACCATGAATGAATCAAACTATTTGTACCATTGCCTGGGAGACTGCTTCAAGCCATATAACGATCTCTTCAACAGACAAACATAATCTTCCTTGCCAGGTTCTTTGAAGCCTTCGGGCTGTTGCATGTAAATCTCTTCTTCTAAATCTCCATGGAGGAATGTGGTCTTCACATCTAGTTGCTCTAACTCCATGTCATGCATTGTCACAAATCCTAGGATTACTCGAATTGAGGTGTGCTTCACAACTGGTGAAAAAATCTCATTATAATCAATTCCTTCTCTCTGTGAGTAACCTTTAGCCACTAATCATGCCTTGAATTTTTCACCTTCCTTTTCTGACAAAGCTTCTTTCTTGCGGAATATCCACTTGCAACCCATAGCCTTCTTTCCCTTGGGCAATTTCACTAATTCCCAAGTCTTATTCTTCTGTAGTGACTCCATCTCTTCTGACATTGCTACAAGCCATTTATCATTGTCTTTCCTATTTGTAGCCTCCCTGAAAGTGAATGGATCTCCACCGCTGGTTACGAGAGCAAAACTAACCATGTCTTCAAAGCCATATCTCTGTGGTGCTTTATGAACCCGCTTTTCTCTACCTTTAGCAATTGAATAAGGCTCTTCTTGTTGTTGTTGTGGATCAATCTCAACATCACCCTTATCACTGGGTGAACTATTTTCGCCAAGCTCCACCTCAACAGTTAATTTCTCTTATGGACTATCATCACATGTCTCTGCTTCATTCTGTTTCAACATAAAGGCTTCATCAAATATGACATCTCTGCTAGTCACCGTTTTCTTTGAGATTGGACCCCAAAGCCTGTAGCCTTTAACATCTATTTCAAAACCAAGAAATATGCATTTTCTTGACTTCGAATCCAATTTAGAATGCTCTCCACTCTGCACATGCACATAAACTAGACAACCAAAGATTTTTAAACTCGAATAATCAACTGGTCTACCTGACCAAACCTCTTCTGGAATCTTGAAATCTATGGCTGATGATGGAGATCTATTAATAATGAAGCTTGCTGTGTTAACTGTCTCTGCCCGGAACACCTTAGGCAACCCTGCATTCAATCTCATGCATCTGGCTCTTTCTGATATGGTTCCGTTCATTCTCTCTGCAACCCCATTCTACTGTGGAGTTCCTTTAACTGTGAAGTGATGAGTAATGCCTTCTAATTCACAAAATCTTATGAATTCTTTATCTCTATACTCTAGTCCATTATCTGTTCGATGGTATTTTATTTTCCTGCCAGTTTGATTCTTAACCTGTGCTTTCCACTTTTTAAATATGCCAAACACATCAAACTTATGCTTCATAAAATAAATCCATACCTTTCTAGAGTAGTCATCAATAAAACTGAGGAAATATTGAGCATTGCTATGAGAAGAAACTGATACTGGACCCCAAACATTTGAATGAATGTAGTCAAGAACACCTTTACTTGTATAAGAGCCTGTCTTGAAACTGACTCTATGTTGCTTCCCGTATACACAATACTTGCAAAAGTCTAGCTTGCATGTCTTCACCCCTTTCAATAGATTTCTCTTGTGCAACTCTAATATACCACGTTCACCAATATGGCCAAGTTGCATATGCCATAATTTTGTGTCATCAGTGCTGGACTCCACCGGAGTGGTGACTGCAACTCTTCCTACAACTGTGTTCCCAATCAATCTGTAAAGCGTGCTTACTTTCTATCCCTTCATCACCATCAAAGCACCTTTGGTAATCTTCATGATTCCACCCTTTGATAAGTATGAATAGCCCAAATCATCCAATACTCCTAAAGAAATTAAATTCTTTCTATGATCTGGAACATGTCTGACATTATTAAGAACTCTCACAACTCCATCAAACATCTTGATCTTCACGGTACCAATTCCAATAATCGGGCATGTAGCATCATTATCCATTTGGACCATACCACCGTTGTAAGGCTTATATGTGTCAAACCAATCTTTCTTTGGAGTCATATGATATGAGCATACTGAATCTAAAACTCAAGATTCCAATAGAACATTGTTACCTGATGAAACTAAAAGTAAATCTGCACCAACTTCACTGTCATCTGATGTTTCTTCAACAACACTAGCTAATTCTAAGGGCTTTTTTTCATTCTTCTTCTCCTCTAAATGCTCTTTCAACTCTTTACACTGATTCTTGTAGTGCCCTTTTTTGTGACAATAAAAGCACTCTACATCTTTCTTTGCACATGATTTAGACTGTAATCTATTCCTGTTGGAGTTCTGTCCTCTTGACCTGCTTCTACCCCTATTGCTTGACTCAGACTTTACAATAAGTCCATCAGCCTTAGAACCATCACCATCTTGCTTCATCTTTATGTGTGACAAGCGAGCACTAGTCACCTCCTCGAGTACTATAGTCTCTTTCCCGTACATCAACGTAGTCATTAGATGATCAAAAGAAGTAGGAAGCGACGCTAATAAGAGTAATGCTTTATCTTCGTCCTCATAATTCACCCTAAAACTTGACAGTTGGGTGTTCAACATATTAAATGTGTTGAGATGCTCCAACAGATCACAACCCTCCTTCATATGCAAACTATACAATTGCTTCTTCACGAACAACTTGTTCGTCAGATTCTTTCTCATATAAAGACCTTCTAGTTTTCCCAAACCTCCTTTGTGGTCTTTGCTTCTAGGATGTTGTGAATGACCTCATCACCTAGGTTGAGACGAATAGCGCTAGCTGCTTTCTCATCCATCTCTACCCATTCTACATCCTTCATCGTTTCCGGTTTCTTCTCCTTCCCAAGCAAGGCCTTATGAACTCCATGTTTAATTAGGAGATCCTTCATCCGCCTTTGCCGAAGAGAAAAATTTCCCTTACCACAAAATTTCTCTACATGATACTTTGTGCTTGACATCTTTACTGTGTTCAAAGGATTGAATCCTAACCTGGCTCTGATACCACTTGTTGGGCAGATAGCACCTCAGGACTTAAATCAATAATAGTAAATAACAAGCACACACAAAGAACACTAGAATTTATGTGGTTCGGCAAATTGCCTACCTCCACGGTGACGACGAAGAAATTTCACTATAAAATAGGGAGATATAATAGTGCATAAGAACACTCTCAAGAAACCCAAATCCCAATACACCCTAACTCTCTCTCACCCACAAGACAAGAAAACACTATTCTTCTTCTTATGCGGCTGTTGCTAGGTTTTTAGGAATTACTCTAATTCTTTCACTCTATATTCCTATTCATCTCAAACCTAATATAAATATATATATATATATATATATATATATATATATTATAGGTTGGCTATTACTAGGAATTATATTCCTAGTTGTATTCGGTTATACTTGACCGACATACAAATAGTGGGCTTGGGCTTTAGTGGCAATTCAAGCCACCC
Source organism: Notholithocarpus densiflorus (assembly GCA_030021035.2). Lineage (NCBI taxonomy): Eukaryota > Viridiplantae > Streptophyta > Magnoliopsida > Fagales > Fagaceae > Notholithocarpus > Notholithocarpus densiflorus. Next base: position 52,214 of record JARYZH020000234.1, on the reverse strand, counting down.
ACGTCAACATTTTTGGCTCATGATGTATTTGTTTTTATGGGATGTATTTGTTTTTATGTTTTCATATAGATAATAGATTATTGACAGGGCCGGCTAAATGGTGGAGCAAGAGATGCGGTCGCCTAAGGCCCCAAGTAATCAATAAATAAAATAATATTTTTTTTACTAGATGAAAAAAAATAAAGAAAAATGCAACGTCCACAATATTTTTCATAACACTTTTACAACTAATGCTAAGTAGCAGGTTATTACAGCCTGTTATTGATGGTAAACAAATAATTAAAAGCAACTTAAAACCTAGGATTTGTTGTAAAAAATATTGTGAATGTTGCACTTCTAAAAAAAATAAGAATAATAATAAGAGTTTAGTTAGCAAACTTTTACTAGTTTTTATCTAAGTCTACCACTAACACCACTCTTTTACTTACTATTATCAATCTACCACATCAACAAGTATGAAAAATTTTGTCAAATTTTTTCTGTCTATAAAATTTCTTAATTTTTTTTTTTTTTTACATAGTTCATGTTAATTAGTAGTAATTTTACATCTAAAACAAGATGATCAATTTTCGCCTTAGGCCCCCAAATGCATCAAGCCGCCCTTGAGTGATCTTCAGTTTTAGTCATTTATATTCCAACTGATTTAGTTAAGGCGCATTTAAAATATTTTAAAAAAATTTGGGAAGATTTTAGTTTTAATATGCTCTGTATATCGCTATTGTGAAAAGGATCACATATTTGGATGCAGATCAATCCCTTCCAGGCCAATGATGGTAACATTTATTGTCTACAAGATTTCATTTAGGAATTCAAGCAATCCAATACTTTTTTTTTTTTTAAAGAAAATAGTAATACTTATTAGAACACACAAACATGAAAGTAGTATATAGAGTTTTTTAAACAGGCTTATAATATATTACATAACCAGAGTACCACTACAAAAGGGCCTAACCTTTGTAATAGTAGCCTAGGGTTATAAAGACTGAAACTCTAACACACACAACCAGTACCTAGAAATACATTTCACCCTAAAAATAATAGAGATTAAATTTAATAAGGACATGGTGTAGACACCCCTTTTTACACCCACTAATCAAATGGTGCCACCTCAGTTTTTTAAACTTGATTTCACTTAAAAGATTACAGCCTAACACACATGATTACTATACCCTTAAATATATTCAAATATTAATTTTATAAAAAAGAAATGTGCTCCGGTCTCCTTGTCTTCCTTTGTTATGTCCACCACATCTCTTGCACCATCATCACTAAACCACACTCGTTGCCACTACAACCGCCGCCACTGACTCTCAAGTCCTCTCCAATTGCCGCCTCTCTATGGAAAACCCAAAAATATTCCTTCTTCAACTCCTAATCTTCACCTTCACTTTTTAGTTTCCATGATACTTTTTCTCTTGATTGGTCAACTTTTTTCCTTTAGAAGCTTAGATCCTCCATATTTTTCTTTTAGATTTTGCATAACTCAACTGGGTTCTTTGAATTTTGATCTGGGTGTCAAGATTTTTGATGTCAAGTTCAATTAAGTGAAGTCAGTTGCTTTCGTGTGTGTGTGAAATTTGTTTTTTTTTTTTTTTTTTTTTTTTTTGGTTATAAGATTTGTTCTTGGGCTGGGATGAACGACATCATTAACGATGGTAGCTCTTTACTCCGGTGAAGTCTCCAACTGTTTGGATCAGAAATTTTTGTTTCATCCTTGTTTTAAAAAAAAAAAAAAATTAATATTTGAATATATTTAAGGGTATAGCAATCATATGTGTTAGGCTGTAATCTTTTAAGTGAAATCAAGTTTAAAAAACTGAGTGGCACCATTTGATTAGTTGATGTAAAAAAAGGTGTTTACACCACGTTCTTATTGAATTTAATCTCAAATAATAATAATAATAATAATAAATAAGTGGCAAAGATAACATATATTATTTGAATAAATTTACTATTATGCCCTTACTAGTTATTATATAAAAAAGATAGAAAATATAGTAATTATAAAGGATAAATTAATATATTCCATGTAAAAAAGACTCTACGTTGTCCTCGTTTGAATCCAAGCATAGGGTCAGGGTGAAATTGAATTAAAAGTAAAACATCACCATTCTTATGCACCCTCTAAGTCTTTTGACTTGACTTATCCTATATTTTATAGAGTAATGCTACAACGTTTTTATTTATTTTTAATAAACAATGGTGTCCAGACCTCTTTGAGTATTTGACTAATCCCTTGGGCATGTGCAGTCCCCTCGTCCCACACATACCGAGTTATTACAGGGAGGAATCCCATGAGAGTGGCCCCAAGATGCTAGCAAGAGGTTTCGAACTCAGAATCTCATAGATATATATCATAAGACCTTAGGAACCACTAAGTCAACCACTTGGAGTTATAATTTTCATAATAGTTGAATTGACAAAATTTTCACTAGTTATTATATGGCCAACTCTGGAGTCTGTTATAGGGTGTTTTGTCACGGAATAGCCAAAGGGGGAGATTGTAAAGTTGTGATTTACAACTATATTTTTTGTTGGCTTTATTTCATGACAAAAAGTGTTGTAATTGCTTTAATTTACTTCCTTGTATTTTGTGAGATTTTATTGTATTGGGTTTAGTATTAAGTTGGTGAAGACTCAAGCTTATCTGAAGATCACTGCATTTCGCGACTAGCTCGTGAGAAGTTCTTGCGAAAAGGCATGTGAGAAGCACATGACTGGAAGCTGAAGAGTCGTGCCAAGCTGTCGTTTTCGCGAGTGTCTTGCGGGTAAGGCCTTCCCGCGAGATAGTCGCGAAACATTCGGCCTGAAGGATTTTTAAGTGAGACTTTCATACCCTTCACCCATACTATATATACCCTCATTACCCACAAATGCAATTGAGGCCATTCAGAGAGAAAAACCCTAGATAGGTTTTCTACAACACACACACCCATCTTTTTGAGAGAGAGCTACTCATTCTTAGTGAGAAATCCTTGTAGCCTCTTCTCCATCCCTCTCCCATTGTCATACCTTGAGAGGAGATTTGTACCCAAACACAACCCACTCCTTTTCAGAGTGTAGAGAGTGTTTTGGAGCTTGGGAAGCTTTGGGGAATTCCCAAAAGAAGCCGGTGAGACTTGGTTGATGCTATGGGCTATAGCGGGATCCGGTAAGCTAGAGAAGACAAAGGTTCGGCGTAACCTCGTTGGAGTAGGAGCTTGGAGGGCTTAGGTATATTGGGTGGATTAGGCTTAGAGGGTCTTCTGCTATTCATGTATCCCAACTACATTCTCTAGTGGATCATTGACGGATGCAATTGGGCGTATTGCGGGATCTGAAAAGCTAGACAAGACACGATTCCGAGAAGCCTTGTTGGAGTAGGAGCTTGGAGGGCTTAGGTACATTGGGTAGATTAGGCTTGGAGGGTCTCTTGCTATTCGTGTATCCCAACTTATTGTCTACTAGATCGATTTACCGCTTGGAGGGCGGTAGAGAGGTTTTTCACCGAGTTCTTTGGTTTTCTCTTCGATAACACATCGCCGTGTTATCTTGTGTTTGCATTCTCTCTTCCCTTACTCTTGTGCTTTACTTTTAATGTTGTTTGTTCATGTTTATGCACTAGAGTAGTATCGGTTGATTGCGCTTTATTTACTCTTGTTTCCACATTTAGATAAGTTAGAGTAAAAGCAATCTAGCCGTAATTTTATTTTGGGGGTCTAAACAGCTCTTGTGTTTTCAACACATTTTCGAGCTTTCATAGTGTGTAAAACACCTTGAACGTTTAGACCCCCAAATTACAAATTACCAATTCAAGCTTATTATCAAACAATGTATGTGCAGAATATGAACATAAGCTTAAAACAGAATTGATAAAACAATCTAAACCAAATAAAATCATAACCACAGCAGAAATTAAATGGCAAAGATTAAGGGAAGAGAGATGCAAATACAAAGACAACACAACGATGTGTTATCGAAGAGGAAACCGAAGTCCTCAGCGTAAAACCTCTCCGCCGCCCTCCAAGCGGTCAATAATCCACTAAAGAATGAAGTTGGGATACATGAACAGCAGAAGACCCTCCAAGCCTAATCTACCCAGTGTACCTAAGCCCTCCATACTTCTTGCTCCAACAAGGTTACGCCGAACCTTTGTCTTTTTTAGCTTACCGGATTCTGCTATAGCCCATAGCATTAACCAATATCAATTGGTCCCTTCCTAACTGCTTCCCAAGCACTAAATAACCTCCTCACAAATATGAGTATGGTGAGAAAAGGATTTGGGTAATGTACCTCTCAAGGATGTAACAATGGAGAGGTTGAGAGTAGAAGAATTTGGAGAATCAAAGGATGAAGATTGTGGATGAGTCAATCTTGTTTTTTTTCTCTAGGGTTTCTCTCTCAAAATTCTCTTTGGAAGCTCTCCACATTTCGTGGGTACAAGGGTCTATATATAGTAGGGTGTGTATGGAATGCGAAGAGTCAGTTTTGTAACAAACTAGGTGTTCTGGCGACTTGGCCTCGCGACTAGACTAAGTCACGAGTTCAAGTCGCGAGCTAACTGCCTGGCCAGCCTGGGACTTTTGTCCTGTAGTGCAACAGCTGACGTGACCCTTCAGCTCCCTTGCATGCTTCTCACGTGTGCCTGCTTTGGCGACTTGGCAGCCGCGAGACAGTCGCGAGATCCAGTTACGAGGCCCTGCTGAGTTGCACACTTTTGAGCTTTTCTTCACACTCTCTCACACACTACCCTTACATGATTCTCACCTAAATACAGGGTTTCTAAATGCTGAATTACAAGCAAATTGGCACGAAATAAAGCCAAAACAATGGTTGATTAAATTCAACCTTACAATCTCCCATTTTGGCTATTCCATGACAAAACCCTAAAACAAACTCTAGACTTAACATGCGAGTTGGGAACAGTTGAGCAAAACTCACTCACACCTAACTCTAGAATCTGTGAAGCTCTTGAACCATAAAAACAAGTATCTCCTGAAAAACAACAACACAATATGATCATTGTATGCAGAAAACTTGTAATGCATATGGAGCAAGCACAATGCGATCAAGCAATATAGATTAAAACAATAAGCTCATTGCAAGCACAGTGCTCATTCACATAAGGAATGAACATCCGAACATGCAAGCAAATAAGCTCATTGCAAAGTATCATTTGCATGTCCAACACTCAACCATGTTGGGGTTTATGCCCTAAAATCCAATTTATAGGCATGTAATAAATAATTAAATTGTTTAATTATGTGATACTATCTATAAATGAACTAATGGGACATTATCTTAGTCCATGAGATGCATAGTATGTGATTTATGTGAAAAGTCATAAAAAGATATAAATCACAAGTTTTTTGTAAACTCAGAATTTTAGTTCGTAGTCGGTGATGATATTGGGCATTTCATTTGCGAAGACTATAACATATCAACTACGATGATTTGTCTTGATCATGGAAATGGAGACTTCTAGTTGGTATGTTGATATGTTTTAAGAGTTAAGACATATTGAACTGGACTGCCGTGAGATTTATTATTCTCTTAACGACTGTCAAATGAATAATAAATCTCATGACTTTTATTTACATTAACTCTAAATCCTGAGAGAATAATGGACCTGATCATGAGATGTAGGTTACTTTGATATATCAGGAGTGAGATCTATAAGTCACGATCAAAACCTCAGTATGTTGGGCAGCTGTATTTAGTGTTGATGGAACACATATTCTCAAGATGGAATTAATAATCTCTTAACGGAGATATAAAATATTCCCTTGAGATAAGTTTAATGGGTTTGGTTATTCAGAGTGTTGGGCCCAACCACTTTAGTAAGAAGTTACTAAAGTATATATTTATGAAATTGGATTTCATAAATATATGATGAATAACATAAAGGATTAAACCAGGTACTCAAGGATTAAGATGTAGTAATCTTCAAAGTGGCAGTTTATTTCATGACTTTGTATTACTACGAATATTTTAATGAAGGGGTTGCATGTATAATAAAGTCTTGGGATATAATTTATAGATAAGGCAATGCTAAATTTTTAGTATTTATCATATTAAACACTAAAAATCACCTCCATGAAATGTGTCAAATACTAAATAAATTTGACATAAACTATAGTAATGATGTAATTATAAAAGTGTACGGTAAGATGTGCTATTAATATTTGGTATTTTTTTTTAATTCAAACTTTTTTTTTTCTCTTTTGTGACATTGGGAACAAAAAAGAAAGAAAAAAATAAGAATTAAAAGGAATAAAGAAATAATATTTAAATAAAGTGATAAAAGAATAGAAGATGTGATGTAAAATGTATTGTTAAGTGCTGTATTAAAAGAGGTGAAGGGTAGGCTTAAGCCTGATGATAAGTGCAAGAAGCACCCAAAAGGGCCAAAACACAAATAATCACCAAGTGTTTCACGTTTGTTCACTTGTCTTGAACAAAGTTTCTCTCCAAATTAGTTTGGAGAGGAATCTTTCAAACTCTTCATATATCTTTATATCGAGTGTGAATTTTGAAAATCTAACCGTTGGATTGTGTTAGGTTCTAAGGTCTTAGGAACTAATGTATTAAAACTCTAATTTGTATTGTTGGCAAACCATGATCAAAACAGATGTTAGTCTTGTTTAGACTTGCTCAAAGTATAGGTCTTTTATGTAAAGTTGGAATCGAGTTAACTGCAAAATTGAGTGTGCAATTCTGACTGGCTCGATCGATCGAAAATTAGACTCGATTGATCGAAAGTCACCCAAAACATTTTTCTGCAGAATTTTCCAACTCAGCCCTAAGCCCATATGACGTGTAGGGTTTTATGTTTTACTCCTAGTATATAAAGGAAACCCTAAGCACGTTTTTATAAGTTTTTTAGAGAGAGAAGAGTGTGCCTCTTATATATTTAGGGTTTTGTACCCAAAATCTCTCTATGGACTTAGTTGCTCATATTGCTGTTTGTGTGAATCTCTTGTGAGATCTGAGAGGTGCTTGCCTTCACACAAACTTAGGATTATCAAGAAGGAGATTTCTTTAAGAGCTTGACGATCATTCAGTTGCTGCCATAAGTGCTTAACGATACACAAGCAAGTGTGCTTGTACTTACTGGAGAATCCAAGAAAGAAGGAGTCTGTGGTCTCGGAGCTTGCACGTGGTCGTGTCAGTAAGTTTCTATTGGTGGGTAGCAATAGGATGTTAGTAGTCTAAGTCGCTATTGTAAAACTTCGATTCTTTCATAGTAGATTCAGGTTTACCTTGAGAATAGCTAGGTTAAATCCTCCCCAGGTTTTTACCGGTTTGGTTTCTTGGGTCATCATATCTTTGCGTTCTTTATATTCCGCACTTTACATTGATATGATTATGTGATTGTGTTAACCTAGATATGAAATTTGGACTAAGTAATCACTTGGCTAATTAACAAGGTTAATCCAATTGTGTTTTAAGGGGTCTAAAAATGAACAAGTGGTATCAGAGCAGGTAGCTCTTTTGCTTTAGATCTTTTGATCTAAGAGCTGATCCTTGACCCCTGTTGTCATGGATAATTTGAAGTGTCTTTCTGATCATGTTTCTGCTCATACTTCTGTTGATTTTATTGATGCCTGTGAAACTCTTTGTAAGGAATTATTGAAATCTATGAAAATTGCTAAGAAATTCAAGGAAGAGTTAAAATTGGCTAATCTTGAAAAAGAGGAATTGGTTGTTAGATTAGATGAATCTAATAAAAAGAATGATTTTTTGAGAAATCAAATTTCCTCTCAAGATGAGAAGATGAAAAGCTTGGAACAAGAGTTAGTTGAATCTAAAGCTAAAATTAAAAATTTGACTAGTACCAAGCCTGCTGTTGATAACAGAAGTATTTCTGTTTCTCTTAAGCCTAAAATTAAGAAAGTGTATATCCCTCCTTTTAAGAGGAATAATAAAGAAAATGCTTATTTTACTAGGTTAGACAAAGGTAAAAGTTCTGATGTAGACGCTGAAGTTTCTAAACCTAAGTCTAAACCTACTGTTAGAGAGTATAATAAATCTGTTTTTGTGCCTACTTGTCACCTTTGTGGTGTTGTTGGTCATATTAGACCAAATTGTTCTTTGTTGAGGCAAAAACCGAAATCTGAGACTAGATTTGCTGTTAGGAATACTGATGTTCCTAAATTTGTTCCTGTTTGTCAATTTTGTGGTGTCTTCGGTCACATTCGTCCTAATTGTCATAAATTGAAATTTAGAAATTCTGTATTTCAATCTAGGATATGTGATGATATTTCCCCTGCCATAAGTCCATATAAATTGTTTCATATTATTTTGAAAAATTTAAGCTTGTTGGCTTGTGAAAGGAATTTGCAGGATTTCAATCTTTCTTAGAAGATCGGTGTAATCCCTCAAATACACTCTGCTTCACATGGATTTTCACCTACAAAGCCGAAGACTCGTGCTAGATGGGTGAGAAAAGATTCTCTAAGGTGAGTATTGCTGACTTGTCCCTGATTTAATTCTTTTAATTATTTGTGGACATGTTTTGTTTCTGTTTTTGAGTCTTGTTTTATTTGTTCTAAGGATTACATGAGTTATGATATCTCTCTCTTGATTTAGAACATACTTGACATTGTGGAGAAACTTGAATAGTATGTGTTATATAAGTGCTAAGCTTTTTCTGATTTTGTGTGAGTATGTACTAATTTGTACATATACTCAAGGGTTAATTAAGAAATTGATATTTCTTGTATGTGTACCCTCTATAGCTTAGTTAAGCACTGTCATGCATTGCATTTGCATTGTTCATTTAGCATAATGTGTGCTTTTTGTTTTTGGTCATAAATTTTTTAAAACCAAAAAGATTTTTGTGTTTTGTATTTCACATCTTGGATTTATAATCAAGGATTGGCCATATTATCTTTACATAACAAGTTTATGTATCTTGTTTAGCTTGGATGAGCTTATTCTATTGCACTTTACTGGTTTGAGCTTTGTAGTGCATGTTGTGTGGGAGATGTTTATAGTTTTTAATCACATGATCTTGATCTTGAAGTCACATGTCGTTGACTGTCGGACTTGAACTTTTGGAGAAAGGCATAAATAACCATCTCACCACTGTTCACTAGCCAATCATGAACACTTTAGTGCATATCGTAAGATTTTGTGCTCGAGAAAGTGTAGCACATGCACAAAAAGAACATAAGGTGTAGCCTCGGTTTTAATGTTAAAATTGGTGTGTACATTATCCTAGCTAATTTTAATAAGTTTCTGATCAAATAAAATTGGTGTGTACAATATGAGGCAAATCAAGAAACTTACATGATTGCAAACTTGTTTTCTAGGAGATGTGAGAGTTATATGATGTAACTCTTTAGGTGATAGTCTCTTTCAAATTTATGTGATGAATTTTGTAGAAATTGTGCTTGATTTCTATTCACATATCACCTCACATGTATCCCAAGTTTTTGCTAGTTGCACACACTACACAAGTTACTCTTTACTAAACTTAGTACATTATATTGTGTGTCATCTTGTTGTGGCCATCCAAGATTATATGTTCCTTGATTTTGATGCAAATTGTGTTTTTGATGATTAAAAACCTTATTTTTGAAAGATCTGGGTTGAATTCAAATGTTTTTGAAAAATTTTTAATCTCATACTCATGCATTTCATTCATGAAATATTGTGCTTTGAGGAGTTTCTGCATAAAATTGTTCTGTTTTTCAAAAATTTGAGTTTTCCAGATTTTCGATCGATCAAGGGTGTTTTTCGACCGATCGAAATTACGATAAAAATTTTGGTTTGAATCTGCTTGACTCGATCGATCGAAACTGAAAAATTTTCAGTTTTTAAGTATTTGACTAAAATTTTTTTCATGCATCATTTATGTTTAGGATTCACATGCATTGCATTGTTTTTTGTATCCATCTTGCAGTTTTGCAGTCATATCTCTCATTGTTTTCACACATAACATGCATACACTTTGCTAAATTGGGTACTCAACTTGATTTAAAAATTGATTGATTTTTGAGTTATGTACTTTTTAGTATATGCTATTTTTATGTGTGAACTGCAGAAAATATTTTTCTGAAGAGATATGATGGATAATCAATGTGTAAACATTTTCTCTACTCATGCAACTGTTTATGGGTCACATAGTGTCAAGTTTGCATTTATTGAAAGAGAGAATATTTTTCTTCATGTGTATCCTCAATTGGTTTGTGTATTTTTCCCCACCTTTCAAATTTTCCCCACAACTGTTTTTCGCAACACTTGTTTTGTGTTTCCTATTTTTATAGGGGGAGAAGCTAGTTTTTAACCTTTGTTGCTCTTCATAGGGGGAGTTGTCTCTATTTTCTATAGAGTTGAATTATTTTGTGTTCCCCTAATTCTCTATTTTCTCTTCTTCTCTGTTGCGTATGTTTTCTGTCAACCTTCTGATTGGATTGTCTTTGTCAATACATGACAAAAAGGGGGAGAAATAGATGAAATGTGGGAATCCTGTTTGTTTTGTTTAGGGGGAGTTAAAATTGTTTTTGAAAGGGGGAGAATTTTTTTTTTGATGTATCTAACTTAGGGGGAGATACATTGTTATCTATGTTTCTTGTTTCACTGCTCATTGATTTATATTTATGAGTTATTCATGATATATGTCTTTGTTTTGTGTTTTGTGAAGTCAAGAATTTATTTTTGTTTGCTTGTATTTTCCACACATGCGTTTATGCGTTTGTTGAGTGTTTCAGGAAATATACAGGTTGATTCAGTCGTACTGCTGTTTACACTTGCAATTGATGGATAGTAGTTAGGTTGAATTTTTTTTTGAGGGGCATTATTTTTGTAAAGGGCTTTTACTTGTAACTTTGAGCATTGTGTTTGTGTTTTGTCACGGATTGCCAAAGGGGGAGTTTGTTAGGTTCTAAGGTCTTAGGAACTAATGTATTAGAATTCTAATTTGTATTGTTGGCAAACCATGATCAAAACAGATGTTAGTCTTGTTTAGACTTGCTCAAAGTATAGGTCTTTTATGTAAAGTTAGAATTGAGTTAACTGCAGAATTGAGTGTGCAATTCTGACTGGCTCGATCGATCGAAAATTAGACTCGATCGATCGAAAGTCACCCAGAACATTTTTCTGCAGAATTTTCCAACTCAGCCCTAAGCCCATATGATGTGTAGGGTTTTATGTTTTACTCCTAGTATATAAAGGAAACCCTAAGCACGTTTTTATAAGTTTTTTAGAGGGAGAAGAGTGTGCCTCTTATATATTTAGGGTTTTGTACCCAAAAGCTCTCTAAGGACTTGGTTGCTCATATTGCTGTTTGTGTGAATCTCTTGTGAGATCTGAGAGGTGCTTGCCTTCACACAAGCTTAGGATTATCAAGAATGAGATTTCTTCAAGAGCTTAATGATCATTCAGTTGCTGTCATAAGAGCTTAACGATACACAAGCGGGTGTGCTTGTACTTGCTGGAGAATCCAAGAAAGAAGGAGCCCGTGGTCTCGGAGCTTGCACGTGGTCATGTTAGTAAGTTTCTATTGGTGGGTAGCAATAAGATGTTAGTGGTCTAAGTCGCTATTGTAAAACTTCGATTCTTTCATAGTGGATTCAGGTTTACCTTGAGAATAGCTAGGTTAAATACTCCCCAGGTTTTTACCGGTTTAGTTTCCTGGGTCATCATATCTTTGTGTTCTTTATATTCCGCACTTTACATTCATATGATTATATGATTGTGTTAACCTAGATATGAAATTTGGACTAAGCAATCACTTGGCTAATTAACAAGGCTAATCCAATTGTGTTTTAAGGGGTCTAAAAACGAACAGATTGCATATTCTAATTATATACTTCATGCTTGCAAAATTTAAAAAAGATCAAAATTCAATTGCTATGTCATCAAATAAATGTTAAAATTTCAATTTTTTATGATCTAAAATTGTGTATAAAAAATAAATTTATTGATCAAATAATAAATAATATTTGATTTGAACGAAAGTTGATGTGCATGTTAAGAACATAAAGAACATGAAATTTAACGGTTAGATTTTCAAAACACGCCCAAAAAAGAAATATATAAGAAGTTTATAGAGTTTTTCTCCAAACTAATTTGGAGAGAAACTTTGTTCCTTTGTCTCGGTGAAATACTCTCTCAACTATCAACTAGTAGTTCATGTAAAACCTCTCTACAACCGCTGGTTCTTGTTGTTGTCAAAGAGGTGTACCACGCATCCAAGCTCCTTCGTGTAGTGCCTCCATCACTGCCATTGCTGAGTCCATGGCCCCTTATGTCCGATCTAAAGGGTTGGATCTAGAAAAAAATAGTAGTGATTTATTGAAAAAAAGCATGTTCCTATCATCCTCACCTATTCTTCAAAACGGGTTAAATCTTACCGTTTATATAAATATATATATATATATTAAATTTAATACTTTTGGTTTTTATATGAACCACACTAGAGTGGAGTTCAGTTCACGGTCCAATTCATTCCCATATTTAAACCATGGAAGCAGGAAGTTGTGCTGTCTTTTGTCAGGAAAAAAGCTATATTTGGAATGAAAGAAAAAGGGCGGGAATGAATGAAGTTTTTATGACACCTACTATTTTTCTTTCTTTGGACTACATGAGGAAAAATGCTATGTCTACAATATTTTCACAATATATCCTAAATGACAGGTTATTACTGACTGTTACAGGTGAAAAGGTAGTTTAAGTGGTGAATTCAAATTAGAACTAATAATAACTTAACATATATAATTTGTTTGTTGTAAAAATACTGTGGACATAACACTTCTTTTACTTGAAAGAAAAGAAAGTGGACTAATTTGGAGGGATTAAATTTCGTGAAATCCACTATTTTGCTATCAACAATTTTTTTTTCTTCATAATTTTGATATAAGAGACTATGATTAGTTGTTTATTATTTACGCATAAACTTAATATTTTTTGTTTATTACTCACTGTCACATCTGAACAGTGACAAAAATTATGGTACCGAAATTGAGTCATAGAAGAATATACCAAACGTTTGGTAAGACTTTAAAGAGGTTAGACTTGAGAAATCAGTGCTTTTGCAATTATTCTAAATGACCAATCCAATTACCTAGACATTTAGTACTCAGGAGAGTTTTTCTGTTATCAAAAAAAAAAACAAAAAAGTTAGTACACAGGAGAAAAATTAGAGAAAAGCTTTGAATGTCAGACATTTGGGCTGTTTAGTAGAGGTGTTTGAGTTATTATTTAAAATGATATGAAAGTTGTGGTTTAAAAAGTGTTTTGAAAACACCTATGTAAAGTACTCTTATTGCGAAAAATGTATTTGATACTATATTTCTAATAACGTCTTTTCAAAAGTGAAAAAAACATAAGAGAGTGCCTAACTCAAGGAATATTTGCATTTGCAATGTTTTAAATAGAAAAAGTTAATGGATGCTCTAAAAATATTGATTTAAGAAATATTTTTAAAAACTTTTAAGAGAAAAGAAAAAAGTAGTTGATTTTTTAATAGCTTTTTATATTTTCCATAAAAGTAATATTAAAACTTTTTAAAAATAATCTATTAACAAATGTTTTAAGGGTACCTATTAATCGGACCTTAAATTACCAATCATATCACTTACTTTAAGATTGGATTTTTCTAACTGTGTACAAAAAATAAAGTCAAAATTGGAAGTTTTTCTCCAAAAAGAGCCTTCTATGTTTCCTCGAACATAGTGATCCTAGACACAATAAAAATAAGAGAATAGCTTTGAATGCGGAACATTTGGTAAGAGGTGGTTGGAAAAATTGGTGCATTTGCAATTATTCCAAATGGCCCACAAATTACCTAGACATTTAGTTGGTACTCACCAAAAAAATTAAAAAAAAGCTCTGAATGTGGGCCATTGGACATTTGAACGTGATGAAAAGTAGGCAAGACTTGAAACTTAGAAGTTACTACGTGTGTACAGGAAATTGATTCAGTTTTAACTTTTATGTAATTCTGCTTCGCCTTGACTCTCTGCTTAGATTCGCATGGAAAATTAGTAGTTAATTTCCTCTCTGCAAAAACATGTGTTTCGAAAGACTTTGATATTTCAATTTTCTTAACCAAAAAAAAAAAAAAAAATTTCAATTTTTGGGACAACTATCAACAAGCAATCTAGAATTTTCTTTTTTTATAAAATAAATCATCTAAATATTAAATTGTTATTAGCATGCAAAGAAAATGAGACAATGACGGTCATATAAGAACTAGTAAGAATTTTGTTGATTCAACTGTTATGAAAATTATTGTGTTTATAACATTAATTTATAAAATATAGGATAAGTGGAGTCAAAAGACTTGGAAGGTGTACAAGAATGGTGAAGTCTTACTTTTAATTCAATTTCACCTTGACCGTGTGCTTGGATTCACACGAGAAAAATGTAGAGTTTTTTTTTTTTTTTTAACATGGAATATACTAATTTATCTTTTATAATTACTATATTTTTATATAATCTTTTTATGTAACAACTAGAGTATATTAGTAAATTTATTCAAATAATATATTTTATCTTCGCCACTTATTATTATTTTTAGGGTCAAAAGTTAGTTCTAGGTATTGGATTGCTTTTCTAAAAAAAAAAGGTATTGGATTGCTTGGATTCCTTAATAAAATCTTGCAGACAAGAAATGTTACCATCATTGGCCTGGAAGGGATTGGTTGGGGATCCAAATATGTGATTTTTACAACAGGAATATACAGAGCATATTGAAACAAAAAACTTCCCGAATACTTTTTTTAAATTTATTTTAAATACGGCTTAGCTAAATCAGTTGGAATATTAACGTGTTATTCAAATGTGAGATTTTAATAATGTAATGACAGACCACCACTCACCCTTGGTGCGATGGTCATTCCACAAATATAAGTGCTTATGAGGTGTGGGGGGCAAGGGCCCGGGTTCAAGTCTCTAGGAGGGCTCTTCACACACATATACACTTAGATCAGTCTAAAGTAGAATTTCTATCTTGTATATAAAAAAAAAATGTAATGACAGGTTACAAGTTAATATCAAAGACAGGAAAAAAATGAAAACAGAAAATTAGTTTTAGCAACGAATTTTTCCGTCACCAAATATAGCAAAAAAAAAAAAAAATGTTTTAGTTACTAAATATTTCGTCGCTAAATGTAGCAGAATTTTTTAAGAAATAGTTTTTGTGACGAAAATTTTCGTTGCTATATGCGCTTGAATTTTCTTTAAAATAGTTTTAGTGACGAAATTATTCGTCATTATATGTACCCGAATTTTCTTAAAAATAGTTTTAGCAATGAAATTTTTTGTCAATAAAAATGATTTAATAAAATCAAGTGTTTTTGGCGATGAAATATTTTTGTCGTTGAATAGTGTTTTTAGCTAGGAAAACATTTAGCAACAAAATGTTTTCATCGCTAAAAGTTTTTTTTAAAAACTAATCGGACCTTTAGTGACAAAATTTTTCGTTGCTAATACCTTTAGCGACAGGCTATTAGCGACGAAATGAATTTCATCGTTAAAAAGCAAATTTTGTCACTAAAGGTCCTTGGCGATGAGAAACTAGACATTTAGTGACGAAAATTTTTGTCACTAAAAATACATTTTGTTGTAGTCATAAATATCTTTTTGTTTTTTCATTTTTATAATAAAATAAAATTACAAAACATCATGTAATGCGTATTGTTAGATTTTGAGTTTTTAGTGTTGGCAAACCATGACAAAAAGTAAGTATTATTGAGTTAGAATGGTATACTTTCTAGTCCAAGACAAAAAACTCAAGTTCAGGATGAAAAAAGTGAGTTGCAATCTGGTTCGCTCGATTGCTGTTTGATTGCTCTTAATTCCTCTCGTTTGCTGTTTGATTCCTCTCGGTTGATCGGAAGTCGCAGATCAGCAAAAAATCAGCAAACGTAAAAAACCCATAACTTGTCCATTTGAAACCCAAATCGCGATCCCTTTTTTTCCAGTATTTAAAGGATATTATAAGCTAAACCTAGATGGGGTTTTTAGAGGTTTTTAGAGAGGAAAGAGTGCATCTTGTGCTTCCAATTGTAGACCTAGGGTTTTTGTACCCAAAGCTCTCTAAAGTCTTCTACCAGTAATATTCCTTGAAGAATCTCAAGATCCAGTGTTGTAGAAGTTGCTGCTACAAGATCAACAATTGAAGGTGATCTGAAACTTTTGAGTGGAATCTCAAAGTCACAAGCGTGGGTGTTTGTGTTACAGTAAATCCAAGAAGAGAAGGAGTCCGTGGATTCGGAGCTTGCATGTGGTCGTGTCAGTAAGTTACTACTTGAGACAGCAATAGATTTAAGGTTAAATCTGATTGTAAAAATTTTGGTTCTCTTATAGTGGATTTGCTTTACCTTGAGAATAGCTAGGTTAAATCCTCCTTGCTGCGATTTAAATAATGCTCCCAAGTGCAGGATTGTCGTGAAGTAATAACTCGGAAAGTCCGAGGTCGAATCCACAGGGAAAAGGGAATTGATTAGCAAACCACAAGAGAATAAAACTAAAATAATAAAGTTTAATTGAAGAGATTTTTTATAGTTTAGTGAAAGTAATTTAAATTGAGTGAAAATAACAATATATTAAGGCACTAAGGTTTAGGGATCCACACACAGCACATCTATTGGTAGTCTTAACAATATTTATTTTATAACTCAACTAAAATTCATACGAAGGATGATCTTAGTCGGATGATTTAACAATAAAAACTCAAGAATTAATTGTCTAAGGTAGTTTCATGCAATTGATTGATTTTAGGCAAAACAAAACTTGTGAATTAGTTCGCAGGGAATTCTAAGCATTTAACGTGCCCGGAGTTTATGATAAATCAAAGGATTATACAGAACTAAACACTTTTCTAGATGAGTAAAACAATCAAAAACATAAAAACATAAGCATTAAAACCTGAATGTTCAATATGTGTATAAAACACCCTTGAACGTTTAGACCCTCAATTTACAAGTTATCAATTCAAGCTTATTATCAAACAATTAATGTGCGGAATATGAACATAAGCATATAACAGAATTGATAAACAATATAAATCAATTAAAATCACATCCACAGCAGAAATTAAATGGCAAAGATTAAGGGAAGAGAGATGTAAACACAAGGACAACACAACGATGTGTTATCGAAGAGGAAACTGAAGCCCTCGGCGTTAAACCTCTCCGCCGCCCTCCAAGTGGTAAATAATACACTAAAGAATGTAGTTGGGATACATGAACAGTAGAAGACCCTCCAAGCCTAATCTACCCAATGTACCTAAGCCCTCCAAGCTTTTTGCTCCAACGAGGTTACGTCAAACCTATTTCTTCTTTAGCTTACCGGATTCCGCTACTTGACCATAGCATCAACCAATAAGAAATTGGTCCATTCTTAAGTGCTTCCCAAAGCACCAAATGGCCTTCTCACAGATGTGGGTATAGTGAGAAAAGGATTTGGTCAAGAACCTCTCAAGGATGTAACAATGGAGAGGAAGAGAGTAGAGGAATTTGAAGAGTCTCTAAGTAAAGATTGGGGATGAGTCAATCTTGTTTTTCTCTAGGGTTTCTCTCTCAAAATTCTCTCTCGAAACTCTCTACATTTCGTGGGTATAAGGGGTATTTATACTGGGGTGAGAGTGGAATGCGAAGAGTCAGGTTTTTCAAAACAGAGTTGGCTGGCGGCTTGGCCTCGTGACTTGACTGAGTCGTGAGTTCAAGCCACGAGCTAACAGAACGGCCAGGCTGGACTTTTTGTCCTGTAGTGCTACAGCTGGCATGACTGTTCATCTTCTCTGCACGCTTCACTCGTGTGCTGCAGTTGGCGGCTTGCCAGTCGTGAGTCACCCGCGAGTCCTAGCTGCGAGTCTCTGCATCCTTGCACAAACTTGAGCATTTCTTCACACTCTCTCACTCACTACCCTTACATGATTCCCACCTAAATACAGGGTTACTAATTGCTAAATTACAAGCAAATTTGACATGGAATAAAGCCAACAAGATGGTTGATTAAATTCAACCTTACAATCTCCCCCTTTGGCTATTCCGTGACAAAACCCTAAAACAAACTCTAGACTTAACATGTGAGTTGGGAACAGTTGAACATAACTCACTCACACCTAACTCTAGAATCTATGTAGCTCTTGAACCAGAACAAGTAACTCTTGAATCACAACAACACAATATGATCATTGTATGCAGAAAACTTGTAATGCATATGGAGCAAGCATAATGCGATCAAGCAAAACGGAATATAAGCAATAAACCATGGCTTGACCAAAAAGGAACAATCACTATAAATAGTGACCACAATGCTCATTCACACTTGGAATGAACATCCGGACATACAAGCTAATAAGCTCAAAGCAAATCACTTGCATGTCCAACACTCAACCAATGCATAATACATGAAGTATATGCATCTAGGAATAAAATCCTACTAGGGCACAAGAGTGAAAGTACTTAAAGAAAAATGCATAACATTTAACAAGTACAAGGCTACAAAGCAAGGGTACAAATTAAAAAGCTTACAAAAGCAAGGTACAACTACATGTACGGTAAATACTGAGTAACATCTTTATATAAACTTAAACCAATGTACCACAAAGATTAACCACACAAGAGTAGAGTATATAAACACAGGCAAAATGGAAAATTTGTTAGACTATCCAAAAGTATATGCGAGTGTATATGCATCAGCTTCCTCTTCTTGAGCATACAACTCCCCCTTTCAGTGTGCAAACTTCTCATTCTTGAGTTGCTCTCCCCCTTGCTATCTGCTATCTCTCCCCCTTTTTGGCATGAATAGCTAAAGGGTTTCCTCTAGCTTTTGTTGAATAGCTTCTAATTGTGTCTCAATGGCAGTGAGACGCATTTGAACATGATTGTTGGTGGAGTAGAGAGATCTTTCCAATCCGGAAATACGCTGATAAAGCCCCTCTATTAAAGTGCTCAATCTATCATCTTGAGAGCTAGCTGCAGATGGAGTACCAATTGTTTACCTTTCAGAAGGAATGGGAGAAACAATCTTGGTATGCACAGGTGCAGCTGAATCATGACCAGATGTAGTGGCATGGGTGAATGGCTCACTCTTAGGTGTTTTAGAGGAGTGACTCTTGCTTGCCTGGAGAGTTATCATGGATATTGGTCGAGGACGTGACACAATTTTTCCACTTGTTGGTAGACGGACACCTTCACTCAGCATGATCTTCATGATGAGACTACAAAAAGGAATACACGTTCGGCCTGCTGATTGAGCTGCCCCTTTCCTAATGGTCTGAAAGATGTGTGCACAGATGTCGATCGGAACTCCAGTAATGAGATCACATAGAAATTGTGCTCTTCCAAGATTGATGAAAGCGGTGTTGGACAATGGGTAGAGGTTGGAGAACATGATCAATTTTAAAGTTGTCAGTTTAGGTGTAAACTGTGCAGTGCCTATAGATGAACCTTTGCTTCGAACTTCATGATTAGACCCAAGAACTTGAAGAATGTCTTGTAACTTAGACTGTCTATCATCATATGGAGTGAGATCCACATTTTCTGGTCTAGTGATGCGAAGAATCTTTGCAATGTAGTCTGAATTGATGGAAAATTCTGTTCCTCTTACCCAACATTTCAACTCTACTCCGGTGTATCTAGCATTAGAGTAGAATTCCTTAACTAATTCATCAACCGGGTCCACGAAATTTCCAAACAAATCAGCCCAATCTCTTGCTTCAAAGATCCTAGGAATAAATGTTGTTCTCAAGGTATCAAATTTTACTACACGTTCCACAATAGTAGTAGCATCTCTAAAAATGCTTGAGTAAGTCTTTGAGTCAAATGGAGTCCTGAATCTCTCACTGGTTGAGTCTTGAGACGAACGGCGAGTCCGTTTCAAAACAGGGGATGACGGAACATCAGTCACAGGCTTTTTTCCTCGAGATGAACGATGAGACATCTGCAAAAGAACATACACACAGCAGAGAACCAAGTGCAGAACCACAAGACACAAACATCAACTTGATTAGATCCAAGTTAGTCAAAAGATCGAATACACATTGATATTCAGAGAGATAAATTAACCACAGAACTTGAACCAAGTTAGCAGCATATAAACCTGAGAAACACTAGTGCATTGTGTATAAAGGATGACAAGATTTGATGAATGTGTAGGCACAGCAGAGTTGCAAGTAACAGTCATTGAGACAATCAACTATGAACAAGGCATGCTCAAACATAGCATAGGCAAGATACACAATCCAACAATGGAAAACAACCAAGAAACTAACCAAAACAGGTCTCAGATTAACAACACCAACAGAACCCATATAATCAAACTTAACCCATACAAACCCAACCCATATTCGAATCATCATATAAACCCTTACTCAACAACAACTTAAAAATCCAAGAAATCAAGGCAAGAAACATGAAAAACTTAGAGAAAATGAGAAAACCCATACCTTTTTCTTGAAGAATAAAGTTGAAGAGATGATGAAAATGGTGGATTTTGTGTGAAACACGGTGAGTTTGAGAGTGTTTTGAATTGGGGAAGACAATGAACAGTCAGAAATGTTCGAGGGAAAACTGAAAAGTTTTAAAAAAAACTGACTTTAAAACGCAAAACACGCGTTTTTCGCGACTGAGTCAAGTCGCGTGCAAGTCGCCAAGGCCAACCGTGAAGCACTTTTAAAACAAGAATCTTGAAATTTTTCTAAGTTTTTTTCGTGACTGGAAAGTCTACCCGCGAGAGAGTCACGAGGTGAGCTGCGAAAATCTCTGTGTACCCCTTGCGACTGGACCTTCCACCCGCGAACAAGTTGCCATACTAAGCCGCGAGAAACATAAAAACCCAAATTTTGAAAAATATTCTAAGTATTTTTCGCGACTGGAACATTGACCCGCCAGTGAGCTGCGAAAAATCTTTGAATGGGCTCACGACTGGGGCATGCGATTGGACCAACCCGCGACTAAGTCACCAAAATAAGGCAACACTGTTTTTGAAGATTTTGACAATTTTTGCAAAAACAAAATACTTTCCAAAAACAACTAAAACACTCAAAAATCTTTTTGTGTTTGATCAACAAAGATTGAGCATGTGAGAACACATTTAATCAAGTACAATCACACGAATGAATATGGCATTCATTGAACATAGACATGTGTGTTGTGTGTGGATATCAAAAATGAGATAGTCCTTAGTCTGATGTGAAGCTTCAATGATCAATTCAATTAAGGTATACACAACTAGCACTAGATAATGTGACCCATCTCAATTATAGAAATATGCATATATGACCTCCCACATAAACTTGAGAACAATATCTTTGAAACTTTTCATTTGGCTCCATGTTCAACATATCATTTGATCTTTTTGAATCAACACATCTCATTGTGAGATCGATGCCTGAAATTTTTGATATTTCACTTTGATGAGTTAGCCTTTGTCTTTTTGGGCATCATACAATTTTATTTTTGGTCGCTTTCCCTTTTTCCTAGTCAAATACTAGTATGTGCGACAGGCTTTTGCAGCTCAATATCTCTTTTCATTTGGAGATTTACATTTGAAGAGCTCTTTTAGCAAAAACAGTAAAATAAAAGAGTGGGAAGATATATAGGCACAAGTCTATGCATGTCTCAAGATCAACAAAACCATTCACTAGTTATTCATGACAAGGTTGAAGATCTATTTACAACAGTCACATAGATTTCAAAATTTCTCCCACAATGATATGAGTGTATAGGAAACAAGCTATGCTTGTAGATGCACAAAGCCATTTGCACAAAGGTACAAGGCAAAACAAATTTTGAGATAAAACTCAACAAAGTCGATCAAACTTTTTGGATTTTCTACTTTTTATGTGGTTTTTGGATTTTTGACACACAAGAAGGAAAAGATTGATCAAAAGCAACAATGTAAAAACATTTAAAACAAAAACAAATATTCAAAACAATTTTCAACTCAAGCAAGCAGCAACACACAACTAAGCATAGTCACAAAACATTGGAAGTATTAATGCATGGACATGTTGTGAGTACCCCTCTTCACCCACACGTCACGTGCGTTTGGGGTGATATCCCTATGGGATTGGGTACGAGAGTTAGGACTTTCAAACCTTCTAGTGAAGCTTTCCAAGCAAGTGGTGAAAGCACCGATCATCTTCATCACATCCATCACATCGGAATCACCTCGGTCTCTTGATTGCTCAACAACCCAATTTCTTTTGTCATTTCTTGGTCCTTTTGGCCTTTGAGCACCTGAATTCTTCAATGCTTGTAGCTTATGGCAATTGGGTCTGGTGTGACCTTGAAGTCCACAGTGATGGCAGAAGTGTTGGATTCTCGGACCTCTTTGTGACTTTGGGAGCGAGTTCCCTTTATCCTTAGGTTTGACCACTGATTGTTTAGAAGGTTTAGTCGTAAACCGTTGGACAGTCACATCATTCTTCTTCTCCGGCTTCACTTTCTCAGGATTTGTGGCAGCCCCCTTCGATTCTTTGGCTTTCATAAACTTCATTTCCTTATATTTATTTTCAGCCGAATTGCTCTCTCCGGTGTATCCCAATCCACTTTGTCAGAAAATGGTTTTTGATGAGCAAGCATTTTATCAAGCTTCTGAGAGGAGACTCGGTCTACTTTAGCATTTGCTTGAACCACCTCATGCTCAAGGAATTTGATTTTTGAATAAGCTTCGGTAAGCTCACCATTTAGCGTCTTAATCTCACACTTGGCCTCCTTATGTCTTACTAGGAGACTTCTATAGTCTTCATCTGCTTTCTTCATCTTCTTCACAGCTGCCTTGGCCACCCTTGCATACTTTCCTGACTTCTCAAGGAGTGAGTTGAAATTCTCTTGAAGACCGACTGCATCTTCATCTTCTTCAGCATCCGATTCTTCTGCAATTCCCATGGATTCCTCATCACTATGCTTCCCAAGTTCTTGCATAAGTAAATTCAAGTCCTCCGAAGACTCAACATGAGCAATAGTCATAAAAGCGGAGTAATTCCCTTCTCCGTCATAGCTTTCCTCATAATCAGAATTAGATGAATCAGAGTCACTAAGAGTTGTGGCATATACCTTGCCCTTCGATTTAAATAATTGAGACATTCTTTCTTGAAATGTCCATGCCCATTGCACTCGAAACAAGTGATTCCTTGTGTAGATTGGGATTCCTTTCCATCTCTCTTTTTGAATTCCTTTTTCTCCTTCCCGGAATTTAGGAATTTTCCTTTATCACCAAATTTTCCATTGTTCTTGAATTTCAAGAATTTTCTGAAATTTTTTACAAGGTATGCCACATCTTTATCTACAACATCCTCCTCCGATGAGTCATGAACTTCTACTCTTTCATTTATGATCTTTAGAGCAAGAGATTTGCTCTTCCTTTGAGTAGGCAACGACAATTCATAAGTTTGAAGCGAGCCAGCCAGTTCTTAGACTTTGATATCATCAAGATCCTTGCTCTCCTCAATCGCCGTCACCTTGGCACGGAAGCTTTCTGGTAATGACCGAAGGATCTTCCTTACTACCTTGGAATCCTCCATTTTCTCTCCCAATTTAAACTTGCCGATGACAACTTCATTCAATTTACTATAGAAGGAGTCAAAAGATTCGTCCTCGCTCATTTTGAGCTCCTCAAATCGGGTGGTCAGCATCTGTAGCTTCGTGTCTTTTACTTTCTTCGTTCCCTTATACGTGGTCTCCAATATCTGCCATGCCTCCTTGGTAATGGTAATGTGAGAAATCCTGTGGAACTCATTTGGAGACACACCACAAAAAATAGCATTAAGTGCTTTGCTATTAGCATTTGACGCCGCGAGGGCTGCCTTATCCCATGTGGATTTGGCTTCCTTCGGCCTTGTCCAACCTATTTCAACTGCATCCCAAACAGCCTCATCTATAGAGCACAAAAATGCTCTCATCCGCACCTTCCAAAAGGTATAGTTGCTACCATCAAAATATGGTGGAGCATTTAAAGATTGAGACTGGTCCATCTCAAACGGGGTCAAGGATCGCACTAAGATAATTAAACCAAAGCAAGTGCACCCGCTCTGATACCAATTGAATGTTCAATATGTGTATAAAACACCCTTGAACGTTTAGACCCCCAATTTACAAGTTATCAATTCAAGCTTATTATCAAACAATTAATGTGCAGAATATGAACAAAAGCATATAACAGAATTGATAAACAATCTAAACCAATTAAAATCACATCCACAGTAGAAATTAAATGGCAAAGATTAAGGGAAGAGAGATGCAAACACAAGGACAACACAACAATGTGTTATCAAAGAGGAAACCGAAACCCTCGGCGTAAAACCTCTCCACCGCCCTCCAAGCGGTAAATAATACACTAAAAAATGTAGTTGGGATACATGAACAGCAGAAGACCCTCCAAGCCTAATCTACCCAGTGTACCTAAGCCCTCCAAGCTTCTTGCTCATATCCAATGAGGTTACGCCGAACCTATTTCTTCTTAAGCTTACCGGATTCCGCTACTTGACCATAGCATCAACCAATAAGAAATTGGTCCCTTCTTAACTGCTTCCCAAAGCACCAAATGGCCTTCTCACAGATGTGGGTATGGTGAGAAAAGGATTTGGTCAAGAATCTCTCAAGGATGTAACAATGGAGAGGAAGAGAGTAGAGGAATTTGAAGAGTCTCTAAGTGAAGATTGGGGATGAGTCAATCTTGTTTTTCTTTGGGGTTTCTCTCTCAAAATTCTCTCTTGAAGCCCTCTACATTTTGTGAGTATAAGGAGTATTTATACTAGGGTGAGAGTGGAATGTGAAGAGTCAGGTTTTTCAAAACAGAGCTGGCTGGCGACTTGGCCTCGCGACTTGACTGAGTCGCAAGTTCAAGCCGCGAGCTAACAGAACGGCCAGGTTGGACTTTTTGTCCTGTAGTGCTACAGCTGGCGTGACTGTTCATCTTCTCTGCACGCTTCACTCGTGTGTTGCAGTTGGCGGCTTACCAGTCGCGAGTCACCCGCGAGTCCCAGCCGCGAGTCTCTACATCCTTGCACAAACTTGAGCATTTCTTCACACTCCTTCACTCACTACCCTTACATGATTCCCACCTAAATACAGGGTTACTAATTGCTAAATTACAAGCAAATTTGACACAGAATAAAGCCAATAAGATGGTTGATTAAATTCAACCTTACAAAACCAATAAATAATTGTTAAGAACATACCAATAAACGGTTGGGTTTCATCCCTTTCCTTAGCAAGCCTTCTAGCAAGCCTTCTAGCAAGCCATAACACAAATAGAACTCTAAAAACCGTAAAGAAACTTTAAGAAAACCTAAATTATGTTATATAGCAGCTCCCCTCTGAATTTTGCCCTAAAGAGCCTTTAAATAGGTCAAGGAATCCTATTACAAGTTGAATTCCCGTTTGGTGGAAATCCCATGTTTTTAGGCTTCATTTAACCGACGTTGTTGGCCCATTTAACTTCAGAATTCGGACTTTTGGTAAACTACAAAGTTGTAGCCCTTTAAGTTAGCTTTCCAACCCAACTTGAATCATCTTGATTGGACATCTGAACCAAAAGTTATACTCCAAATACTAACTAGTGCACAAGCAGGAATCCTAATCCGAATTGGACTTGGATTAGGTGCAAATTTCCTTTGATTCCTTGCTCCAATTGGACTTGAATTTAATTGGGTTGGCCTTCTTTGACTTCATCATGGCCCTTGTAAAATTAAAGTCCATTAGCTTTCTTCTTTGCACAAATCCACTTATTTATTTCATTATCCTACAAAAGACAAATTCACGTATTAAAATTCAATTAAGCACAAAATTGATTATTCAGCATTATTCCAAAATCAACTATAAAATGCATGAATTAACTCAAAATAAGTATGATAATGATTTCTAATAATGATATAAATATGCAAAATTAAGCTATTATCACACTCCCCAACCCGCTCATTGCTAGTCCCTAGCAATTTAAGCGACTCGAGACAAAGACACAAAATAACAAAAAATTATTACTTTAGTTGAAATAGTTAATCAAAGGTCAAAACACTAACAACCACCAAAGATATTCCACATGCCATCAATACTTAGTGTGTGAATAGTTTAGCCAACACAAACACAACCTTAGTCTTAAGATAAAATATGGCTTGAATTTTTATCGAAAGTTATGCTTCAACTCAAATCTCACAGTTGTTAACACTCAACAAATAAAATCACTCCGAAAAGGGTGTAACACTCTCAAACATATGTGAGCAGAATAATATAGAACAAAGACTAATATCTCACATATAAATAAGATGAAGAATGGTGAAAGGATGCCAAACACTAAGAATATTACACCACACACATTGATTAGTCATATCAAGATCCAAACCATACCTTCCTTAAGATCAAATAGGACTTTCATTGGGACGTAATGTAGGGTAAAGAGGAGGAATTTAGAACAAAGGGTATAGGTAAAAATAAAAAGTGTTCCCAAGAATAATTAGAGAGACAACTTCTTTTGAATATATGCCAATTAATTTATTCTCTCAAGTTTCTTGAATATCGCACTTTCACTTTTTTTTCTTTTCTTCAAAATTTCATCAAAAAATTCATTCTCTATTTCTTCCTCTTTCACATTCCCCTTTTTTTTTCCCAACATTTTTCCTTTTTTGTTTATGACTCTTTTTTTTTGAGTGAGTCCTCCTTTTCTTCCAACTATTTCACCACAAATTTATTGTAATAAGACAATTTGATTGCATTCATTCTTGGAACACCTTAGGAAAGGGTTTGAGAAAGAACGGCTAAAATAATAGGCTCAAATGGGTGACTAGCGGTAATGTATCAAGAAAGAAGATAATAAAGGCTCAAAATTAACAAAGATGGCCTAAAATAATCTCTTTAAGGATTGGGATAGTTCTTCAAAATCCATGACTTTAACATATTTAGGTGTGGCATAAAATTTGATGAATTCTTAGCATTCGATCAAATCAAAGAATAATGAGACTAAGCAACAACAAAGTTATGTGCTTCCAAATGAAAAATGAGGTCAAAAGAAAATAACCCTCTAAAAAAAAATCAATGGCCCAAGAGCTCACTTGGGTTATAGTCTCTACATTTTATTTTCAAGATTTTCAAAGTCATCTCTATCTCTCAACCAAGAAACATGTTCATGTGGCTAAAGTGCATGTGCATAATAGTTGAGCATGAAAAACAGTGGAATTCTTTAGATAGAAGTAACATAAAGAACTTTGGCTTAAAACTCTTGCTAAAGCAACACTTTTTTTTTTTTTTGAAAATTGGACTAAAAACAAAAACAAAAACAAAAATCACTAAAAACAACCAAAAAAAAAAAAAAAATTTAACATAAAATAAAACCAAATGCAAATCATCTCAAGTTCCTCCCCCTAACCTAAAACTTACATTGTCCTCAATGATAACAAAGAGAAACAATAAAGAGTAGAGATTACAGAGAGTACCTTGAAGAGATGAACATAAATGAACAGAAAAAAACTTTAACACCTGTAAAAGGGTTTAGAAAACAAAACAAAAAAAATAATTAAAAAAAAAAACACACACACAATCTAAACTACGACACAAATACTAATGCTAATTGCTTGGCAAGTCTTGTGAAAAATTCTCAAGAAATGGCTTAAGAAGTTGTCCATTCACCTTTAATATGTTATCATTCTTAGGATTTTCAATTTCTATGGCACCATGGGGGAAAACATTTTTAACAATGAAAGGTCCAGTCCATCTAGATCTCAATTTTCCGGGGAACAAATGTAACCTAGAATTATACAAAAGAACTTTTTGAGATGGTTCAAAAGATTTCCTTAAAATTTGTTTGTCATGAAAAACCTTCATTCTTTCTTTAGAAATCCTAGAATTCTCATATGCATCATGCCGAATTTCTTCCAACTCATTCAATTGCAATTTTCTCAATGAACTAGCCTTGTCTAAGTTAAAGTTAAACATCTTTATTGCCCAATATGATTTATGTTCTAATTCCACAGGCAAGTGACAAGCTTTCCATAAACAAGTCTATAGGGAGACATACCATGAATATTTTTATAGGCAGTGCGGTACGCCCAAAGTGCATCATTCAACCTTAAAGACCAATTTTTACGATTTGGGTTAACCATCTTTTCCAAAATTGGTTTAGTCTCCCTAGATGGTTTGTCATTGTCCTTTAAATAAATCCTATGAGTACAAACCAATAGACTAAGTCCTTTTATGTTAGCCATGTTCCTTCCTATGACACCCTTATGTTTACTCAAAACATTTAATAACTTACATTCTTGCAAGGAATCAAGTTCAGAAGATATTACCATAGGAAAAGTCTCATTGGTTCCTAGAAAAGCATACTTGAGATCATTTGGCCAGGGCTTCAACTTCCATTTAGGTACTTGCTCACTAGATGGGAACAACTTTATCTCACAAGGTGGCAACTCCTCACATTTCAATTTCCAATTGCTCACTTCCAATTCCCGTGCAGATTCCAAGAGACAATGAATGTATGCAATTTCAGAATTCTAATCAAAGTTAAAATCACATGAATTGACTAAACAAGTTTCTAATGTTTGGTCTTGAACAATTGTTTCAATCAAGTTAACTTCATGCACATCCTCTTCATCCCTAGTTGCTTACAAGCATTAAAAATATTAAGCTCAAGGGTCATATTGCCAAAAGATAATTTTAAGACTCCACTTCTACAATTTATCAATGCATTAGAAGTTGCAAGAAATGGGTGTCCTAAAATCACAGATATTTGAGAATTAGCATTAGAAACAGGATGCATGTCCAAAATAATAAAGTCAACAGGAAAATAAAATTTGTCCACTTGAACCAAAACATCCTCAACAACACCCTTGGGTACAATCATAGATCCATCGGCAAGTTGCAAAATTATGGAAGTGGGTTTTAACTCACCTAGACCTAATTGCTCATACACTAAATACGGCAAAAGATTCACACTTGCCCCAAGATCAAGCAAAGCTTTCTCTATTTTTGAATTACCTATCACACATGAAATAGTAGGACAACTTGAATCTTTGAACTTAGGAGGTCTATTATTTTGAATGATTGCACTAACTTGTTCAGTCAAAAATGCCTTTTTATGTACATTAAGCTTACGCTTAACAGTACACAAATCTTTCAAAAATTTAGCATATGATGGAATTTGCTTTATGGCATCCAAAAGAGGAATATTCACTTTAACTTGCTTAAGCACTTCAAGGATTTCAAAATTTTGATTCACTTTTTGAGGGGAAATCAACCTTTGGGGAAAAGGAGCAGGGATAGGACACCTTTCAATTTCATTAGATTTAGACTCAAGGATCTCATCACTACTCTTTATTTTGGAAGACTCATCATGTGTATTGCTTTTAGGAATATCTTTTTCAATGATTTTTCCACTACGAAGAGTAGTTACAGATTTAACTTGACTCACTTTATTTTCAGAGGAACTACAATCATCAACACAAAATTGACCTTGGGGGTTTGGTTGTGGTTGAGATGGAAACTTACCCTTTTCTATTGTGCTCATGGATGTGGTCAATTTAGTAAGAGTGCTCCTAATGTCATTTATGGCTTGTGAGTTTTGATTATTAATGGTGGATTGAGTTTGCATGAATTGTTGCAAAGTGTCCTCAAGACTCTTCTTTGGAGAGGCATTATAGGGAACAAAATTTGAAGAATCATGTGTAGGAGGTGCAACCACATTATCATTCCTCCAACTAAAATTTGGGTGATTCCTCCACCCTGAATTATATGTCTCTGAATAGGAGGAAGGGTATGGTTTTTTCACCATGTTCATAGCATTTGCTTGATCATGCAACACCTCTTTAAAAGCTAGAATTGTAGGACATTCATTGGTAGGGTGTTCCATGGTCTCACAAATTCTACAAACCTCATCAATTTTAGGCACAATATTGATTCCATTGCCCTTCGTTAATTCCATGGCTTCAAGCTTCCTAGTTAGACTAGCCACCCTAGCACTAAGGTCATCATCTTCCCTAAGTTGGTACTTACAACCCCTAGAGGGGTTGGTGGATGCTCTAGACCTATCTGAGGTATCAGTGGTATCCCAAGATTGGGCATTCTCAGCTAAGAGATCAAAATAATCAAAAGCCTTATCAGGATCTTTATTCAAAAATTCTCCATTGCACATCATCTCTACAAATTGGCGCATCTTTGGAGTTAAACTTTCATAGAAAAAACTAATTATATGCCAAGTTTCATAGCCATGATGTGGACAAGCATTAAGCAAATCTTTAAACCTTTCCCAACATTGATAAAATGTCTCATTATCTTTTTGTGAAAAATTCATTATTTGTCTTTTAAGTGCATTAGTCCTATGAATTGGAAAAAATTTCTTTAAAAATTCAGTTTGCATCTCTTACCAAGTACCAATTGACCTAGGTCTTAAAGAATTAAGCCAAGTTTTTGCCTTGTCTTTAAGAGAAAAAGGGAACAACTTCAACCTAATGGTCTCTTCATTACATGATTGGTCATGGAAGGTAGAACATACCTCCTCAAATTCCTTAAAGTGTAGGTAAGGATTTTCAGAATCTAAGCCATGAAATTTAGGAAGCAATGAAATCATACCGGGCTTAAAATTAAAATTATTTGCATTAGTTGGAAAAATGATGCATGATGGTGCACTACTCCTAGTAGGTTGCAAATAATCCCTGAGAGTTCTAATGGGTTGGTGAGCATGGAAGTTTTCATTATTAAAATTATTTTCATCACCATGAGTACTCTCTAAGTCCGCCATGATATCAAGTGTGTGAGAATGTGTGAAAGAATCAAATAAATTGCTAAACAAATTATTAGACTCAATTCTAACCAAGCGATTATCACTATCACGACACCAAACACGCATGCAATAGTAAAGCAAGAAAGAAAATGAAAAAGAAAAAGAAAAGAAAACAAATACCTTTAACAATAAAAAGAAGTAAAAATAAAAGAAAAACTCTAAAAGAAAACTAAACTACTTAAAAAGAAAAGAGTTGGAGAGATATTACCAAATATGTGAAGAAATTTAATGCCGAAGACCTCTCCAAACAAAGTGGAACGCTTCTCTAATCGCCTAATCCCCGGCAACGGTGCCAAAAACTTGCTGCGACTTAAATAATGCTCCCAAGTGCAGGATTGTCGCGAAGTAATAACTCGGAAAGTCCGAGGTCGAATCCACAGGGAAAAGGAAATTGATTAGCAAACCACAAGAGAATAAAACTAAAATAATAAAGTTTAATTGAAGAGATTTTTTTTTTTTATAGTTTAGTGTAAGTAATTTAAATTGAGTGAAAATAACAATATATTAAGGCGCTAAGGTTTAGGGATCCACACATAGCACATCTATTGGTAGTCTTAACAATATTTATTTTATAACTCAACTAAAATTCATACGAAGGATGATCTTAGTCGGATGATTTAACAATAAAAACTCAAGAATTAATTGTCTAAGGTAGTTTCATGCAATTGATTGATTTTAGGCAAAACAAAACTAGTGAATTAGTTCGCAGGGAATACTAAGCATTTAACGTGCCCGGAGTCTACGATAAATCAAAGGATTACATAGAATTAAACACTTTTCTAGATGAGTAAAACAATCAAAAACATAAAAACATAAGCATTAAAACCAATAAATAATTGTTAAGAACATACCAATAAACGGTTGGGTTTCACCCCTTGCCTTAGCAAGCCTTCTAGCAAGCCATAACACAAATAGAACTCTAAAAACTATAAAGAAACTTTAAGAAAACCTAAATTATGTTCTACAGCAGCTCCCCTCTGAATTTTTCCCTAAAGAGCCTTTAAATAGGTCAATGAATCCTATTACAAGTTGAATTCCCGTTTGGAGGAAATCCCAGGTTTTTAGGCTTCACTTAACCGATGTTGTTGGCCCATTTAACTTCAGAATTCTGACTTTTGGTAAACTACAAAGTTGTATCCCTTTAAGTTAGCTTTCCAGCCCAACTTGAATCATCTCGATTGGACATCTGAACCAAAAGTTATACTCCAAATACTAACTGGTGCGCAAGCTGGAATCCTAATCCGAATTGGACTTGGATTAGGTGCAAATTTCCTTTGATTCCTTACTCCAATTGGACTTGAATTTAATTGGGTTGGCCTTCTTTGACTTCATCATGGCCCTTGTAAAATTAAAGTCCATTAGCTTTCTTCTTTGCACAAATCCACTTATTTATTTCATTATCCTACAAAAGACAAATTCACTCATTAAAATTCAATTAAGCACAAAATTGATTATTCAGCATTATTCCAAAATCAACTATAAAATTCTTGAATTAACTCAAAATAAGTATGATAATGCTTTCTAATAATGATATAAATATGCAAAATTAAACTATTATCACTCCCCAGGTTTTTACCTTGAAATGGTTTGTTTCATCGGTTTTCTTGAGTCATCATATCATGGTGCTATTTACTTTACCGTTGCTATGCATGATATGATTTATTATTGTTTAACCTAGATCTGAATAATTAATCTAAGCAATCACTTGGCTAATATATTAGGTTAAACAATCTAGTTTAAGGGGTCTAAACATAACAAAAAAGTATTTTATTTGATAATATCAATATAGTTAAGTTCTTTTTTATATTAAATTCTCTATAATTTAAATTTTTTAATGACTATTCTAAGAAAAATTCTTAAAGCTGCCATTGCTCTGTGGTCCACAAACACATGAGTAAAGGTACACTAATCCCACGATATTATTCCAACATTGTTCTTGTTCTCAAATTATTGCGCGCTGAGAGAGAAGTAGTTCAATGCTTGCCTTTCATTTTTTTGGTGTAACCTACCTAGCTTTTTTACGCCGCCAGCCCCACAAAAAGCTTGGACTCCACACCATCTCTCCACTCATCACAACACATTTAGTCCTTCATTTCAACTTTCCAAATCTCCGGACTCTCAAAAAAGAAAATTTTAAGAACAAACAAAGAAGCTCACTTGAACTATCATAGAAACCTCCAAAATATATATATTAATACGTTTTTTCTATCTTAAAAAAAAATCCTTGAGTGCCAAACTTGACAATTCCAAAAATTTTGGTTTAATAAATATATTTTTTGTCCCCCTAAATATAATCATTAACCCCTTAAACAAAATAAGTAAAAGCCCAAATAACATAAATAAAAATTAGAGAAATTTTACAGACACAACAAAATTTCACAACATTTTCAAAAGACCATTGTTTTTAACTATGGTGAGTTCCAGTCTAATATTTTATTATTTTATTTTGAGATATGAGGGATTAATAACTTAGTTAACTTAGTTGTTGTGTCCTTAACACAATTCTAAAATTTTGCCCAAATATTAGCAAACATAGTCAAAACAACAACAAGATTTGGCTAAATAATAGCAAATGAGCAAAATATTCAACAAAAGGCCCATTAAAAAATAAAATAAAAACCCTAATTATTCAAATTCATACTCGTTCAACTCATTCTATAAAAATAATATTTAACTTCCTTTTTTCCTAAAAAACAATACTAAGGGAAATATTGTGGCCATAAGTTTCTCTCGGTGGCTCAGCTCACGGTAGCAATAGGTATCATCCATTGCTCTCTCTCTCTCTCTCTCTCTCTCTTCTTAATTTATCATCATTTCAAACTCTCACTTTATTACTCTCATCTCAGCATTCTTTATTTTCATCCATTTATCTCTCATAAATATCTTTTTGTTTTTTCAATTTTTTAATAAAATAAAATTATAAAACATCATGTAACTGCATATTTTATTTGATAATATCGATATAGTTAAGTTCCTTTTTATATTAAATTCTCTATAATTTAAATTTTTTAATGACTATTCAAAGAAAAATTCTTAAAGCCACCATTGCTCCGTGGTCCACAAACACACAAGTAAAGGTACACTAACCCCACGATATTATTCCGACATCGTTCTTGTTCTCAAATTTGAATTTCTTCATTTTCTGATAAATGAGGTTCACCAAGACATTGTTTGTTGCGTGTTGAGAGAGAAGTAGTTCAATGCTTGCCTTTCATTATTTTGGTGTGACCTACCCAGCTTTTTTAGGCCAACCCCAAAAAAGCTTTAGACCCCACTCCATCTCTCCATTCATCACAACGCATTTATTCCTTCCTTTCAACTTTCCAAATCTCCTAGACTCTCAAAAAAGAAAATTTTAAGAACAAACAAAGGAGGTCGCATGAACTATTATAGAAACCTCCAATATATATATATATATATATATATGAAATAAGAAAACCATTCATTTCCATGAATAGTATCATGTAATGTGTATATTGTATGTAAAAATGTGGCTAGCATTTGTCCGTTTGACATTACCTTTAAGATTTATCTTTTTAGCTTTCATCTTTTATATACAGTTAATTAAAACCTCATTTTCTTTTCTTATGTTTTCTTAATTTATCAAATTTTTTCAAAGTACAAGTGTATTTAAGCATATTTTCATAATTTTTTTTTTAATAAATAACTAAATAAGTTGTTTTCAAATTAACACAAAAATATAGTCAAGTAAACTAATAATTATCATTTATAATGTTCACCAACACAACCACATAGCGAGACTGTTAGAAATACTGAATAAATTTATTGAATTTCTTAAGTAATAAAATATACAAGAGTGCCTTTATATAAGAGACAGAGTGTGAAGTACAAGTATGCGTGTAGTACAAGTAAATAAGGTGGGCCTAAAGCCCACAACCTATTACACGTTAACAGCCTCACTCAAACTCAAGGTGGGTGTGAGACCAACTTGAGATTGTCAACCAAAGCACGAAGGCGTCCCTTAGGATGTGACTTGGTGAAGATATCTACAAGTTGATCTTTAGAGGAGATCGCGAACAACTTGAGAGCACCATAGACAAAATGATAACGGATAAAATGACAATCAATCTCGATGCGTTTAGTCCATTCATGGAAGACATCATTGTGAGTAATATGAATGGCACTCTGGTTCTCACAATAAAGAGAAGTAGCAGAGAATGTGGACACACCTAAGTCCTTAAGAAGCCATCGTAGCCAAATGAGCTCATATGTGGTATCAGCAAGGGCATGATATTCTGCTTCAGTACTGGAATAGGCTACAAGGGTTTGTTTCTTGCTTCGCCAAGAAATTAGTGAAGAACCAAGAAGAAAGCAATAACTAGTGGTGGACCTGCGATTAGTGGGATCTCTTGCCTAATCAGCATCAAATAATGCACGGAGAATAAGAGGAGACTAAGTAGAGTAGAAAAGGCCATGGAAGAGAGTGCCCTTTAGGTATTGAAGAATACGCAGAATAGCAGCATAGTGAGTCTATCGTGGTGCAGATAGATACTGGCTCACCTAGTGAACAGCATAGGAAATGTCTAGACGAGTGATAGTGAGATAAACTAGGCTGCTAACCAATCGTCTGTAAAGAGAGGGATTAGACAATGGTTCCCCCCCCCCCCCGAGAGAGTTAGATGCGCATTAAGTTTAACTAGAGTATCAACAGTCTTGCTATAAGTGAGTCTAGTTTGAGACAAAAGTTTAGAAGCATACTTGGCCTGAGTAATACAAAGACCATCTATGGAATGAGTGATTTCAAGACCCAAGAAGTAGCTGAGATGTCCAAGATCTTTCATCTCAAACTGCTGACTGAGAAAATCCTTGAGTTCTTGAATGCCACCAAGGTCATTACCAGTTATGATCATATCATCCATATATAGGAGAAGCAAAATGGTGCCTTTGTCGGTGTGATGAAGAAATAAGGCAAAATCATAATGACTGGCAATGTAACCCAAGTGAGAGATGGTAAAGCTGAAGTTGGCAAACCAAGCTCGTTGAGCTTGTTTAAGGCCATAAAGTGCACGTCAAAGGTGACAAACCTTGTTTGGTTCAATAGAGAGACCAGGAGGAGGTTGCACATAAACTTCTTCACTTAAATTCCCATTAAGGAAGGCATTTTTAACATCCATTTGAAAAAAGTCCCATCTACTAGCAGCGACAATAGCTTAGAGTGCTCGAACAGGTGAGATTCAAGCAACCAGAGCAAAGGTCTCTTTATAATCAATCACATACTCCTGTGTAAAACCTTTTGCTTAATCGACCCATCAGAGTGAGTCTTGATCTTGTAGATCCGCTTACAACCAACCACAGATTTCCTAGGGAGGAAAGTCACCAAATCCCAAGTATGGTTTCTAGATAATGCATCAAGTTCCTCTTTCATTGTGATTTGCCATAAAGCGTCAGTGGAGGCCTCACGATAGGTGTGAGTCTCGTGCAGTGTAGCAAGTGCAGTATAACAATGATAGTCAAGTAAATGTGCAGGAATGGATCTTCACCCGAGTTGAGTGATGAGGTGGAATGTCTTGTGCAAGATCTTCAGGCAGAGCAGGAGTAGGGGACCTAGGCTCAAGGTTGGGTGGCTCATCTTCGACCTGTTCATCTTCCACCTGTTCATTAAAGGGTGATCTAAGAGAGTCATCAAAAATATCTAGTGGTTGGACAGAGAAGTCTATAGGAGGATCAGGAGTAACTGTAGAAGGAATATGTGGCTCACTTGGAAAAAGATCTAAGACAGAGGAAGTAGATAGGGAGGCACAGAAGTGAGAGAGCTCGTCAAAGGAGCGATGTTCCCAAAAGATAACATTGTGGGAGATACGAAAATAATGAGAGACAAGATCATAACATCGATGTCCCTTTTGAGTTTTTTCATAGCCAAGAAAACAACAAAGTCTAGACTAAGGCTCAAGTTTGTTATGCTCATGTGGCTGAAGAAGAACGAAATAGGTAGAACCAAAGGAGCAAAGGTGGTGATAGTCTGGAGGTGACCCAAAAAGGCACTCATATTGAGTTTGATTTTGGATGACAGGAATGGGAATGTGATTAATAGCATAAACAACATGAAGAGCAGCTTCGCCCTAAAAAGGCACAGGAATTTTGGTAGAGAGAAGGAGAGCACGAACAATGTCAAGAATATGACAAAGTTTTCATTTGGCTCTACCATTTTGTTGAGAGGTACTTGGACAAGTTAATTAATGAACAGTGCCATAAGAATGCAAAATAGCTTGGAAAGCATATTGAGTGTATTCAAGAGTATTATCAGATCGAAAGTTTTCATACGTTTGGAAAATTAAGTTTCAACCATTTTTGCAAATTTAGAATATACTTACAATAATTCAGAATGATGTTTCATATGAAAAATCTAGCTATAGTGAGAATAATTATCAACAAAGATAACAAAATATCGAGATCTACCAATACTAGAGACAGAGGAAGGCCCCCAGATATCAGAATGAATTAGGTCAAAGATATCAATAGACATTGATTCACTAGTATTGAAAGGCAAAGCTAGTTGTTTTCCTAACTAACATGAAACACAATCAAAATTTTCTATGGACATTGAACCTAACAAACCTCTAGAAGCCAAGTGTTCTACCTAAGAGGAAGATGCGTGACCAAGTCGGGCAAGGTAAAGTGCAAGGGAAAGAATAGAAGAAATTGCAGTAGCTGCAATAGCAATAAAAATAGGAGCAACAAGTGGAAGACGAAGGTTGTCCATGGGAAACATACGCCCAACTATGGGACCGGTCCCAAGCTCCTGTCCCGTCCTCAAATCCTGCAAAATACACCTAGAATAATCAAAGGTAATGTGATAAACTAACTCAACTAATTGTCTCATAGAAAATAAATTGTAAGAAATGTTAGGAACATTAAAGGCCCTAGAAACTGAGAGGTTGGAAGCCAAGATATAACCTATATTATGACTAAACATTGTGGAACCATTAGCTATGCGAATATTAAGAGGGTGTGGTGTAGGATTAAGATGAGAAAATAAGGATGAGTGAGATGTCATGTGGTTGCAAGAAGTAGAATCCATAAGCTAAGAAGAAGGAGACATACCAGATAAAACTGAGAGAGAAGAAGAATAAGATGCATTTCCAACCATATGAATGGTATTAGCGATGATGTTTTGAATGTTGATAGGCCACAAATGTATTGACCCCTTGTGATTGAAATTAATTAATTAATTAGTCAAGTTATTAATTAATCAATTTATCATGCAAAGCGCGTGGTAGCACAAACAAATCACCAAACAACTAAATACGTAGCAGAAAATAAATAACACAGTGATTTGTTTACGAATGGGAAAAAACACACGCACTTTGTCACGAGATGTCTCAAAAACATCTCTCAACTAAGATTTTAAGCACATGGATCTTCAAAAACACACGCACACACTAAACAAGTCTAACCAATTTTATATTCAAAAATAAGTTAAGACAGTTTAGTAAGCATACATTAACACATGTAAAACCTTGTGATGGCCAAATCACATTGTACCTGCACATGGATCAAGAGTAGCAAAGAATATTGCGTGTTGTGTGTGAAAAACATCGCAAGAATGCAAATGTGTCAACATGTTATGACAATTTGAGATATGAGTAAATCACTTTAACTCACACACAATCATAACTGTTTAATGGGAATTATCACCTTCGAGGTACATCTTATAACTCCCACATCTCCTAGAAAACACGCTTGCAATCATATTTAAAAGCATTTTTGATCTTTTTGCTTTTGATTTTTCTTTGCATATTTTCTTTTTAAGCAAATCATGCATGGGCATATAATAGATAGAAAAGAAATACCCAATTATATTAAGCATTTGACATTCCAATTTTGCTATGCCGAAGCACACAAATGTCATTCATGATAGGCAGGAAACAATAGTGAGATGGTTATTTATGCCTTTCTCTTAGGATTTTCTAATCCTTCCCATCAAAAAGAGTGATACGAGTATTAAATACAAGAAATAACTTAATTTTACTCATCACAAACAAGAGCCACAAAGCTCACTTGCTTAGTTGTGCATAGAGATGCTCATCTAAGCTACAAGAGATACAAAGTTTAGAAAACTTTGTTTCAATAGCCATCCAAGGTACACAAGTACTAATGTACACAAAACACACACTGTTTTTGTATTTTTCTGATTTTTCAATTTTTTTTATATGAAAAACAAAACAAAACTGAAAAATAACCAAACAACAACATGTTAAACAAAGCAAATATAAAAACTAGACTGACTCAAAACTTGAAAGCAAAACACACAAGTAATGCAAACAAAAACAAGAAGAGAGATAAGAAAGTGATAGAATCACTTGGAGCCCTTTTCCTTCCACACCCTGGAAGAACCTTTCCTTTGATTAAACCCTTGAACTGGCAGTGAGGGGGAAGAATTGAAACTGTTTAAGTTCGAAAGGAATATGAGGGCTTTGAGAAGATCTCCAAGGGAAGCAAGAGAGGATTGAAGCTGATTCTGGCTTCCAGATGCTATCATGCCGTTGCTTTGTTGAGTGGCAAGCCACTTATAGCAATTTGGTCGACTATGATCGGCAACTCCACAATGATGACAGAGATGCTGCTTCTTCTGTTTAGGCTTTTGAGAGTTAGCCTTTTTAGCCCTAGAGTTCTTAGCTTCCTTTTTATCTTGCTTAGGGGGTGCTCCTAAGATAGATTTACCTTTGTCTAAGTTCTCACTAGCTAAATCAGTTTTAACATTATTGTTCTCAATTTCAACATTATTGCTAGGAGGAACAAAAACAGTAGAACTAGTAGAAGCAATATTAGAGGAAGAGAAACCATACCCTAAACCTGTTCGATCAAAAGCAGATTTTTGAAGATTAAGCATCTCATCAAGCTTTGCACTTGAAGTCCTTTCTAATTGAGCTCTGACTTGAAACAGCTCCGCTTCAAGTTTCTTGGTCTTCTCAGCCAAGAAATTGTTCTCGAACCTCAGTGCTCCAATAGTCTGATTAGCCTCTTTGTGGACAGCACTTCACGATCAAGTTCCACATCACTGAGTTTCTTGGTTGCCAGCCTATAAAGTTTCTTATGTTTTTCAGAAACTTTGTACAATTTTTCATAGGCTGTATGGATATCATCTTGATCATCCATCTTCTCAAACTTAGAATCCACCAATTCTTCTTCTTCATCCACATCTTCAACAATCCCTTCAGTAGGATTTACAGTGGCAGTGAAGGCATTCAAGATTCCGTCATCCTCATTGTCGGAATCATCCTCAGGCTCGGTGTTGCTCAAAGTAGCAGCAAGTGCCTTACTCTTCCCAATGCTCTTGAGATATGTAGGACACTCATTTTTCATGTGACCGAAGTCTTGACACCCAAAGCACTTAGGTCCTGCTAGAATAGTGTACTGACCGCCATCCCTTGCATCCTTCTTCCCTTTATCTTGGCTCTTGAACTGAGAAGAACTGGATTGCCTACGGTCCTTGTCGAAACCCTTTCCATTTGCGTTCTTCATAAACTTCTTGAACTGCCTGGTGATGTAGGACTTCATCTTAGAATCTTCATCGTCTGAAGACTCATCTGTGTCACTGTTCTTGGCCTTCAGTGCCATGTTCTTGCTTTTACTTGACTTACCAATCCTTGTTAACCCTAGCTCGTAAGTCTGTAGATTACCAACCAGCTCTGTCAAAGGAATCTTGTCGATGTCCTTTGATTCCTCGATTGCCGTAATCTTGGCATGAAATCTCTCAAGCAAAGATCTGAGCACCTTTCTCACAATCTTGGGTTTATGAATGGTTTCCCCAAGATTGAACTCAGAGTTCACTATGTCCTTCAGCTTGGCATAGAACTCATCGAACGACTCATCCTCCTCCATCTTAATCTCTTCGAAACTTGTAGTGAGCCTTTGTAGCTTCGAATCCTTGACAACCTTTGTTCCCTCATAGGTTGTCTGAAGGATGGTCCATGCCTCCTTAGCAGTTTCAGTAGAGGATATCTTCTTAAACTCCTCATTTGTGACTGCACTAAATGAAGCATTCAATGCCCTGCTGTTGAAGTTTGCCGCCTTAATCTTCGCATCATCCCAATCGGCCGACGCTTCTGTAGGCTTAGTCCAGCCTATTTCCACAGTTTGCCACACCTTCTCATCTAGAGACTGCAAGAAAGCTCTCATGCGTACTTTCCAGTATGCATAGTTAGTGCTATCAAAAAAAGGAGGTATAATTAACCACTGTTCTCTATCCATGACAAACAGGGGTCAATGGATCAACACAGCAAAGATTAAACCCTA
This sequence comes from Notholithocarpus densiflorus, assembly GCA_030021035.2. Lineage (NCBI taxonomy): Eukaryota > Viridiplantae > Streptophyta > Magnoliopsida > Fagales > Fagaceae > Notholithocarpus > Notholithocarpus densiflorus. Next base: position 11,246 of record JARYZH020000234.1, on the reverse strand, counting down.
ATCAGAGTGTGCATGCTCTGATACCACTTGATAGGCCACAAATGTATTTACCCTTTATGATTGAAATTAATTAATTAATTAGTCAAGTTATTAATTAATCAATTTATCATGCAAAGTACGTGGTAGCACAAACAAATCACCAAACAACTAAATATGCAGCATAAAATAAATGACACAGTGATTTGTTTACAAATGGGGAAAACCTAACGGCAAAAACCCCACCGGGTGATTTTCAGGTCACCACTCCCGAAACTCTACTATTATCACAACAAGCGGTTATAAGTAAAGGAATCCCAAGTACCTTACCAACTTACAGTTGAACCCTTACCCCAATACCCAATTGGACTTGTTCTGTAGTGACAGTTCCCCTCTTTTGATGCACGGCTCCCAAGTACGTGACTAACCAATGCGCGGATCCCAGTATGCGACTTTAATCACCAACTAAGAAGGTTGTTGGCTGCAAAGTTCTTCGGTTCATCCACACGATGAAGATCAAGAAGATGTTTAGTTACAAAACCCTACGGTGCAAATACATAGCAATTTCTTCAAGAGAAAGAGATGAACAAGGGTAAGAACTTTGTCTCTAGTCACAATTTGGTTGAACAAGGTTTGCTCAATGCTTGTGCAACTTGTGAAAACTTTGACGGCCCTTAAAACAATCCTTTTATATGTTTAGGGTTAGGAGAAAAGAAGGCCCAAACACATAATCACGGATCCCAAGAAAATTAGATCAGATTGCTGTTTTCTTAAACCTCGACAGATAGGAGGTGTCGAGCATCTGTCGAGATAGCTGTTGAGCATACGGGCTGAAAAGCTCCTTAAACCTTGACACATGCTAGCTGTCGAGCTTTAGTAAATCTGCACTTTCAGCTTGTTTTCTTGGACAGACTTGAAGGCTTCAACACTTGATCTTGAAACATGGTTTCTTGAAGTATTTAGACACATCCTAGGCCTAGAGTGCAACTATATTTATATAGTGGTATTAAATATAGTTAAAGGTAACTTTGGACTTGTCAAGAGTTGACAGAAAAGCCCAAGGCCCATTGGAGCTAGTGTCTTATTAGTCCCTTTTGGTCCCACTCCAAGCCACATACTAGAGCCCAATTGGAATGGCCCAAAAGGCTAGCCCAATTAGATAATCAGTTGTATATAAGGAGATAAACATACAGTATTTCATTAAGGCTTTTTCATGAGATTTTTCATTAAGTCTTTTCATGAGAGTTCTCATAAGGAATGAATTATGTGAGTGTTGGACACTCATTATTCTCTCATTGGAAACTGATTGAGAGACCACACATCTTGGGCATTAAGTGGAATTAGAGTGAAGATTAAAAGTCTTCCCAAGAACTTCTGATCTTCGGTTTTGAATTTCACCACACCAAGGTACGCATTCTTGTTCTCAAATTCTGAAACTTACATAGTACATGTTATCAATTGCGAATGAAGTAGATCAGTTAATTTTTCCGCTGCGTATGTTTTGTATGCGATACAAACATGTATTTTTCCAACAAACCAATGCAACAACGCAAGGAAATTGCATTAAGGATATAAAATCCAACAAAGGGCACAAGAGTGATATACTTAAGAAAATACATAACATTTAACAACAAGTACTAAGCTACAAAGCATGGGTACAAATCACAATATACTGAATATATCATCTTATATATTTAAACCATAGTACCAAAAGCTTTAAACAAAAGCATAGTAAATATCCAAGAGTAAAAACTATAGACAAATAACTGAAAAAAAAAAAAAAAAAAAAAAAAAAAAAAAAAAAAACTAGACAAGCCAATCATAGGTTAGTCTATCCAAAAGTATGTATGTGAATATGTATCATTTTCCTCCTCTTGAGCAAACAACTCCCCCTTTCACTATGCACACTTCCCTTCTTGTATTACTCTCCCCCTTACGATATGCTCTCCCCCTTTTTGGCATGAATAGCTAAAGGCTTTCCTCTAGTTTTTGCTGAATAGCATCTAGTTGTGTCTCAATTGTCATGAGACGCATTTGGACTTGATTGTTGGTGGTGTAGAGAATCTTTTCGAATCCGGCAATACGCTGATGCAGATTCTCAAACAAGATACCCAACCTGTCATCTTGTTGAGTGCTAGTCTTCTGTAGCTCAGGAGTAATGGGAGAAGTAGTCTCAGTATGCATAGGTGTAGCTGAGCTATGACCAGATGAAGTGGCATGAAGGAAAGGTTCACTCTTAGGTGCTTTGGAAGAGTGACTTTTGCTGGCTTGAAGAGATATCATGGATATTGGTCGAAGACGTGGGAGTATTTTTCCATCTGTTGGTGGATGAACACCTTTAAGGACCATGATCTTCATAAGAAGACTATAAAAAGGGAGACATGTTCGTGCTGCCGATCGGGCTGCTGTTTTCCCGATCGGGCTACTGTTTTCCCAATGGTCTAAAAAATGTGGGCACAAATGTCAATTGGAACTTCGGTGATGAGATCACATAGAAATTGCACTCTTCCGAGGTTGATGAATGCGGTGTTTGAGAGTGGGTAGAGGTTGAAGAACATGATCAATTTGAGAGTCGTCAGATCAGGTGCAAACTTTGCAGTAACTATGGATGTGCTTTTGCTTGAGATCTCATGATCAGGCCCAAGAACTTGAAGAATGTCTTGTACCTGAAGCTGTCTATCATCATACAGAATGAGTTCTACATTTGTCGGTCTAGTGATGCGAAGAACCTTTGCGATGTAGTCTGGATTTATGGTAAACTCTTTTCCTCGTACCCAACACTTTAACTCAACTCTGGTGTATCTAGCATTTGAATAGAATTCCTTAACCAATTCATCAATCGGGTCCTCGAAGTTCCCGAACAGATCAGCCCAATCCTTTGCTTCAAATATCCTAGGAATAAATGTTGTTCCCAAGGTATCAAATTTCACAACCCTTTCCACCACAGTAGGAGCATTTACAAAAATGCTTGAGAAGGTCTATGAATCGAGAGGAGTCCTGAATCTTTCACTATTAGAAGCTTGAGACGAACGTCAAGTCCACTTAGAAACAGGGGATGATGAAACATCAGTAACAGGATCTTTTCCTCGAGAGGAACGACGAGACATCTGCAAAATAACATACATACAAGCAGAGAACCAAGTACAAAACCACAAAACACAAGCATAAACTTGATTAGATCCACTTTAGTCCATGAAATAAACATAAATAGATATTTAGAAAGACATATCACTCAAATATGGTAAATGGATCAAGTATGAAGCATTTAAGCATGAGTAACACTGGTGTGTGTGGTGTGCAAAAGTGTGGAGTGTGCAGGCACATCTAAGCACAATGTAGTCTATGAAAACCCCAGAAACACAAGTAACTGTCTTTGAGACAAATTACTACAAGCATGAAATGCACAGCACAGCACAGGCATGATATACACCAAAACAAAAACAAAATATGTATATCAGGCATCATATTCTCAATGACAATACTATCCATTCAACCAAACTCACAAGAATAAACCCAAACCATATTTGAACAACATGAATCTTAAATCTCAACAACAACTCAAAAATCAAGAAATCCAGGCTATAATCATGAAATACTTAGAGAAAATAAGAAAACCCATACCTTTTCTTGAGGATTGAAGTTGTGATGATGTAGAACAATGGAGGTTTTTGTGAGTGAAACACGGTGAGTTTGTGAGAGAGAACGAACAAGACAATGAACAGTAAAAAATGTTCGAGGGAAAACTGAAAAGTTTTAAAAACTGTCCAATATACGCAAAACATGCGTTTTTCGCGACTGTACCAAGTCGCGTGCAAGTCGCCAGGACAAGTCGCCAAACACCTTAGAGACAATTTTTGAAAAATTTGTCTAAGTGTTTTTCGCAACTGGAAGGTCCACCCGCAAGGAAGTCGTGAAGGGAGCCACGAAAACTTCTGTATAACCTTACGACTGGAGCTTCCACTCGCGACAAGTCGCCAAACCGAGTCGCGAGAAATCTAAAAACCCAGATTTTTGAAAAAATTTCTAAGTCTTTTTCGCAACTGGGACTATGACCCGCCAGAGAGTCGCAAAAACCTTCTGAGTAAGCTCGCGACTGGGGCATGCGACTGGCTTTACCAGTGACCAAGTCGCCAGAACAGGGTAACACTGTTTTTGAAAATTTTGATATTTTTGCAAAAAAAAAAAGAACTTTCCAAAAACAATTAAAACACTCAAAAATCTTTTTGTGTTTAATCAACAAAAATTGAGTATGTGAAACTGTAAGGTTGAATTTAATCAACCATTCTGTTGGCTTTATTCCATGCTAAATTTTCTTGTAATTCAGCATTTAGAAACCCTGTATTTAGGTGGGAATCATATAAGGGTAGTGTGTGAGAGAGTGTGAAGAAAAGCTCAGAAGTGTGCATTCTGCGAGGACTCGTGACTGGATCTCGCGGGTGGCTCGTGGTTGTCAAGTTGCCAAAGGCCGGCACACGTGTGTGTTAGGATTGGTGCCCTTAAATCCTATTGTAAGATGCCATGTTTGATATTATGTATGACATTATGTGTTAAATGATGTATGACTTAATATTGTGATTAATAAAGTTGTTTTATTATTATCTAAAATAATGGTACCATGAGTATTCGGACATTATCATATAGTCCATGAGATGCATTGTATGTGATTTAGTCATAGAAGATATAAGCCACAAGTTCTTTGTAAACTCAGAATTGTAGTTCGTAGTTGGTGATGAAATTTGGCATTTCATCTGCGAAGACTATAACATATCAACTAAGATGATTTGTCTTGATCATGGAAGTGGAGACTTCTAGTTGATATGTTTTAAGAGTTAAGACATATTGAACTGGACCATTGTGAGATTTATTATTCTCCTAACGACTGTCAATTGAATAATAAATCTTACGACTTTTATTCACATGAACTCTTAATCCTGAGAGAATAATGGACCTGATCATGAAGTGTAAGTTGCTTTCATATATCAGGAGTGAGATCTAAAGTAACGGTCAAAACCTCAGTATGTTAGGCAGCCACATTTAGTGTTGATGGAACATATATTCTCAAGATGGAATTCATAGTCTCTTAACGGAGATATAAAATATTCCCTTGAGATAAGTTTAATGAGTTCAGTTATTTAGAAAGTTAGGCCTAACCACTTTGGTAAGAAATTACTAAAGTATATATTTATGAAATTAGTTTTTATAAATATATAATGAATAACTTAAAATGATTAAATCGGGTACTCAAGGATTAAGATGTAGTGATTTACAAAGTGGGAGTCTTTATTCATGACTTTGTATTACTACGAATATTTTGTGAAGGGATTGCATGTACAATAAAGTCTTGGGATATAATTTATTAATAAGGCCTAGAGTGCAATTATATTTATATAGTGGTATTAAATATAATTAATGGTAATTTTGGACTTGTCAAGAGTTGACAGAAAAGCCCAAGGCCCATTGGAGCTAGTGTCTTATTTGTTCCCTTTTGGTCCCACTCCAAGCCACTTACTAAAGCCCAATTGGAGTGTTAGACACTCTTTCATTCTCTCTAGAACATACACATATAACTGATTGAGAGACCACACATCTTGGGCATCAAGTGGAATTGGAGTGAAAATTAAAAGTGTTCTCAAGTGCTTTTGATCTTTGGTTTTGAATTTCACCACTTCAAGGTACACTCTCTTGTTCTTAAATTCTGAAACTTACAGAGTACATGTTATCAATTGCGAATGAAGTAGATCCGTTAATTTTCCGCTGCATATGTATTTAACCAACAAATGGTATCAGAGCGGTCTTCAATTTCGAATATGTATAACATGTTTTGTGAGTTTTGGAATTAGAGATATTAGTTTCATGATGTTAGAAGATTATATAAGTATTTAATTTTTTGCATGGTTATTGAAACTATGGTTTGATGAAAACTGATATTGATGTTATGATGTTGTTTAAATTTGAATTTAAGTATGTTAAATTGAACTTTAAGGCTATAGCATCAATGGAATTCAGTTTTGATATCAAATTTTGTCTATCATGTTCATATGGTGGTTATTTATTCATGAAAACCGTTGAAAACTGTTCAAGATCTTCCCTAGAAAAACTAAAAACATGGGTTTTTCGCGGGTTAGCTTCCCGCAAAGTTACTTGCGAAAAATGCCTTTGAAGCACAAAACTTTTCGCGGGTAAGCCTTACTCGCGAAACAGTCGCGAGACAGTAGCGAAAGTTTCTGTCTGAATTTTGTATTTTCACAAAACTTTTCATGGGTAAGCTTTACTAGCGAAATAGTAGCAAGACAGTAGCGAAAGTTTCTATCTGATTTTGTGTTTTCATTATTTTGCCGTAACTCATTTTCGCGGGAAGCGCTTAGTCGTGAGATTCTCGCGAAAATGCCATTGAAGGGAATTTTTGAATTTTTTCTAAGTGTTTTCAGTTGTATAAAGTGCAAGGTGATGTGTAATTAGATTATGAATGTTTTATAATTAAAAACCTTTAATTTAAAACATCTAGTGGGAGAGAGATACAAGGGTTGGATCTCACGACCTTATCGGTTCAAAGTAGTGTGAGTACACACCTCGTCTTGGCGTACATGCCTCGTGATCCCAAAGGAGGGTGTTTAATTCATAGTACTACAAGTTTGAACTTACCCGTTTAAAGTAGTATGGACAAGCATCTCGTCTTGGCGTATATGCCTCGCGATCCCAAATGAGGGTGTTTTATTCCATGGTACTACAAGTTTAAACACTATAAAGGGAGATGACATGTGGCTACACATGAATCTAGATAATGGTATACACTAGACTAAGTGTAATGTTAACCTCCCAAAGGAGCTATGTCATTATTACTTAGAGGCTAAAGATAATACAGCATATTATTAGTGTATGGTAAGAGTTATCATGATAGCACTAATGATGAGAATAGTTCTCAATCAATTAATATGTTTATAATAAACTTGCTACCAAGGAATTATAAACATGGGTTGGGTTGTCGTTGCATATATTATATTATGGTTTTATTAAGGTTCCATATTATATGCTTATATGCTAAATTGATAATGTCTAGTTTACTTATTATATTCATGTTTATTGTTTTCAGATTAATCATGGCATCATTTAGCCCACTTGTTACTATTCTTAATCAAAACAATCTGACTGGATCCAACTATGTTGACTGGAAAAGAAATTTGGACATAGTTCTCACTGTTGAAGAGCACAAATATGTGCTTACTAAACCATGTCCTAGCTTTCCTTCATTAGATGCTCATCTTGAGGAAAACCAACAATATGATCGTTGGCAGAAATCTAATGAGATGGCCAAGTGCTACATCCTAGCATCTATCTCAAATGTTCTACAGCATCAAATGCAAGATGTAGAACTAGCTTCGGACATTATGCTAAGTCTGAAGAAGATGTTTGGTGAGCAAGGCTGTTCTGCAAGGCAAGAGACCGTGAGGCAAATTTACAATACCAAAATGACTGATGGCAGTTCAGTGAGGGAGCATTGTCTTACAATGATCTCTAACCTGAATACACTGGAAGTTTTAGGTGCCGATATTGATGGAGAATCCCAAGTGGATATGATACTCCAGTCACTACCGGAATCATTCAAGGAATTCAGACTCAATTATAATATGAACAAAAATATTTATTCTTTGTCTGAATTAATGAATGAATTGGTAGCAGCGGAAGGCATTCTTGGTATTCCTAGTGTTGATGCTAATATGGCTGAAGCTTCTACTTCTCAACCTAAGTCGAAAGGCAAGGGTAAGAAGAAGAAGAAGAAGGACTTCACCAAGCAAGATGGTAAACATATTGCCTTAGAGGTTGCCGACAAAGGAAAGAAGATCAAAGGTAAATGTTTCTATTGTGGTGAGAAAGGACATTGGAAGAGGAATTGTCCAAAATTCAAGGCTGCCAATAATAAGGGTATGAAAAGTTCATTTCTCCTTGAAATATTTTAGTACAAAATCCCACGGATTCCTGGTGTGTGGATTCAGGTTGTACTAATCATATCTGCAATTCTTTGCAAGGGATCTAGGAGACTAGAAAGCTTAATGAAGGGGAATTGATTCTTACTTTGGCTGATGGGAGCAGGATTCTGGTTGTAGCTGTTGGAGTTGTTAATTTATGCTTTAAGTCTAGGGTTTTGTTAGGACATATGTGTTTCACATGCTAGGAACATATGTCACTATTTTATGTAATTGGCTTATCCTTTGACAAAACGCACTTTACTTGTATTTGGATAGATCTAGGATGTGTTTAAATACTTCAAGAAACCATGTTTCAAGATCAAGTGTTGAAGCCTTCAAGTCTGTCCAAGAAAACAAGCTGAAAGTGCAGATTTACTAAAACTCGACAGCTAGTATGTGTCGAGGTTTAAGGAGCTGTTCAGCCCGTATGCTCGACAGCTAGCTCGACAGATGCTTGACACCTCCTATCTGTCGAGGTTTAAGAAAACAGTAATCTGATCTGTTTTTCTTGGGATCTGTGATTATGTGTTTGGGCCTTCTTTTCTCCTAACCCTAAACATATAAAAGGATTGTTTTAAGGGCCGTAAAAGAGTTCACAAGTCGCACAAGTATTGAGCAAACCTTGTTCAAGCAAATTGTGACCGGAAACGAAGTTCTTGCCCTAGTTCATCTCTTTCTCTTGAAGAAGTTGCTATGTATTTGCACTATAGGGTTTTGTGACCAAGCATCTTCTTGATCTTCATCGTTGGGATGAATTGAAGAACTTTGCAGCCAACAACCTTCTTAGTTGGTGATTGAAGTCGTGTACTGGGATCCGTGCATTGGTTAGTCACGTACTTGGGAGCCGTGCATCAAAAGAGGGAAACTATCACTATAGAACAAGTCCAATTGGGTATTGGGGTAAGGGTTCAACTGTAGGTTGGTAAGGTACTTAGGATTCCTTCACTTGTAACCGCTTGTTGTGATAATAGTGGAGTTTCGGGAGTGGTGACCTGAAAATCACCCGGTGGGGTTTTTGCCGTTAGGTTTTCCCCATTCGTAAACAAATTACCGTGTTATTTATTTTCCGCTGCATAATTAGTTTATTGGTAATTTGTTTGTGCTACCACGCATTTTGCATGATAAATTGATTAATTAATAACTTGGCTAATTAATTAATTAATTTCAATCACAAGGGGTCAATCCGTTTGTGGCCTATCAAGTGGTATAAGAGTAGGCACACTCTGATTAGGTTTTAATCTTTGCTGTGTTTGATCCATTGACCCCTGTTTGTCATGGATAGAGGACAGTCGTTAATCATAACTCCTTTATTTGATGGCACTAACTATGCATACTGGAAAGTACGCATGAGAGCTTTCTTGCAGTCTTTAGATGAGAAGGTGTGGCGAGCTGTGGAGATAGGCTGGACTAAGCCTACAGAAGCGTCGGCCGATTGAGATGATGCCAAGATCAAGGCGGCAAACTTCAACAGCAGGGCATTGAATGCTTTATTCAGTGCAGTCACAAATGAGGAGTTCAAGAAGATATCCTCTACTGAAACTGCTAAGGAGGCATGGACCATTCTCTAGACAACCTATGAGGGTACAAAGGTTGTCAAGGATTCAAAACTTCAGAGGCTCACTACAAGCTTTGAAGAAATAAAGATGGAGGAGGATGAGTCATTCGATGAGTTCTATGCCAAGTTGAAGGACATAGTGAACTCTACGTTTAATCTTGGGGAAACCATTCCTGAACCCAAGATTGTGAGAAAAGTGCTCAGATCTCTGCCTGAGAGATTCCATGCCAAGATTACGGTGATCGAGGAATCAAAGGACATTGACAAGATTCCTTTGACAGAGTTGAATGGTAATCTACAGACTTACGAGCTAGGGTTAACAAGGATTGGTAAGTCAGGCAAGAGCAAGAGCATGGCATTGAAGGCCAAGAGCAGTGACACAGATGAGTCTTCAGACGATGAAGATTCTAAGATGAAGTCCTACATCACCAGGTAGTTCAAGAAATTTATGAAGAATGCAAATGGAAAGTACTTCGATAAGGACTGTAGGCAATCTAGTTCTTCTCAGTTCAAGAGCCAAGATAAAGGGAAGAAGGATGCAAGGGATGGCGATCAGTACACTGTTCTCGTAGGACCTAAGTTCTTTGGGTGTCAAGGCTTCGGTCACATGAAACAGGAGTGCCCCACATATCTCAAGACCATTGGGAAAAGCAAGGCACTTGCTGCTACCTTGAGTGACACTGAGCCTGAGGATGATTCCGACAATGAGGATGATGGAATCTTGAATGCCTTCACTGCCACTGTCAATCCTACTGATGGGATTGTTGAAGATGTGGATGAAGAAGAAAAATTGGTGGATTCTAATTTTGAGAAGATGGATGTTCAAGATGATATCCATACAGCCTATGAGAAACTGTACAAGCTTTCTGAGAAACATGAGAAACTTTATAGGCTGACCACCAAGAAGCTCAGTGATGTGGAACTTGACCGTGAAAAGCTTTCCACAAAGTTTGATTACTGAGATTCGAGAACAATTTCTTGGCTGAGAAGACCAAGAAGCTTGAAGCGGAGCTGTTTCAAGTCAGAGCTCAATTGGAGAGGACTTCAAGTGCAAAGCTTGATAAGATGCTCACTCTTCAGAAATCTGCTTCTAATCGAACAGGTTTGGGGTATGGTCTCTCTTTCTCTAATATTGCTTCTACTAGTACTACTGTTTTTGTTCCTTCTAGCAATAATATTGAAATTGAGAACAATAATGTTAAAACTGATTTAGCTAGTGAGAACTTAGACAAAAGTAAATCTATCTTAGGAGCACCCCCTAAGCAAGATAAGAAGGAAGTTAAGAACCTTAGGGCTAAAAAGGCTAACTCTCAAAAGCCTAAACAGAAGAAGCAGCATCTCTGTCATCACTGTGGAGTTGCCGGTCATACTCGATCAAATTGCTATAAGTGGCTAGCCACTCAAAAGAGCAATGGCATGTTAGCATCTAAAAGCCAAAATCAGCTCCCATCCTCTCTTGCTCCCCTTGGAGATCTTCTCAAAGTCATCATGTTCCTTTCAAACTTGAATGGTTTCAATTCTTCCCCCTCTTCGCCGGTTCAAGGGTTTCATCAAAGGAAAGGTTCTTCCAGGGTGTGGAAGGAAAAGGGCTCCAAGTGATTATATCACTTTTTCCTTCTCCTCTTCTTGTTTTTGTTTGCATTACTTGTGTGTTTTGCTTTACTGCTTTGAGTCAGTCTTGTTTTATGCTGTACTTTGTTTAAACATGTTTTTGTTTGGTTTTTTTTTTTTTTTTTTTTTTTTTTTTTTTT